>JBCNJP010000010.1:107977112-108200599 GCA_039602395.1 Deinandra increscens subsp. villosa | reverse complement strand
TAATCATTTCTATTAATAACGACCCTATGAAAGAAGATCATCATCAACATCGATTCATTGAGCTAACCTCTTCTATGTGTCCCCATTTCTTTTATCTTATCAATAAGTCAATCATCATCATGGATAATATCGCTTTCTTGTTATTGAGATGGTAGTTTCAATAATCTTGTTTTCCTATCATTAATATCCCCTGATTTTGGGTTATATTAAAGGTTAATACCAGCAATACACATGGTCAGTTTTAGCATATCAAGCTTATGTCAGAATTTCTTTTCCGAATACCAAGATTTTGGTTTTCTTCCTAACTCCTGTTGTTTTATCGGCATTGCTTAATGATTATACATGGTAACATACCATCTAATTCTTATGTTTAGGAAGAAGAAATGAAAAAGGGGGAGTTAGAAGCTGACAAAGATAGAATGATGAGAGAATATCGGGCTCAACTAGATGCGGAACGGGCAAGCAAGCTTGCCCATGGGAGAAACCATTCAAAAAGTAAATCTACTAATAGGAAGGGTATGTGTATGCATTATACAGCTTAAAACCATCTTTTGTACATGTCTTGAGATGTTTTATCTGGTTGCAGATAAGAAGGATAAAGATCTGAAGAAGCGTTCCACCAAGAAGAGAAAGGTGCATTGCCTTCACTTGACCACTTTTAGTATGAGTGACGAGTCTCAGTTGATCATATTTAGAAATTAGCCATCTTCTTTTTCATTGCATCATTTGTTTTCTTGGGTGTTGCCAATAGTATCTACTCTTTTGTATTATTTGACCAAGGAAGATAACTAACCACAGTCATCTGTTGTTGCTTTTTCTTCATATATAGCGTTTGAGGAAATCGTCTGAGACTAGCTCTTCAAGTTCATCATCTGAATCTTCAAGTAGTGATGATGATTCCAGAGATTCGAAAAGGTCAAAGTCAAGGTCTAAAAAGAGGAAAGAGAAAAGGCACAGGTCAAAATCCAAGCATTTGAGCAGTGATCAAGAGGGAGAGGGCCCTTTGCCCCTTTCCAGGTTCTTCGGGAGCACAAAAGACTGATGTTACATTTTTGGCATCATCATATTCGCTGCATTGTTCTCGCAGCGAACCAAAGGATGTAATGTGTGAACATCCCTGTCTCACCTCTTCACACTGGAGGATACTATTATGTGTTTTGTCAGTGTAGCTTTCTGTAACTGTGAACTATCCTGAGTGTCATACTTTTACGGTTTGTAGACTCATAATTTAAATAGCTTAATTGCTTCCCATAGAGCTTTGATTTGTTCCTAATCTCATCTGAGGTTTTCCTCATTCACATGTGAGGCATCACATAATGAAACAAAATTTGGGAGAACACAAGTAGCTGGCAAATGAGTCAGCCAAATCACTTGAAGTAATGAAATGTCAGTTTTTTTTATGCTAATCCTTTTGTCAGGAGATCTGTGCAGTGTTGTTCTATCATGAGCTGATAAAAGGAAGATCTAACTAACATTTGAGGGTTGGGGCTAGAGTGGACGATGGAGAAGGGAAACGATGGCGGCGGTGCCAAAGTGTAAGGCCTCTAATGGAGGCAAACTATTAGTACCCATGAGATGGTAATGGCGAGATGATTCGGCTTGTTCGGTGGAACAGTGATGTGGGTTCAAGGAGGCCTCAAAGGATTGCAGTCGGATTCGGATGGTTTCCAACATTGTGCCTACCCTCTCGAGATAAGCATCTTGTCTCGCCAATGCTTTGTACACCCACTGGTGAAACTCAGATTCGGAGTCATCAAAAGTATCCATAGGTGAGTTGGAATGAACCGGCTATGGTACCAATTGATAAGTAACCATTTGTTTGAAGAGATTTAGAAGTAGAAAAGTAATCAAATCCAACCAAGGAAATGAGACATAGAAGAAGATGAGACAATTCTCTTAGTTTTCTATTCATGTCTTCAAAAGAGAACCAATAGGAATAAATACGAACACGACTTGTTTAACTAAACGTGTTAATTACCCAAACACGAATACGAACCTGTTATTTGAACATGTTAAATGAACGTGACATGTTCTACACGATTTAACATATAGCATGTCAACTAAGGAGATTTTGCAAGCTCCAAAATAATACTATCACATAAAAAGGCAAGCCAATCATTCTTACCTGGCTATGGTGTGTATGCACCGCAAGAAACTATAAAGCTTTTCAGGATACATATCATATCATGCTCAAAAGAATTTAAAAGGAGATATAAGTTCTCAACTTCCTTTGGTTATAACTAAAATGGATTAATTGGTTGATATGGTGTAATTTTAGTTTTGTATGTTATCTTTAAAGTCCGTGTGTTTTAGGCCTCAATCTGTATGCCTTAGTTGCTCTTTTGATACAAGTTTCTTCCTAGTACATTAAACGACATCACCCGAGCAACTTAACACGTTTAATAAAGACAAAATATAGAAGTCATCAAAAATCACAATCCGTAACAAAACATATTCACCAAAATATATACCTAGTTATTTATTAAAAATGTAAAAAGAAAAACATGTTTAATCGTGTTCTGTTTTTAATCGTGTCATAAATATATCAATCTTTTATAATACGAAATATGTTTAGCTCAAAAGCAAACTTGTTTAACTCCGTAGAAAAAATTATGTTACCGTATTAGAAAATTGCAAATCTTATATACCTGTGTGTGTGTGGTTTTTGACTTTTTGGGTTAAAAATTGAGAAAGGAGAAATTGAAGTTATAAAAGGATAGGAAGACGAGAAGATAAAAAGGTAGCGTGAATCTCTTCATCTCATCATCATCTTCATCTTCATCATCCGTGCTTCAGGGCTGCGGTAGCTTCAGTCAGCAATGGCTTCGTTGATCAACACACACTTTTGCAAGCTCAACTCCAGCCTCTACAAAGTCCACGCCCCTTTTCTCAATCTCAATCATGGCCGTGGACTTCTCCGTTTCAACAACTCGTCTTCCTCCTCCTCCTCCTCCTCCTCGGCTATAGTCTGCAAATCGGTTTCGGTGAAACCACAAGTCGAAGCTCTTAACATCGCCGACGATGTCACTCAGGTCCGTTTTTGATTTTATTCGTCTGTTCTTCTTTGATTAGATTAGCTGACTGTTTAATCTGTAAATGAAATAATGAGATCCGTCGTTAGTTATTTGATTGCTTTACTTTAATCAACGAATTGTTTGTTCGATCAAGTATGTGTAGCAATGAATAATTCATGAGAGTCAATGCTTAGGGTTTTATAAAGACAGACTTCTAATTTGTGTGAATTTTGAAGATGATGATTTATTTGTGTGAATTTTGATACTAGATGATAAAAAACTTATCATAATCCTCAACTAACTGTATTTCCCTCACTCTATAAACCTGTATTTGTCTGCCTTTTTAAGAAGAAATGGGAAACAAAATCATAATGGGAATAAATTTTCACTTATGGAAAACTGTCTGTTTGTTGTATCATTCATGGCATGGTGGTTACTAGATTGACCTGGTTATGGTAATGCAGCTCATAGGGAAGACTCCAATGGTGTACCTGAATGACATTGCAAAGGGATCGGTTGCTAATATTGCGGCCAAGCTTGAAATTATGGAGCCATGTTGTAGTGTGAAAGACAGGTAAGAAATATTAAACTGCCATGTGTTTAGACTTTAGACATATCTATGAAATTATTTAAAGTTAAATCTCTACAATATCATCTGCTTGATCCAGGCATTAGCTATGCAAGTAGCTTTTTAGCAGAATACCTGCTAAGTACTGAAATTAATATTCTGGTCTAATTATTGGCCCTCTTTGAAACGGATATTTTTGTTCATATTGTGGTACTGAATTTCTAGTTGACTAGTTTTCTTCTTTTCTTCAAGCTTTCAATTGTATTATCAAATAGTAATCACTTTGTCTGGATTCAGGATTGGAAACAGTATGATAAATGATGCTGAAGAGAAAGGACTTATAACACCAGGGAAGGTAAGCAGATGGTTGAGCTTCTTTACCAATATGAGAATTCATGATGTCGTGTGTTTGTATATTCACATGTTATGTATGGTCAGGGGCGGATTCACCTAGGACCCAGTGGGGTCCTAGGCACCCACTCAAGTTGCAAAATTTGTTGGTAATACTTGAACTGATTCGATTAAGGCACCAAGCTTTTTTTTCCGAAGCACTCAAGGTTTGTGAAAATGGCTACTTTTTAGCTGTTTTTGGCACCTAAGGTTTGTGAAAAATAGCTTCTTTTTAGCTGTTTTTGGCACAAAGACACCCAAAGTTATCAAATTCTTGATTCTTGAATGAAAATAGCTCATTTTAAAACTGTTTTTCTTTTTTATTAGTGTTATTTTTTACTGATCCACCATTGTGTATGGTGTTACTAATCATCAGAGTTCATATTACACAAAACATAAATTTATGAAATGTATATGAATTTGAAAGGCCTGTACATGTCAATGGAAAATTGCACCCTGTGGCTGTGTAAAATGTACATATAACTGTGATATTAAGGGGCCCACTCAGAGGGGTTTTGGATGACCTTATAAAACCAATGCTCACTCATATGATAATGTGGCACCACTTGTTTAATATCCTTGTTAGCTATTCTCACTCTTTCCAATATGTAATTGTTTTCATCTCTCCTCCTTCTCTCTGAGTATTTCAATCCATTAAGATTACTTCTCTAGACCAATATCTATCACCCGTTACAAGGAGTTAACATTGATAAAAGAAGTTATGTTGGTAATCGACTTTTCTTAATTTTTAGTTGCAAAATTGATTAAGTTCTTACTGTAATTTTGGTTGTCTACAGAGTATATTGGTTGAGCCTACAAGTGGGAACACCGGCATCGGTCTCGCATTTATAGCTGCTTCAAAAGGGTATAAGCTAATATTGACGATGCCAGCATCAATGAGTCTTGAGAGAAGGGTTCTTTTAAAAGCGTTTGGAGCTGATCTTGTTCTAACAGACTCTTCAAAGGGCATGAAAGGAGCAGTTCAGAAAGCTGAAGAAATAGTCAACAGCACACCCAATGCTTACATGCTTCAACAGTTTGATAATCCTGCTAACCCAAAGGTGCTGTCCTCCTCTGCTTAAAGTAACAAATAACTGTTGAATTTTTATATATTACTTGCTGCACATAAAAATTGGATGGATGTCATTCTTTTTGGAAAGAGGTGTCATGATGGTACTCTGGGCTCTTAAATAGGGTGAAAGCATGATATATCAACAGTTGTCAGTTATTCGTAATTGATAAGGAGGATATGTAGGGAATGCATTAGATTTTTTTTACTATCTATCCCATATCATCCTACTGTATGCTCTGTTGTAGAACAGCCCATTCAATCTGTCGATTAATATTTTTATGTCATGTTAGTTTTTCAGCTAATGCTGTTGTGGGTTTTTTTTTCTTCACTTTTTCATGATATTCACTGCTGAAGCAATCAAATGTTTGAATATGTATGTTGTTTATCTTAGTTTTAACCTGCTAAGCCTTGTCATAATTTCTGCTGCTACGTATAAATTCTCTTGGTTTCTCGGAAATAAGAGCAGGTTACTTGAAAACTTCCATTAGAGATGTATTATCCAGGGATTATTTAAACAAATATATTTCTTGTGACTTTATGAAAGCATTCTCTAATATACGGTGTTGTGATCTTTGTTGATAACTGTTTTGTCTCTCCTATAAGCCATTACTTCAATGATGCCCATTTATAAAGTAGGACTTACATCCAAGTTTTCTGCAGGTACATTTTGAGACAACTGGCCCGGAGATCTGGGAAGACACAAAAGGAAAAGTGGATATATTTGTTGCGGGAATTGGAACCGGTGGAACTATTTCTGGGGTTGGTCGATTTCTCAAGAATCAAAATCCTAATATTAAGGTAACTTTCCCACTCCAATGAAACTCCAGGTACCAAGTCGTGGCACACAAATGATGATTTGACTTCGATTCATTTTCTTTAATATGCTGTTTTAGTTTTCTTTTACTTACTCGGTGAAGTTCCACCTAACTATCAGGTTATTGGCGTGGAACCTACGGAAAGCAATATACTGTCTGGCGGAAAACCTGGTGAGTTTCCTAAAGATAATTACCCAGTTTGTGATTTGAAATTGTCTTTTCTTTTTTTCTAGCTTTTATTACATGAAAAGTGCAGGCCCTCACAAAATTCAAGGGATTGGGGCAGGTTTTGTGCCAGGGAACTTGCATCAGGACGTGCTTGATGAAGTGATAGAGGTCTTACTCTTTTAACCCCCATCTAGCTTATGTTAGATGTCTATTTGCATTTTTTATCTGATAGTCTGAGTAATTGAACCTTGATTGACTCTTTCATCTTATTTATTTGGTCCTGAATGGTATATATGCATATCATCTTGGCAGCTCTCATGTTAACAAAGTGTAGTCAAAGAACAGAACAAAGTAAAAAATATCTACAATCTATCCTTATTTTGTGAAAATGTATCATTTTGCTTTTCCGATACTAATGGATAAAAAAATCTCTAAATAATTGGACAACTAAAGCTTCTGCTAGTGATGAACTTTAAAGTTATGATGTGAAGAATTGGTGAATTTTGCTGTCTCAGTTTGTAGAGAGAATCAGGTTGACTGGTTTCACGAATAGTGAATCAAGTCGCTTAAACTTCTTCTGGAATAAACAAAGTTACTCAACTTTTTCTGACATATGATATGGTGTTTAATCGAACTTTTGCTTGCAGATTTCCAGTGATGAAGCTGTCGAGACTGCAAAGCAATTGGCACTGCAAGAAGGGTTGTTGGTAGGTTTTTGTTAGTATGTTATATTGGTAGATTTTAAGAGGGTTGTTGATGGGCATGTATTTTGTTAGGTGGGCATCTCTTCTGGAGCAGCAGCAGCTGCTGCTATCAAGGTTGGAAATCGACCCGAGAATGCAGGAAAACTTATTGCGGTATGCATCACGCTGCCTATGTGTATTTATTACGGATGAGGGAAACACAGTTTCTTGCAAATAGGCTTATATTTCTAAAAGTTGAAAATAAATCAATGAACTGGAAATGGTTGCATGCAGGTTGTGTTTCCTAGCTTTGGTGAGCGATACCTATCCACAATTCTTTTTCAGTCGATCCGGGAAGAGTGCGAATCTATGCAAGCTTCAGTTTGAGTTTGAGCCTGAGCCTGAGCCCGAATTCTTCCTAGTTCCTTAGACTAGACCAGCCTTTATGGCTTCTGAATTATGTTTGTGCAATTTTAATAATGTCTCTCCCTTTTTTTTTCTTTTTCTTTTTGATACTTTCTACACATTTTATTTATCAACCAATATTTTGGATTTTTGAATAAATTATTTGCATCTATGATTTTAGACTTTCCTCTTATCTGTACATATTTTGTACCTCTAGCATTTGGTCCAGTTGATACTGGGTTTGTCCCCCAAGACCATAGGTCAAGGGATCAAACCTGCCTTCCATCACTTTTGTGAAAATTCCATGTGGGCTTATCACCTGGGTCAAAGGGGTGGGAAAGGGGGGTTTTACTCTAGCGGGTAGGTCCAAGTCCTGATACACTGCTAAGGTTTTCTCCTTGAATTGGTGAATTCCAGAATATGATCAGGTATGTGGTGTAATGCCTTGTCGAAATCGTCGTTAAAAAAAAGAGATTGTCGGTTGATTTGATATATTTTAGGTTATTAATTTATATTTTCAACTTATTGTGTCTTTTTTGCTCGTCATTAATATCATACACAATCAGAATAAAAATAAAATATTTGCTTTTAAAACGTCAAATATCGCTCCAGATTTGTATTTTCTTCTACTCTTTCTCTCTTTCACCTCTATCTCCCAACCTTCAAATAGATCGGATCTTAAGCACGTGATAAACTACTATAGAGGATCCCAACCTTAAAAAAACTCACATCCAAATATGATTCCATCTAATAATTAGGGTGTTCGGTTTAGGGTGATAAACTACTATAGAGGATCCCAACCTTAAAAAAACCCACACCCAAATATGATTCCATCTAATAATTAGGGTGTTCGGTTTAGGGTGTTTGAAACGTCGTTGCCAACGACCTCCCACAACCACATCATTGTTGTTTGCCGACCTCTACACCAGCATCCTAAGGACACTTGCAATGCTCCTACGACCCGTGTTGACTCATACTCCTAAAAAAAACACTTCTGGTCTTCATTTTCTTTTCCACCTACTTCAATTCGTTCCATAGTAGTCCATATTGTCTCTTCACAATAAGTAGAAACAAGGCTAAAAAAAGCACTCAAGCCTATAAAAAATTTCAATCACTATGTACAAAAAGAAGAAGATGGATGTGAAAGCCTTAGACGTTGAACCTCAATATGATGATGATAGAATCGTTCCTGATGCAAAGGAGTGCATGTTTGTAAATCGAGCTCTTTACGGGGTTATCAAACAAGAAGATGAATTAACTCCGATGCAAGATTTGTTTATGATGGAGATAAAAATACATGTTCTTTTATCAACGGTTTCAAAAAGGCTAATAAGTTTCTGCACGTTAAGTTTGACATATAAAAAAACAAATGTACTCATCAGAAGCTAGAAATGATTGAACGCATCTAATACTCCACGATCAAGGTGACAATCACTAATAGAAAAAATAAAAAATTTATAATTTTCAAAGAACGTAAAATGTAATTTGTTTTAAATTAAAAAAAAGAAATCTAAGCATGGTTTAAATGAATCTCTTCCGCCTCTAAACCAAGAAATTTTAAAGTTTCAAGCAAAGAGGAGGAATGGCGGAGACGACGACCTGCAAAAACCTACCGAACCTCCTATCTTCATTCGTCGACACTTTCGTCGATTACTCCGTCAGCGGCGGAATCTTCCTCCCTCCCGTCCCCACCCCCTCTCCGCCGTTCCAAACCTCCTTCCCTCCTCCCCACCGCCTCATCGCAATCGGCGACCTCCACGGCGACCTCCTCAAATCCAAGCAATCCCTCCGTCTCGCCGGCCTAATCGACTCCGACGACCGCTGGTCCGGCGGCTCATCCACCCTCCTCCAGGTCGGCGACGTCCTCGACCGCGGCGGCCAGGAGCTCCAAATCCTCTACTTCCTCGAGAAACTCAAACGCCAGGCTCTCAAATCCGGAGGCAACGTCATCACCATGAACGGAAACCACGAGATCATGAACGTGGACGGCGATTTCAGGTACGTCACCCCCTCCGGGCTCGATGAATTTAAGAATTGGGCTTATTGGTATTGTGTTGGTAATAAGATAAAGAGTCTGTGTGATGGATTGGAAAACCCTAACCCTAACCCTAACCCTAGAGATCTGTATGAGGGGATTCCTTTAACCTTTCCCCGTGTTAAACAGGAATACGCAGCCGGTTTTCGGTCCCGAATCGCTGCATTGCGGCCGAAAGGTCCGATAGCCGCTAGGTTTTTGTCCCAAAATCTAACTGTGGCTGTGGTGGGGGAGTCTGTGTTTGTTCATGGAGGGATGCTGCCCAGCCACGTGGCTTACGGGTTCGAACGGATCAACCGGGAGGTTCGGGATTGGATTATCGGGACGAAAAAGAGGGTGAATTCGAGTCTGGTGAGGGGGAGGGATTCGCTTGTGTGGTTGAGGATATTTTCGAACGAGTCGATTAAAGATTGTGATTGTGCTACTCTTGAACACGTGCTTTCCACGATTCCGGGGGCTAGGAGGATGATCATGGGGCATACTATTCAAGAGAGCGGGATAAACGGAGTGTGTGATAACCGGGCTCTCAGGATTGACGTGGGGATGTCGAGAGGGTGCATAAATGGGCTGCCTGAGGTTCTGGAGATCAGTGAGGATTCGGGGATACGAATCCTGACTTCGAACCCTATGAGTATGGATCATCAGAGTGCTGATTTGTTGATGCCCCCTGCCCCTCCCCCTGTCCCTAAACAGGTGAAGGTTGGGGCTTAGATTTAGTTAGTTGGTTAATAGTTAATACACATTTTCAGATTGATGGGATTCTTGCCTTCTCAATGTCTTTTGTATGATGCCAGGAAAAGAAGCTAGGCATGTATAATGTTAATGTAGCCTTGGTGATTGATGATTTTTGTCATTCAATATCTTGTAGCAAACATTTGGAATCAACTTTGCTCTTTGTGTTTTATTTTGTTTCTGTATATATCATCACAACTGAAATGCATATATTATTGGCTGTGGATTTGGATTTTGGACCCATAAACATATCACACAACTTATTCTCTTTTTATTCAATCCATCCATCATGTATACTAATAGCACCATCTTAAAATGACAATCAATCAACTAAGAACACCCAAACCATAGGAAAAAAATCACACAAATCTATTAAAAGGTTTCCTCTCCACTGAAGAATCCATGCTCAAGTGCCCTACAGAACCTGGAGACTTGGTGTTTGGCGTAAAGGGGAATGAAAACCTCCTTGTTGACGATTGGCTACCAGGAGTGGACGGGGCAGCCCGCCTCTCCTTGGGATTGCTTGTCGGTCTTGCTTTTGCTTTTGCTGATACAGTAGGGCTCATGTAGTTGGGAACTGAAAATGGTGGGAAGCTCATCAAGCTATCATCATCCTTGTTTGAATAAAGCGAAACTGCTTTTCTTGCTCTAGAATAGTTAACCGATCGGTTTGATGAAGTTGGTGAATCAAGCTGCTTGTGGGTGCGAGTTTGTGTCGACCTAGAAGGTGTGGCTGCAAACTGGCGATTCTTGTGAGTAGGGGTGACATGATAAGGCAGTTTAGGTTCTAACCACTTCCACCACCAGGGGATTAGAGCGGTTTGATGAGCTGGCGGTGGTGTGTCTTTCTGTAACTGAAGGAAGATTATTACGATTAGAATCAGAATTGGAGTTGGACTATGAATGTAGATGGTACCTGATGAGAATAGGCATATGCCATGGCTTTTTCTCTCCTAATAGCTGCATCCTCTTTTCTCTTCAACCTTGCTTCTTTTTCCTCTTTTGTAATCAAGCTATCATCCCAGTACTCATCACCCATCTCCGACTAAATCGTACGCAACCAATAAATACATATTATAATCAGAGATAGGTGAATGAAAGTAAGTGGATACATAGTTCTTACTTGTGGATGAGAATTGTTGTTGCTAGGTTGTGGTTTGTGAGCTTGACTCTTCAACATTTGGATTCTTTGCGACTGAATTTGCGTTTGGACTCTGACCAACAGCTGCATCTGCTTCATAGCATTGACTGTCTGTCGCCTCGCATTTTGACTCGTTAAAACTCTTTGAAGCCTCACAAGGCCTGTCACATGTCTCCTTGCCTGTGCATACAAAGATCATTCGATTTCAATGCTGCTGCCAGTATATAAATTTTGAAATGTTACTAGTGGAGAATGGTGATATACCCTAGAAACAGAAGTAGTATAAATGCTTTTTAGTTCTTACCATATAACCTCTATAGGCAGCCTGGATCCTGGTAGCTGGAAGGTGTGGTTCTTCTGGTGTTTGTTCAATTTTAAGAGGAGAAGTAGTGATTGTTGGAGGAGAAGATGAAGAAGGTGGTGGTGGTTGTTGTTGTGGTTGATGAGGTTGATTAAATAAATTGTGTTGGTGATCAATATCCCCCAAGATCTCCTCAATACTGCTGGGCTCTCTGAAACTGGGAATGAATGATGGTCCATGTTTCAACCTTTTCTTATCACCTTCCTGCAACACATAATTAATTATAAAGCTACCATCAGTAAGTAAGCATAAATATATCATTGATTAGTTTCACAACAGACAATCATAGTAATTGGTCTTACATTCACTGGTTTGCAGCTGCAAGTAAAAAACCTCTTAACTGCAGAAAACCAAGTGCCTTTCTTTTCCATGTTCCTAGCATTACTTTCTCAGCCACCAAGAATTGAATTGCTGATTGTTTGAAGGAAATAAATTAATTAGTTAATGATGTGAGATGTAAACAGAGTTGTGTAACCATGGGTCTTCCATATAAAATTTTGAACTCTCATCTGTCTAGGGCCTCAAATATATAAAAACATGTTATATGCATAGTTCAATCTAGATTTGTATAGATTCTAAAAACGTTCAATACTATAATAAAAAAAAATTAAGCCTAACTTTTGATATATACACAGTCAAATTCTACTTTAAAGAACCTATTTTTTGTATTCACTAAAAAAGAAATCCTAGATCCACCCCTGTTACATTGATTTTAACTAAAAATCGAGCTTTTAGCTTGCGTTAGCCCTCAAAATTATTGAGCCACCCCTATGTGTAACCAATAAGTATGAAGCAGGATAGTATTCTTTCAGGAAGATAGTTGTTATAAGCCAAAAACAGACCTGAAACCATATATCAAGAAACATACATATAATCTAATTTAGAATCTAGATGCATCATTAAAAATTCAAACAAGCCAACAGAATATGAAGGAGGAAAGAAAATACACATAAAGCAAAGTTTTACCTGAAGAAAGAAATCCACAGAGAAGAAAAAGAGGAGGAAAACTTTGAATTGAAAATGGTTTGGATCTTTGTAGAAGAGAAGAAAAGAGGAAACTTTGAATTGAATATGGTTTGGATCCTTGTAGAAGAGAAGAGAAGAAAAGAAGGATGATTAGATTAGTATTTGTTGATTCATGATGGAATGACTGACTAATTCTTTATTTGAATTAGAAAAATGTTTCTTTTATTTATCAACTCAAAATGAGATGAGAAAAAAAAGAAAAAGAAAAGGAGAAAGGAAGGAGGTTAAGGTTGAGGTTAGGATGGAGGAAGCCAACCACCATCATCTTCTTCCTTCCTTTTAAGTTTTCAATTTTTAATTTTATCTTTAGGTTAGTGTTTTTCATTATCATCAATTCATCATGGTGGTTTCAAACAAGCAAGAGCGTGGGTCCCACACAAAGATGTATTTCTTTTCTTTTGTGATGGTTTGAAAATTGTTCCCTCTAGTCTAGTCTTTCTTGTTTAAAAAAAAAGAAAAATGGAGATAAAAAGTTGATACATGTGGTGTGGTGTAAACTGTAAAGGAAGCTGGTTTTCCATTCTAACAATTTATTTAATAAATACTTTTGCCACCTTCGTTTCTCTCCCCTTTACAAACTTAAAGTTGATGTTGATTTTTCTTATATTAAACCCATTTTCTGTTTCATTAATTCAGTTTTAACTTTTACATTTAAAGATCAAGAAACTAACGCTTCTTCTTTCTTAACTTGCAACTGTTTCCATATGCATCATGTGTTTGAAAGACGAGTAATTGTTTTTGTATTTTAAATTATAACTAGGTTAGTAACTCGTGTACTACATGAGTTGAATTTAGGTTTATAATATTAGCTAAATATAAAAAACTATTAGAAAATTTAAAAATTATAAATAACATAATTCATTATAAAATATTAATTGATAATTTAATATATTAAAGATGATAAATTCTTTATTTGTGTTTCTTAAAAAGACTCAAATTATTGAGTAATTTATCAAATCTACATAATGTTTGCCATTTTTTTAACATGAAAATTCTATTTAGATAAAATTGGTAATTAGTATTAATTGTTAATTTATTAAATTGATAATTAAATCTGGTTTTGACATGTGACACTGATGATGTGGACACCTTAAAAGGAGGACATGTGGAAACAATTTTATTGCTTTATTAGGATTATAAGATAAGATAAGATTTTCCAACTTGTACCAAAAATCAAAATTTCATCTAAAAGCATGATTGATGCAGTTCTTCAAAGCCTAACAACCAAAGAAAAGAAAAGAAAAAAATATGCCAAAACAAACGCCAAACAAAAGCACGACACAAATATGGATGACGATGGGAGGGTTTGAGCATTCTCAACCCTATACCCAGTTATATAAGTTTGTCACATAGTCAACCCAAAACCCATCGGGCATTTACCTATAGGGTATCGGGTGTACCTATCAAGTAACTATTAATTAATTACATTTATGATAATCAATAAAAATTGAGTTAGGCTATCAACACAAACATTTTGCTAAATCTACAACCTTCCTACGACCAAATGAATTTTATGTTGGTGTCAGGATCCACTTTGGTCTCTACAGCTATTCGTTATAATTTTTTTCGAGATTCCAATGGCCTGTATAGGTCTCTACGGCCCCTAAAAGGGATGTAAAATTAGCAAAAAGTTTGTGTGGATAGTAACTCCCAAAACATATATAAATTTGATAATATATAAATCGAAGTTTTTAATAAATAGCCTAATAGTGCAGATAAAAAATATTTTCTAACCCCCTCCTTGGCTTTGGGTCTCTCTTGGCCATCGAGAATTTTTGCAAGGACTCCTTTTCGAGGGCAAGGTCCTAAAAATATTGTTTTTAAAACTCTTCTTAAAAATATTGTAAGTTAATAAGCATTTTTACTAAGCACTTTTGAGCTTAAATAAACAATCCCAAACACTCTCAAAGATGGAAAGAATGAAATATCCTAAGCACCACATTTCTTAAATACCAAGCAAAACTAATACAAATAGCTACCAACATTTCACTCATGTTTAAACTAATTAAACCAAATTTTCTATTCCGGACTCGAAATTGACAGCTGTAAGATGCCACAAATACCCCGTCTTTGATACTCTTGTTCGACCATCCTGTCATAGAAACCTATGATGTTAAAAATAGAAAAGAACATTCGTATGTTACTTTATATATGTATGTTCTCACCTTTTACTAGGGATGTATTTAGCCTGAGTAAGCGCTACGGGCAGCAACAACTGAACCGGTGATCTCAAGAGTGACCTTTAAAGATGGATACAACCAACTTTTAATAGAATCCAAAAAAAATTTGGGTCCAAACTCAAAATGACATCCTCCATATTAGTAGCTAGAAGAAGTCCAAGCATGACTAAAAACCCCACAACATAGCCTATTGAAAGTGGCACGAAGGTGTACGTTTCGGATTCAGAAAACATATGGGCTTATTAATTCTAAGAAAGATGGGTGTTTACCAGTAATACGTCATCCTTAAGATTGCTTCCCTGACATTTTCAAGCGTACCAAAATCATTTGACCCGTATGTCTCACCACAATAAGCATTACACGTCTGTCAAATCAATGTGTTTTTCAATGACAATCCTATATTTAGTATGTAAAATTTAAAAGATGTTTTAAGGAAAATGTTTATAGTTTTATGGAAGTAGGATCGTCTAATGCACTTGAAGTTGATGCTTCTGAGTTACTGCCAGTAGAGCAACCAACTCCACCTCTATTCTGGCTGGGAATTATGATTTTCTCTTTTCTCCGGATCCTCCTTCCACTTTTAGATGTAATTTTAGAAGAAAACCTCCTTTATGATTGCAATGAACGTCAGATCTTAGACACCTTTTGTGCAATCTCGATAGAAGCTAGCCCGCCCACGTGATGCTGAACACAAATAGGGAAGTGCGTAAATATATTAACATTAAGACTGAGATGATAAGAAATGAAATTGAATTTAAAGCAGGGGACAGACAGATAGGGTCAATGTATGATATATGTCATCATAAATCACCTGACACTTATTAGGCAAGAAGCCTAGACAAAGATACTGTCATACTGGATTGCTTTGCCAATACGATCAGCGGTTTTGTTAAAGTAAAATCTTGTTTCTTCAACTTTGCTTTTCTAGAGGAGGTTGCCAGAAACTCACATACATTTTTGGGATGCAATCTTTTGCACTAGTATTCCTGTAAAGAATAAATATTAAGTATAGCTTCTCAACCACATTGCAAAATATCAAGGAGAAAGATGAGCAAAAACAGGGGCGACGGATTAATAAAGTGAAAAACTAAGAGTGATATTATGCAAATTATTTATGCCTCATAATATATATAACCATTTCTAACAGAATAGGAAAAAAAAAAGCATCTGGACTACCATACTTCTAAAATCAATGACTAGCCCGCCTAAGACAATGGGAAAATTTAGGTGAAAAAAGGAAAACATACAGCCAAATGTTGAAACCAAAAATGCTCGCATGTACCTTAAACAGGGGGTCGACATCGCCATCTATATCAAACCAGCAAAATTCGCTATTAACCTTCGCAGAAGTATATAAGGCGATTTCTTTCTGCATGAGAGTTCAAAAGAAATTAGTTATCATTTTGATCATGATAACAAATCAGAGTATCCAATTATAATCTCTATGATTAAATCGAAGTTCCTATTGTGTTATTTTTCAATAAAACATTTCTACTTTTTCAATACAACATTTTTTCAAACAATTCATACAAACAGTCGGTCTTTGAGAAAACTTGTTAATCTCCAGTAATGAAACTTGCAACCATAAAATCAAGTTCAGTTACATAAACAATAGATGCTTAGTCCTCCATTTAATCAGGAAGCACTTGCAACTTGTGAGAAGTGATGGGTAACATCAACATATACAGATGAAGGGAGGCCCTCTGTACTTTCAATTATATCAAGAATATGAAAACCCTCTTCGCAACCACTAGAAACCGGAGGCATAACTGAATCAAACTCACTGCAGGCTGCTCCATTGCAGGTAGGGCTGCTTCTCTGTGCCTCAGACATACCAACCTGGTCTACATTCTCAGAGATAACCACATCAAGTTGAGCTTAAAATTTCTGAATCGTGATTTGCGTTGTATGAATCTTTTTAGGTATGTGATCCATGCCATTATTTTTATCTTCAAGAAATGAACAGTTGTTATGCACATCAAAGCCGAGATCCTCTTGACTAGCTATCTTTTGTCCTCTCACCACTGCTTGTGAACAAGTAACAAACTTAGATTCGGAGTACTAACTAAAATTATGAAATGCTACACACCTATCAAATGCTAATACAGAATAAAACACTATGCAACTCGTGTATTCCAAATTAACATCATGAACTTTCAACGAAGTGGTTGTATAGACTTAATAAATCAAATTAAAAACAACAAGGTGGAGATCACTCGCCGCGCGTTGCAGCGGCACTAGTCTTCACTTTTGTAACCGGTTTTGGATTGTGGTTCTTCTGTTCACCGTCGTGGAAAGCTACCAAGTTACTATGAAGTTTGACACCAACACAAACCTTAGACTATCACAATAAGACCGTTAAACTATATTTCGCCGCCGTAAAGAAAGCAACATAAATATACATCCAAAAATCATAAACCATCACAATAAGGAAATGGAGGTATAGAACACAGGGCAATTGCAACTACATATATAGTTTTAAAAAAACAACATAAAATACATGAAAAAATCACAATAGCAAAATGTAGGTTTAAAACACATATAATAAAGCATTACCAAAAGGGTCTAAACAATGAAAAGGCAAACACATATAAATCAGTTGGTTGCATAAAGAGCATGTCTAATATAAACTTGCTCCTTAGACCCAAAACATATTATGTAAATAGGCTAAAAGAAAACACATTGCAACCAAAAATTGTAGAGGTGGAACTGGGTTGTATCGTGGTTGTTTCGCCTCTTATGAACTGAAATAACTCCAGCACCCTTCACATTAGTGGCCTTCCTTCACATCTAACAAAAAAAACAATCAATATGCCAACCAAATTATGAGTAATGTAATCTGGTTGGTCAAATCCAACAACAACAAAAAAAACATTGCGTCTATATGATCCCCACAAACATCAGGCAAGGAATCCAGCTTCACATAAATTTGGCAAACTTTTAAATCATTATAAATAAATACCTATCCATATTCTACTCCAACTACCAAGGAATCCACCTTCACATAAATTTGGCAGAGCAGATGCCCTCAGCCTGCACAATACCAAACCTTTAAATGGATTTTTTTAATAATGAAAGATCAAACTAAACACCAACCTTTAAATTCTCTCTAGCAGAGTTCTTTCGTATAGGGCTGCAAAACATATAATGACTTCAGTGAAGGGTAGATTCTTTTTAATATGGGTCTGGTTAACATAGAATGAAGGGTATATTCTTTTGGCAAAAGAGAACAAATCATAAACAAACCAAACTGTGTTAACGTAAGGTGATCAAGCATGGCCAATCCGGCATGATCCACTTGGACATGTATTAAAAGTTAACATTGTTTAGGTGAACCTGTTTAGACTTGTTACCCAGCCGATCCATTTTGCACTTGTAATCTTAATATAAAAAGAATGCACGGGTAAATGGATGTATAAAAAGATACTTGTTGAGCTCCGATCTCGGATATCTGTTTTATACAAACATTTGTAACAATAGTTTTCGAATGGCTTGGGATACCTGTAAAGAAACTGTGGAAATAGGAAGATTAGAAAACATCTGCAAAATCACGCACTGTTGATATATATAATGACTTCATATAAACAACAACCGGAAGGAACCAAAAAACACCAACACAAACGAAAAAAATGATCAAATAAAAAACAAACTACACACAAACCTAAACTAACCAGAAAAAAGAGATTAAACGAACCTGCAGAGACGAAGCTGCTGTACAATTTGACCTGCTACATATCAAGAACAAAAATAAACAAATCGAAACTTTATATACACAAATAAACGAATCGAAGCCCTAGATACCATCGATGGAGAAACTAAAACAAACCTGAATCGAAGCCCTAGATACCTTCAAGCATCTTTCCTTTTCGTGTTGATATTTTGATGAGCAAGAGGTGATACAAAAAATAATCAAAAAAGAACTTGAAATCAGATTCAAAATGCAAACTAATGATGAAAACCCCCTACTGATCCCGTATAACATTGAATCGAACATTGGTTACCTGAACTTTAAGGTGAAGGGTAAAATCGAAGGCGGGTTTGTGGCCTTAAAGGCCCCTTCGATCGCTGTGGAAAACCCTAACGTAGATGAGCGGAAGTGAAAAGGGAACGATCTCCATCTTCTCTTAGCTAAGATAATGTTTGAGAGAGAGTGGAACGGATTGTGTGTCTTTGAGAGAGAGGGGAGCAGATGGTTGATTGATAGCAGGTAAGGTATGGAATAGTAGAGTAGCAGGTAAGGTATAGAAGATTTTACAATCTTTCCTTGTACGTTTTCTATGCCTACCAAATCACCTAAACTTAGATAAAATTACAATCATGCCATTAACTACTATTCCTTATCTTGTAAATTAAAGATAGGTAATGACCAATATAACCATATATACACATGCTTTTAAATATTTATCAATGCACTCTAATAACAAAGATCTTACATGCTTCCAAGTTCATGTTTTTCTTTAATTACTATTTGGTGTATTTAAAATCGCTGTTAATTAACTTTTTCCATATCAGTAAGGACTAAGGACTATTCATGAATGCATTTGACGGCTTGATGGAACAATAGGAGTCCAACATGTCATCTAACAATTAGGTTTCAAGCTAGCTAGGTAATGTAAGCAACTTCAAGCATCTACTGTCACCCATAGGAAGTCAGGTTTGGGGTTGGCATACTAGCATGAGTTGTAAATTGGTTGACTCTGGACCAGCCAATTTCTTAGGCATCATAAACTTGATACTGAATGAAAATTGAAAACTACTACTTAACTTTAAGGCAAACAATCATGATTCTCAAATTTTCACTTCTCAAAGTATGTATTGGATGCAGGAAAAATAATATTTATGGTACATAAAACCAAGTTCCATCCAAGATTTCTACTTTCTCATGACATGCAAGCAATTAAGAAAGGCGTTAATGGCCCATGCACTAAAAAGGAACGATCCAGCTAAATGCAAAACATAACTCAACAAGCTATAATTAGATTCTTAAACAGAATTTTGATGTTGATGTATGAAGTAGTTTTACCAAAAATGATAGCTAGGTTTAATAATATGCAAAAAGAACAAATAATCTACCCACACAATAATAAAATTTGAAGTCTCCACGGTTGCTTACCTAGGCCATCACAATCATCCATCACATTGGGACATGACTTGCCATGTTCTGAAATAATGAACATGAAAGTATCAGTAACCAAATCCAGTACTTGGAATGTGAGGAAAGCGGAAGCATACGATGATAGAAGAACAGGATATGCTTTGACATGTATAGTTCAGCATCCATTTTGTCTTCCACTCTTACCCGTTTCCGCCTTTTCATAGGTTTACTCCAGCGCCTTTGATTAGTAGTAAATGGCATTGACCTTGAGCTAAACCCTTGTGGAAGAGATTGATTAGCCAAATGCCTAGTTTGATAAAATGATTTGGCATATATTAATGCATGCGACTCAAATTGCTTTAATTCTACATCTGCCCATTTACACCGCCACATTACTGGACCGTATAAAGCCTTCTCCAATGGCTCGTCAACTTCTTTTTCCTCATGAAATTGGGACCACAATCAGCTCAACAGACGTTTAAAGTAACAGAATACACATATTGCTGAAAAGGAATTAGTGAATACATTCCTTGTTGGTTGGTTGGTTATATTGGGATCTAGAAGATGATGGAATCTCAAGCTTCCATACCCATCAACCAACACTCAAATTATCCAACACCTCCAATTGTAAAAATATTTCTCAGGACCATCTGACCTTGGCAATCCATGGGCATCAACAAGAAACATGATCAGTACAAGTGTAGAAGCAGCAAAAAGGGTAGGCCATGTGGGTTTAATAATGGGTCACAGCTGGACCCACAAAATTTTTTTGTCATTTACATTCTTAAGTTTTACAAATAACTCAAGTTTTCAATATGAATACAATAGTTTCTAAAAGCTGAAATAACACAACTTGGAAGGCTTTGTGCATTTTGAATAGAACCGGGAGGCTTTCCAAAATCCTTTCAACCCATATCCATTTTGATCGTACTTTTTAATTTCACTATTTGAGCCCTTAAGAGGAAAACTGCCACCCAATTTGATCAATTTATGGATCGAATAACCATGTGTAAATTGGTCAGGTAGGGATCAAGAAGTAACAGGAGAGTTATAGAGATGCCCGTCTATATCAGGAAGAAATCCTCGCTCCAACATCTCCTCTCTAACAATATCATACGTCATATGATTAGGTACCAAACCCTTCTCCAACATCTTGTTAAGAAACTCATTAGCTACATCCAGCTTACCCTTCTTACAAAAAGCCTTAATCAGCACATTATATGTTGCAACATTAGGTCGCCTCCCTTCTTTTTCCATTCTTGTCATCACATTTAGAGCGGCCCTAAGGTTTCCTTCCCCACAATAGCCAGATATCAAGGTATTATATGTCAGCTGAATAGGAATCAAACCTACAAGAGACATCTCATTCAGGAGCTTAGCTGCCTCTCGTGACTCCCCCTTTTTGCAAAGTGCACCAATTCGTATATTATATGTTACAATATCAGCTTTTAAACTTATGTCCTTCATCTTCTCCAGAAGCCTATTAACAGCCTCTACATCTCCATCTCTACTATATCCAGCTATTAAGGAATTATACGTTGAAACATTAGGACTAACAGTACTCTCTAACATTGATTTGTATAGTTTAGCCGCTTCATCCAAATTTCCAGCTTGGAAATAAGCATTAAGCAAAGTATTATATGTATACGTGTTGGGAACCAATCCTTGCTTAGAAATATCATCAAACATTTCTTTACATTCATTTAACATTTTCTTCTTGGAAAACCCATTCATCACAACATTATAAGTAATAAGACTCGGTTTCACACCAGACTCTACCATTTGATCCCGCAACACAAGAGCCTCGTCAGGCTTCCCCAAACAACAAAGCCCATTGATCAGAGAATTATACGAGGCCACATCCGGTTTCAACCCGCTACCTTGCATTTTCTTGAACAGATTCATAGCAGCAGAAACATTTCCATCCTTACAAAACCCATCAATTAGAGCATTGTAGGTAATATTATTAGGGAAGATCTTCCTTTTCACCATTTCCTTCATTAGAGCATCAGCCTTAAACATTTTCCCAGCTCCTCCCTTCTTACAGTGCCCATCAATCAGTGTATTATAGGTCACCACAGTTGGCAAAATTCCCCTAATCTGCATATCCTGAAAAACATCCTCCGCCTTATGCAGCCTCCCAGCCTTGCATAGCCCATTAATAACCATATTAAAAGTTGCCGAATTAACCTCAATCCTCCTCTTAATCATCTCCCTGTAAACAAACTCAGCACGCCCAAATTTCTCTCCTCTCACCAACAAATTTATCAACTGGTTGCACGAAATCACCGATAACTTCAGTCCATAATCACCACCTCTATCAAAAGCCTCAAAACCTAGATCGATTTTCGAGTTTTTCACATAACACAATATCAACAGATCAACTATAATCGAATTGGCGCACACGTTATCACAAACTCGCTCAAGCATACGAAGAATCGAACAACATGAGAATTTACTAACAGAATTTTTAACGAACGGATCATCCAACAGAGACCTAATTTTACCGTACCTTTTCGCGTTGGCTAAAACGTAAAACAGTTTACAATAGTGTTCGAGTGAGTGAGAAACCTGAAACTCCTGCTCGGACCATTTGAAGTAGCGTAGAACGACGTCGTAAGGGGCTTTCCAGTCGTAAAGTTGTTGGAGAAAGCGGTTAGGGTTTGTTGATTTGGTTAGGAATTTGAGAGCTCGCCATTGTTGGTTTCTTATGAGATCGGAGGAACTGTGAATGTCAAGCAGATCAGAAGGAAAAGGATCGTTGGATGATTCTGAAGAATAGGAAGAAGCAAGGCGAATGAAGGGAAATCGGAAACGATGAAGAGGAATCATATCAGAAGTGGAAGATGATGAACAAACACCATATGCCCTAAAATTGTTAGGGTTCCGGTACTTTTTTTTCAAGACACCATTAGAAGTGCTCTATACTTCTTCTGTAAAATTAAAATAGAGTTAAATACAAGAAAAGTCCATGGGGTTTATCAAAATTGTAGAAAGTGTCTCCCACTTTGAAAAAAAGACAAGAATCATCCAAAACTTTGCAAAACGTTATAAAAAACATCCCCAACTTGAATGAACGTTAACTTACTCAGCTAGGAAAGGAGTGTAATTAGAGGTGCACAAATAAACCGGTTCCGGTTTGGAACTGGTCTGAAACCGTTTGGAATCGGTTTGGGCGTTTTGAGTCAGGAACTGATGAGAACCGATTTAGGATGGAATCGGTCTAGGAACCGGTCGAAGAACTGGTTTAAAACTAGTAAGTATATAATTATATATTATATATTTTAACACACTCACATGTAATTTTCATTACTTAAACATGTTGCAATAGATATAGAAATCACTATGAGTGTACCTAAAAACTTTTTAAACATTTGAAATGAATAGTTAAGGTAGTGATTGTGTTTAAGTAACACTATAGTCTGGGTTTTGTTGTAACTCTAGCCCAATTATTAATTGATAAGTATAATTCTAAATGAGGTAACCGATCCACTAAACGAAGAAACTACTATTGATATGTTGGTTTGCATCTGGCCAAATAGTTACGACGAAGATATAGCTTATGATATTCATTTTCTTATTAAAAAAATACAATTTACAAAACCGGTTCTTAGAGGAACCGGTCTCCAACCGAACCAAATCGATTCTAAAGTTTCTGCATACTACTTGCATTTTAATTATTTGGAGTTTGTAAGTTTTCACTATAAACCTATCATCGTTGCATCTAGAAAAGGTAATACGGGAAATCATAACATGTAACATCAAGGGAACGGGTTGATTTTGATACCAATGATGTAAACAAGGGTCAGGATCCAGCGATAGTGAAAATGGCATCATTCAAAGATGTCATATAAGAAACTGAGTGGACCAAAGGCGCCCACCGTGGCGCTTCACCAAGAGTTCTCACATTTGCTATTTTGTCAAGTGGGAAATAGAGGAGAATAGTGGGGATGCCCATATTATCTCTCGTGAAATTAAGAATTAGTGATAGTGGGTTATTGTTCTCCTTTTAAAAAACATTTATTTATTTTGAGTGAAATGGGTTGAAAGTTTATCAAGAATTTCTCTAAATGTTTCTATCTGGTCTTCTTCCTAATTTCTTTGGCCAATTGATCACCGATCTGTCCACATTAGTAGTAGCAAAGCGGTCATGATCCAGATACCGTCTCAAGTCCGAAAAGGACTTTCAATGGAAAACCTGGGACTTTTAGTGAATGGGTCTTTCATTAATGAAATTATGCAGAAAACTAGTCTAAATCAATATACCTGAAATGTTTTGTCCCCTGCATTTGTACTTATAAGTTATAACTACATTTCAACCCAGTACTTGGTGTCCCTCCATTTTTATTTTTTTATAATATTACTATGAACATGCCACTAATATTTACATTGGTCACGAATCAAGATCTTGGTCTACACCCACCATGATTACTACTCCACTTAACTCCACACTTATAGCAAAACTCATACTTACACCTGCAAGTTATATGCACACACCCCTCTGTTTTCTCCACAAAAAAGTTGCAATTTGGACACTTCTTCCACTTTTTCTTCTTTGCAAGTGCCACTGCCATCTCATCCTCTTTCTTTCCCCCCTTCAGTTTCCCAAACTCCTTGCAGCTGAACTCCGAATGCCACGGGACCCGACAGACCGCACAAAATGCGCGTCGGCAGGCTGGGCAGTCGGTTTTCGTAACAATGTTTCTCGTGTCATCATTGATTAGGAGGACTGAACAGTTGGTGAAGGGACAGTAGAGCTTGTGGGATTCAAGAATCATGGATTCGCATAGGATTTCGTCCCAGTTAATGAGAGTCTGGTTGGGAATGATGAGTCTCAAGATGTCGGAATCCAGTGTGGATTTGCAGTTGATTTCGGGGCAGGAAATGGTTCTGTTTTTGTCTTGTATCTTTGTGGTTGCATGTTTAGTGATGCAGGTATAACAGAAGGAATGAGAGCAGGTGGAGTTGGTGAACATTTGCCAGGATTCTTGGGTCTCCAAGCAGATTTTACAGACCTTCAGTAATGTTGAAGTTGATGCATTCTTGTTTATATTGATGTTTGTATTTTGAGAAGCAAATAGAGCTTCTTGAACTTGTAATTCTTCTGCATAATGGGCATCAGCTTCTAAACTCATCTCATCTTTTTCTTCTTCCAAAAGAACTGACAGATCAATAAGATATTCAAATGAATCTGAGCATATATGAACTAACTAACTCATGCTTTTAATTTAAAATCAAAACATCTTAAAAAGATGCTTTGCTTCTCAAATAACGTGCAAACTGTAAACCGATCAAACATGAAGAGACGTGTCTTGACAACCAACACGTGTTTCTTTTTTTTTAAGGGGAAACAGTGTCCTGGCAAACTTTGGTTTAATACATTTGGTTTTCTTTATACCATTTGCATTTAATACATTTGGTTTTCTTTAACCTAAAGCCGTGGAGCTAGTTAACACAGTTCAAAAAGTCATGCATAAATATAGTTTCAAACATCATAGTTTTGCAATCCAAAAAAATAGCTTGTTGCATTTTTTATTAAGAAAAAGAAGGGAATTGTATATGTCCCCTGATTTGGAGATAAATTGCATATTTTTTTAGAACATAAATTTTCAATGCATGGGTACAATAATCTTGAAGCATAATTTAAGAAAATATAAATTTAAACATGATTTTGATAAATATAAAGTTTACAACTTTAAGCATGTGATTTGATGAAATATACATAAAATACGTAAAATTTTATAAGTTGAGACTGCATAATATGTAATTGCCCAAAAAAAAATCTGCAAAACCCTTTTCATTTCACAAAGTCAAGCCATGTACTTCACTATTATCTATCCTTATTTTATTTCATCATCGACAAAAAACATGTACGCCAAAATGAAGAACCAAAAGCATGATGAACTGGAAAAGGGATCAATCAAAGCCTTTTTTTTTATGGTGTAAGAAACTAAGAAACAGAAAGGCTTACCATCGCTTGCAGGTTTCCAGATGATTTCTTCGTCATCGGTTTCGATAGTATCCTTCTTCTTTTTGGAGGAGTAGACATATGAGACGATGATGAGAAGAGCTAGCGGACCGGCGGCGGCGTACCAGATCTCGCCGTCCGGCCACGATGATGATGAGGGTTTTGGGAGGGTAAAGTTGAAGTTGATAGACATGGACGCCGATTGATTTGAGAAGATGAAGCCTTTTCAAAATAAATAAGTAAATGTAGCTTTCTTAGTTTCTTACTTCTTATACTTTAATTTATTTTTATTTACTCACAATAATTGGGTACATGTAACTTTCTTAGAAGTTTTTAAATTGATTTTTTTGATTATGTGATAAGGTTGGTAAACGATATAATATTTGGTAGAAGAATGATTCTTACGTAGACTTTTAAGTATCTTCACTCTTCAGTTTTTTTTTTTCTCTTTTTTTTCATTCTTCAATAATAAATAGCAAGTCATTTCTCAATCTATGGATACATAGGTTAACAAAACTATTTAAACTAAATAATTTTTCTTTTTAAATAACTCAAAAAGAAAACTAAATTAAACAAAACTTAAATAAATAATCTAAACACATAACTAATAACTATATTAAACATTAACCAAAAATAAAAATAACAAACCTAAAAATTAAAAATTAAAAAAGTAATAATATAAAACATAACTAAAAAATATAACAACTCGTTGTTCATCTATGGTGACTTTAACCGAAAAGATCATTGAAGCTTTATGTTCGTGATTTTGTTACAGATCATTGTCTTTTCTTCCCTTTCTTTTTCCCTCTTCGCATGCAAATCCTCCATATGTTTCACCATGTTTGTCGATCATTTGCTAGATGAATTGGTTGATTTCTTGGTTCTTTTATATGGGCGTCGTGTCAGTGTTGATTCCTCGTTTAAGTCGGATAGATGGCTCGTACTATTTCATTTGAGCTTGTGTATTGGATCACGTCCGTAGTCTTTAATCTTTTTCCCGAGTATTCAATTTCCCCAACTTTCCCCGTAACGGTTTGCCATTTGAGATTATCCTTTGTAAAATTCCACGCTTCAATGTGAGAAAAAAATTATTCTCGTAGAGCTTTCTATACTCTTTCAACAAGTGCTCGAATATATCTACCCCCCCCCCCCCACACACACACACCACCACCACCACCACTAGGCCACCAATGATATTATATATAATAACATAAAAACAAATATATAATAACTTTTACTAAAAGTAATCACTAAAAATTAATTACTAACAAATAATAAATATTTACCGCTTGAATGTAAAGTACATTGAAATTCTTCATCATCATATGCATTTTGCATCATTTTGAGTTAACTTGTAGAACATTTCATCCATTAACTCTATTAGTTAACTCGTTAAAGTGTTGAAGTACTCAAGCCCAAAAACAATCAGACTTGTTGATCCCCAACAAATTTGTCTTTAGATATATGAACATAAGTATTTGCCAACATTCCAAAGTACACGAGCGAGCCGATTAGGGAATTTACCTTTCCTTTGCCGTTGAAGTTGTCGTGCCTTTTCTTTTTCTCGCCTTCCTCTTCCTCCTCTTCTTTTCCCTCCACTTGTTCATCGTCCTCGTCATTGGAATCATCTGCGAGACTTCTTAGCTCTTGAAATTGTTTATTTTGGTATATGTCACATCCTTCCGGGATGGTGGGCCTCGGGCGTGACGTTTCATGGAACCATAATCACTGGTCACATTGAACAATATCAAATGCAAACTTCATAAAGACAGCGTTTCTAAAACACAGAGTTCTAATACATGCAGCGAAAAAGAGATTACGTCTAAAATGACATAAACACCAACTAAGCCAAAAGACGTCCCATCCCGACGCTCCATTCAACGACAATCTACCGTGCTCTTGTAACTGAAGCTTGGTAAGAACACGAGTTCATACAAAAGATAATTTTCATAAAGTTGGTAAGAACACGAGTTCATACAAAAGATAGTTTTCATGTACCAGTTTCACAAGTTCAATCAAAGATTAGTTTTCATAGACCACAAGATTTCCATAAACAGCCGTTGTTACTTAGATCAACAACAAATACACTTACTATTACCATGCATGAGCTCTTGTAACTGAAGCTTAACCAATTCAAGAACTACCCCATCCAATGTTTTGTCTCGAAACGTTGTCATACATATGAACAATTTTGCACCCGTGTGACAATACAGTAAGTGGTTAGAGCGACTAACCATAGGCGGGGTGTCAAGCCAAATAGATTTATTCACAACTTTCACGCTTTTGAACCATGGATTAATCGGTACAGGATAGGGGACTTTATTGAGACAATGAGAGCACTCTGATAATACATTATAAATTGAACGTACTTGTGTCTAAATTCAAGAGCATGCATTTTTCCCCTAAAAGTGTTTAAAATAGTTTAAAAATAGGGGACCTGAAACTCACCAGATACAACTTGTAATAATGCAACGCAGGAATTGACCTTGACCTTGACCTTGACCTAAACATGTCCTATAGAAAAATATATGACACTAATGCCATGTATTCTAATACATAGATTACACATGGTTCATCCAACCATAGTACATCTTCCGACTCATACCAGCCGAGATAGTAGTTCATTTTAAAATAAGTGATCCGTTTAGTGATTATATTTTAATAAAAAAAATAGAGTTTGAAAAGTAGTCTACATGACATTTCATAATATCAGAGAACACATATTACATCTTGATATCATTTTATGCCTTAGGCAACCATACCCCTATCTTTAGCAATTTACCAACATATGAAGTCTACAACTTTATTGGAAATGTAAATTAAATGTTTTGAAAACTTTGAACAATACATACCTTAAAAAGATAGTGCAGACCACAAACTTTCTTCTTAAGAACATGACAATAAAGAAAGTTGCAGAAAATTAACATCAAGCTAGGAATAAAACCACAAACCTAAAAAATTAACACACATTGTATTACTGTTACATGAAGTCAATAAGTTCAATGTGAAGGATTTTCCTTGATTTTAAAGGTAAAAGACATTGGATATTTCTTCTAAAATTGCTACTGTAATTTTTCAGAGTGTATTACCACTAAATTTTTTTTCTTAATTAAATTATATATGATGAAAAAACAAAGATTATCCATACCAATACATTACCCCCTTTTTAACTACGTTGACATATGACAAGAAAAATATTAAATCCAGGTAAAAAAGTCACTACCAAACCCATTCTATTACCCAAATGGAACACAACACAGGAAGTAATTAAACACCAATTTCAGGCCTACTTAATTACCCAAAAAGGTTATAATTCTATTCCTCAAGCAATCAAAACAGTGAAACGAACCCAAAATAACGGTCATACAGTTATAGGTACACGCCTTTTTGAACGAAGCACAACAAACAAAATAATCAAACCGCTAATGACTAATATAGGTATATGAATCTTGTATAAAACCTCATAGTGTGGTTCAAGTCTAAATACTTAATCCAAAACATACAGATGGGGGCATGCTGCTCTACCTCAACTATAAATCTTGCTTTTTGATTTATCTGCTTAAAAAAGTTGGTAGACAATTGCACATTTTGTAGATTTTAATGTGATACTGAAAGTGAAAGTGAATCAAATACGTAGAAATCTTAGTAAGTTGAAAACTATAAATGTGAACATAGCAAAGAAATTCAACATCATTAGGTAATCACCTAAACTTAAATGTGTACACAATAAAGCCCTAAAACATCCAACATGACTACTTAATGAACACAACTTTTAACAAAAATGATTAAGCAATACACTTAAATATGGAACTGAAAAATGAACCGAACACAGTAAAAAGTCCAAGAACATCAAAAACCACATGTTTATTACATGTATCCCCCCTCCCATGAATTGTAGTGGTCCCCCTTGAAATTTGTGGTTGAGATTTAGTTCTCAAAAGTTCTCAAAATAAAAAGTTGTCATTTGAACCTAACCCTATATATATATATACAAATGTTACCAAGTAGAAAACAATAAATATATGTATTACTCTCTTCTACCAACATTTGATCAAAGTTAAATGTGCACACCATCAAGCCCTAAAAGATTCAACACGATAACTTAATGAACTCAACTTTTACACCTCTCTATATTGTCAACATTATTAGTTAACCACCACAAAAACTAAAGAAATCAGTATGTATAACGTATTTAATCTAAAAAGAATTATAATTCGAAAACAAAAACGATTAACCTAAAATTTTAAAATAAATTTACATGCACAGCTTGAAATCAACAGCTAGAAAACAGAACCATTCAAACCTTTGGTTTTCTTTCTGTGTATTTTAATCAATAGTTTTTTTAAAGTTTTCTTTAAAATAAAATTACAAAAATGTTTTATAAAAACTGTTTAAAAACGTTTTTTTATAAATTTAAAAACGTTTTTTAATAACTGTTTAAAAATGTGTTAAAAATATTTTTTTAAATAACTATTTAAAAACGTTAAAAAAATTGTTTAAAAATCGTTTTTTAGAAATTGTAGAAAACTTTTTTTTTAAATAACTGTTTAAAAACGTTACCAAATTTTTAGAAAAAAGTTTTTTTTTTAACTTTTTAAGAAACGTTCTAAAAAAACTGTTTACAAAGGTTTTTTTAAAACAAACAATTTAAAAACGTTTAAATAATATTGTTTAAAACATTTTTTTTACTTTTTAAAAGGCGTTTTTTTGAAAATTGGTTAAAGAAAATTTTTAAAATATTAAAAAACTTTTTGTTTTAAAAAGTTATTATAGAATTTTATAAAAAAAACGATTTAAAAAAACTTTTAAAAAAATATTTACAAACGTTTTAAAAAAAATGTTTAAAAATAAAAAAAAATTTATGAAGAATCATTTTAAAAAGAAGATTAGAAGATGTTAAAAGTGGTTGTGCCACATTTGCACCAAGAATAGCACGCGCATATATTTTTTAATAAAACGTCTTCAAAAAATCAAACAGTATACAGACTTAAATGTCTACGGATGATCTGCAAACATAAAAAAACAAAAAAAACTTTTTCAAAAAAACAAACATCACCTAAAACTAAACAAAGAATTAATTCAACCGCTTAAAATGACAAAAAATTTCTACTAAAACAATGATACGTGCCTCTCACCCACGTGATATGAACATGGGTTGCTATTACTCCATGGCATTAATTAGGTAGTTTCATTAGAAAATGGGTTAGCAAAGTAGTTAGGCGCGCAATTAGTACTCTAGTATTTTGGAAAAATATATTTTAATAATATAAGTTTTGTCTTGTTGACGATTAATAATACGAGTTTTAAAAATTCTCTTTAACAATACGAGTTTTAAAGGTGTTGGATTCCAATGATACACTGTTAATTTTTTACTAACGGTGTTAGTCCCTTGCTGACGTAGACTGTTGTTTAAGGAAAATTTGATTTTAATAATACAAGTTATTCCTAGTTAGCGAATAATAATAGCAAACATGAAAATTCTCCACAATTATACAAGTTTTCAAGGTGTTGGATTTAATGATATACCGTTAGTTGAACCCTAACACCGTTAGTTTTGGCCGATGTGACAAGTGACGTGGATCTTACGTGGCTTTTTAAAATTTGGTTATTAAAAAAGGGACTATAGTTGTAATTTCTTTAAGATGAGGGTGACTTTAAATAAAAACCTAAAAACACCTATAGTTGTCTTCTTCCTATAACCGGCGTTGTCAAAAACCCTAGATTTGGGATAAAGATCGCTGGAGCTTTCCATTGAAGGTTAGCACGAGGTGGTGATGGCCGGTGGTTCGTGAGGTAGCCAGTGGCCGGAATTGCGCCACTAGGTTGGCAGAAGAAGTGGAGATCGTGGCCAGAGATGTGGAGAACAGGAAGAGACTAACACCGTTAGTTAAAAACTAATGGTGTATCATTAGAATCCAACACCTTGAAAACTAGTATTATTGTGAGGAATTTTCATGCTTGGTATTGTTATCCTCCAACTAGGAATAACATATATTATTGGGGCTTTTACATATATAACCTTTCTAAGTCATTTTATTACATATATACCCAAGTCTAAATCTTAATTACATATATCCCCTTCTTAAACCATATATATTACATATTTACCCAATTCATTTAATTTTTTTTATTAAATGACTATAATACCCTTAATGAGTATTTATATATCTCTCCTTCTAATATGATCAATTACATATTTATCTCCCCAAATTCCATAATAAATCAACCTAACGATTATAAACCAAAATAATATACTCAATTCATAAACCAAAGCAATCATCCTAAGCATTCATGCAAGCTACTGTGATGTATTTACTTTTTTTTTGTAATTGAACCATTGCTACTGTTCCAATCGAACCATTGTTTTAGACAACACTTGCAACGCATCTTGTTTAAATATAGATAAATTCATTGTTACTGTTCTATATTTTTGTTCAAAGAAAAAAAAAACCACCATAAACTATTGTTTCAAATCTTATGGGTTTAAGGAATATATATACTCATTAAACAATGAAATCGATGGCTAACCTGTAGTTTCAAAGATGCAAAATCAAAGGCAAAATCGATGGTTGATATTTTTAATTTTCAAAGAAATATATAGAACAAAATTGATGGCAAACGTGTGATGTTTTTCCGTCACCGAACAATAGGAGGTCGTCGGACGAGAGGAGGTTTCCGGAGAAGATAGCCAAAAGAAGATAGGTCGCCGTTCGATAGGGTTTTTTGACGGGAGATGCCGTCGTTTGGGTTTTCTGATGAGTCCTTACATGGTGAACGTGAATTGCAATTTTATGTTTTTATTTCTTTTTATTCTTTTGAAAATTAAAAGGGTAAAAGGGGTAATTTGATAAGAAAATGGGATATATGTAATTAAAGTTTATGCTTGGGTATATATGTAATAAAGTGTCTTACCAAGGGGATATATGTAAAAACTCCTATATTATTAAATTCCAATTTTCCTTAAGCAACAGTTCATGCCAGCTGCCACGTCAGCAAGTGACTAACACCGTTAGTAAAAAGCTAACGGTGTATTATTAGAATCAAACACCTTGAAACTCGTATTATTAGGGGAGATATTTAAAACTCGTATTATTATCCGCCAAAAGACAAAACTTGTATTATTAAAATTCATCTTTTTACAGTATTTCCTATTTTAAATCATGTAATTGCTCCTATGAAGATTATGAATGAAAGTTAACGGGGCTATTTTGAGAATTTTCCATAAACATGTCATAAATAAAGAATCATAGTGTGGGACTAGCATCATAATCATAATATAAAATATAAAAATTGTTTTCTTACGAAAAAGAGTCATAGAATAACCAATGACAACACGATCAAATAGTTTAAAGTATCAATTTACGTACATATATACGAGAAGCAGGGTGCCATTAAACAATGACTCTGTTAAGTATACATTCACTGACTCGAGGATTCGATTAGTAGTTTAGTACTATAAAAATCGATACACTACTATGACTCGGGGCTTAAAAATTTAACAGTAGATCTAATCGATTTCTAAAACAAAGATAATAATCCAAAAGTGTAACGGAATAACAAACATAGCGAAATATAATAAACCAACAAATATGATGAAATATAAATGGTGAACTTGGACGATCAAACAAAACAATATCCAATAAATAAATATTTATCAAAATATAAAATATATAAGCTTGATATTACCTTCTGACTCAGAATGGAACACGGAATCGGCGTCACGACCAAACAAGAATTATATTAATTCTTTCTCTCTTCTTGCAATACCACACAATTCAATTCACCCATTTGCTTGCTTCTTGCTTGTCGTGGATTACTTACAACCACCAAATATATAATTTTGAATAATAAAAATAGATGATGGCAGCCAAAGGAATTAGGGTCGGCGATCGATTTCGAAACACGCCAATTACACAAACACACAAATATAATATATATGGATAAGACTAACAAAAATATTTAATGTGGTTCAGTCATAATGTAACTTCGTTTATGAACAACTAACATGATTTCGCCTATCTTCAAGATTACAAGTACAAGATTATAAAGTATAAATAGGGACACTAATCTGTGGTTACACACTGTCTTTTATTAATGAACAAGTTTATCAAGAAAAAGAAAAGAGACCATAAAGTTGTGTAGGTGGCCGGCCCATACAACCCTTCAATCCTCAAACGAGCATAAACCAATATCCTTCGAGGCAATACCGAAGCCTACAATATCATGATATTATGTCTTATATTTTGATGCACCGGCCTTCTTTACGCGTGTAACCGAGATCTAGGATTTGCTTCTTATAAGTTCTTATCTCTGTATTATTCGATTTTTGTATCTTATTTCTCTCTCTAAATTGTTATGCATCCTCTTTATCTCTCTAAATTGTTGGCGTATCCTCTTTCTCTCTCTAATTTGTTGGCCGATCCATCTACTGCATTAAAATTAGGGTTTGCTTGTTGCGATTTCCCTTCTACTTGGTGGTGTCGCTATTGTTTCCATTCTCTTTGGCGGTTGCTAGTGTAGTCGTCGCCGTTGCGTTAGCTTAATGCTACTTGGTGGTGTCACTGCTGGTTTCATCCTCTGTGGTGTTTGCCGGTGTAGCCATCACCATGAATGTGGCATTTTATGGTGTTTGCCAATGTAACCATGACCGTAGCTTCAGATCTCAAAGTCCTTTGTATCTGTTTTAGATGTGTCTATGTCGATTTCATGTTGGCGTGCAGTGTTTATCGCAATAGTACATTCGATCTGAGCGATTTGCCTAATCTGAGCTTAGACGGCGATGATGATATGATATGATCCTGAGCCCTAGTGGCTGTGACCGTGATATGGTCTTTTAGTGGTTTAATTTTGTGTTTAAAATAGTTAGCATAATACTATTTGCTTTTCTAGGCGGTGCCTCAACGTATCTTTATCTCTTATCTCATGTTGTACCTTTTTTCGCGTGTATGGATTATCAATGAATCATGAGTGGTGATAATTGTTTCTGCTCTGAGTCATAAATCCGCTCACATGTCTTGATTTTTATGATTGCATAATATTATTTAGATTATGTTGTAATGCATGCACAATCTTATTTGGTGTGACCATAATATCATTAGAGAAAATTATAACCGACAGTTAGTAATCGATAATAATCACAACCAATAAGAACAACATAAATGGTTCTAGAAAAGGACACGCGTTTAAGCTGCATTTGCATCAAATCTTTGATTATACAATATATGACCTTTTATTTTTTAAATGTTGATTATAATGTCATATATAATCATGTTACAATGATGTGTCTATAACCCGACATGTTCGGTATTTATAGAACTACAAAACTTTGAGAAAAAAGAAAACTAATCAGGGTTCAACTTCAACTCAAACTCTAATCAATTAACAAAAAAACTCTAATCATGTTCGGTATTTATAGAACTAACTACAAATACCAACCCATGAAAAAAAAAATGAGATTTATTCAAAACTTATGCTTATTACTAAACTTTCTGTCCCTCTCCATCCCAAGCCTCCTCGACTGAAGCCAGAACTGCGAAGTCACACCCAAAAACTTCACCTTCTGACCCGGATTCAACACCTCCAAGACCTCCATCCCGGTTCGTTGCCGGAGTCCGTCGGCATCCCTCATCACCGCCAGCATCGCCGCCTTCAACTCCTCCGTCGCACTTCCTATTTCAGCCGTGGCCATGGGCGCGGCCACGCCCTCCTGCACGCTCGCCAGGGCCTCCTCGATGTCCATCTCCGAGTTCCGTGTCCGCTTCCTCACTACCGCAATCCTCTCGAGCTGTTCGTCGGTCAATTCATCGCCCACGGACTCGTGAAGTAGTCGAAAGGCGACCGAGGGTTTGAATCCGCTCACCCATAAAAGCGTTCGCTCGTAGGAGCTGAACCAGGGCGGGGAAAACATGAGGAAGATATCGGATTCGGCCGCTTTGCTTTTTTCGTCATAGTAGTCTTGGTAGTGGCCCAACATCTGTCGGACCAATTCGTCATGGTCATGGTCGTGGTCATGGTGGGGATTTGAGTTTTTGGAGATAAATGTTGTGTTGGTGTGCCCAATTCTCAAAAAAGTCAGCAAATGATATCTTCTTATGTGACATGTTTAGTGAAAGGCTAAGGAGTGAGGGCCTATGGGTGTCATTCTTAAATAAAGAAACGCTTCTTTCGATTCTTAGCGGCTAAGAAAGTGAGAATAGTGGCGGATTGGTTTGAAATGAAGCTGCAGGGGAGATGGCGATTTTTAAATTTGTTTGTGGGGGCGAATTTGTTAGTTTAGTAATAAAATAAAAAACGCGTTAAACGATTTAATGCGTATCAATCACGTGTATGTCTTTGAGGCCATGAACTTTACCGTATTTTGTTTTTCTGTTTTTTTTTCTTCTCACTAAAATCTAAAATAAACTAAGCTAGCTTAATCGAGATGCTACAATATACGCATATTTCAATTTTAAATACAAAACATAAGTAAATGACATTGAACTTATAAATAATGTTTAAAAACTTCGGATATTATCTGTTAGTCAGATTATGTTCACGATAAGTTGATGAGAGTTTATATTCATCTAATGTTTAAAATGAGATTGAACTTTCAGATATAACAAATAATAATGAGAGTTTTTATATAGTCTTCATCCATCTATCTATACTAATCTATATTAATAAAATAATATAACTTTTATCACTTTTCAGTCTCACATTTTTCCTCACCCAAATCTCTAAATCCATTTTACTACTAATAAAAAAATATACCATTTTCGCTTGTCAATCTCACATTCACTCTTACCTTTATTTCCCCACACAAATCTATAAACCCAATTTACTCAAAGACACACGAACCATTTACCTATTTTTCTAACCCGTTTTCGTTATTTAGAAACTGTAATTCTTTGTTCTTCTGTTTATCACACATATTGTTTCCTCTTTATATCGTCTCTTTCATCGTAGTCGTGTGTATCTCTAAGTTGCTCGAATGTATCAATAAAATGGTTCCTTAACTGGAATTCTTGCATTCAATTGTTGATTTTGATTTCTTTTCTTTGAGAAATCACCAACCTTTCGATCCTGGATTTGGATTAAAAAGCTGGTGAATTAATTTTCTGAAATTTCAAACAAGTTTGTAAAATGTGTCATCAGGATAGGGTTCATATATGTCATACATGCTATATTGATTTGCTAAAGCTAAGAGAGCACTTGAAGGCATTTACTTTTAGTCGTGTTGGAATTTTGGGAGAAATACTAGTGAAAAATGGGTTTTTTTTCACTAAGTGTGAAAATGAGTTTTTCACCAACTTTGGACTAAAATAAAATACAGATAACATAGGTTTTTGCCTCTGTATTTTATAGGTTTGTGTAGTACGTTGTGAGGGCTTTCCAACGCATCAAACCACGTCCAAATCCGAGCTCGTATGAATGAGATATCGAAGCTCAAAGTTGAGGTCTCGCAACTAGTGAAGCTGTGAAACTAGTGAAGCTGTGAAAATTAGAGAGAAAAATGCTAAGTATAGCATGTTAACTCATCCCACATTGGTTGGGGATTGAAACCAAAAGTGGTTTATAAGGTGGGAACCTTACCAACTATTGTTTCCTTTAGTAGGACACATCCCTTGGACCCTGAGGGGTGCAAAGCACCCCTAACTCGCACTTTGCACTTCGCATCACCGCGAGCCGCCTTATTGTTTTTAAGTTCAACCGGAAGTTGGTCCGGTTGAAGACCAGGCGGATGTTCAAGCGGAACGTGAGTTGAACCGGAAAACAGGTTCGAGCGGAACTGGGTTCAACCGGAAAAAGTTCAGGTTGAAGTTCAAGTGGAACCAGTTCAGGTTGAAGTTCAAGTGGAATAGTTGAACCGGAACCAGTTCAGGTGGAACCTGTGTGGTTCAGCCGGAAGGTTCAAGCGGACCTGCGTGGCACCGCTGTTCAAGCAGAACGCGTGTTCCTCCGGATCGACAGCTGGAAACGCGTTTTTGAGCTAATTAAGGTAATTCCGCGTTAATTAGAAATCAATTTGCATTAAAGACGTTTAATGCAAAGTTTGACTACGAATTAACTTTTGTGTGCTCAACAAGCCACTCCCACCACTATAAATACAACCTCATTAGTTGAGGCAAAACACACCAGAATTCACAGAATTCTTATTCTCTCTTCTTCCTCTTCTCTCACTCTCTCAATCTTCATCTTGTTCGTCAAGACTTCAAGAACTCGAAGGTAAACTTCAAGCTTAGAGTTATCCCGGCCGTACAATACGGTTTAGGCGATTGTACCCTGGGAAACAAAACGGATCTTCGGTAGACCCGGAATTTGTTTTAAGGGACCCGGGTTTTTGACCCGAAGCCTTCGCCAAGGTTCCTTGGAACCTTTCTCGTTTTCTTAAACAATATCAAAAGATTTTTCTCAAATCCTTTTTCTTTTGACTTTCAATTAGGATTTTATCATTCAAAACAATTTCTTGAACTCTCTGTCTCTAATTTTCCTTTATTCAAATCACTGTTATTTCATTTCGTTTGTATGTAATTTCATTTCTGTGTAACTTTTTATTCATTTCATTGTATTGCAATTCTTTATTTTCTTGTAACGTAATTCATTTCCTTGTAATTGTAATAGGAGTAGATCTAATTTCTTTCACTTGTATTGTAATAGAATAGGTTTATTTGATTTGTTGTAATCGTACTAAATAAAAGTATTTATTTTATTTAAATTTGCGAACGGTTTTCCTACAAGTCGATTATTTACTCTTCGATTGTGATGGCTTGTCTTCAATTTATCATTTCAATTTGTGATTTTCTTACCAAATTTGTAACATCTCTATTTCATTCTTTAATTCAAAGTACTGTACGTGGCTTTTCGATTTATTCATAATGTACCTTAATTTGTACATCTTTCTAGTTAAATATTTCTTACACTTTAAATATGAGGAAATCATGAGTAAAATTGGGCCAAAAATATATATTTGAACTAAATTTGACACCTTCTTTTGAGCTTGAGATGAAACTCACGCTATACTGTTGAGATGGGGATAATTAATGGATTTATAAGTGTGATCTCACGTGGGTAAGCAACCAAAATAACTTGTATATGGATTGATGACATGCCTCACAAATAAAATATGCAAAGGAAAACCATTGAGCTGGATTTATAGGCTTGTGTTGCACAAGAAGCAAATAAAAATTAAAAAAAAAAAGGAACAGAAATAATTCTTCTAAGTCACGTGGGGACTAAAACTATATTTGAAATGGGCCTGCGCAATTAAACAAGGAAAGAGTAATTGGGCTATTTAATTAATAAATAAATAGTCAATATGGACTTAGTGCTTCTCACATGGTTCAAGGTGATGTTTGGCGCATTAGTTGAAAAACTACTAGATAATAAACCTAATAAAAAATTATGTTTAATCAAAATTAACAGAAAAATATAAAATAACATAAAAGTACATGTATATAAATAAATTAAAATTTAAAACAAAATATAAATAATTTTTTTTGAAAGGCGAAATAGAAATAAATTAAAAAATAAAATATATTTGATTAGATTAATGTAAATTTTAAATAACACTTTTTCGATTATTTATACTAAAAATAAATTTTTTGCATCCCATATCTTAGTGGCAATGATATTTATAAGTTAAGGAATGGTAAAAATGAAAATATTATAAAAGATAGTTGAAATTCTACTCCAACTACTTTTTCAAAAGCTAGCTTTTTGACATTACCAAGCGGGGCTTTTTAAATAAAATTAGCTTTTTTAAAAAGTCACGCCACGTTTCGTAACGTCAAAAAGCTAGCTTATTTCGCGCCAAACACGACCTAAAAGTCAAAGAAAATATGGACTTGGGCAGCAAGGAGATTTTTTTAGGTCAACTTGGGGGCAAATAAATAGAAGATTCGAGCAGCAACTTGGACGCAGATTAAACTTGGGACGGAACGGATCAGAGAAAGAGAAGGAGATCAAGAATTCAAAGTGTTCATGTCAGAATCGTTGGGTTCAATTTCTGTTATGAGTAACTAATTTCTTTTTATCACTTAGGGTTAGATGAACTTGATAGGTTTTGATTATTTAGATTGACTATTGTTTATAAGCATGGGTGATTTTAGTAAAACTTTATTATATCTCTTATAATGTGTTTGCGTACAAGTGGGACGACCCGCGCTTCGTCGCGGAGTCGAGCCGTTTAAGAAAGTCGGTTAGCGAAACCATGAGAGATACGCGCCGTGCAAAACTCGCATCGTAAATGCATCTAAGTTTAGTTCTAACAAAGAAATAACATGTAAAAATATAGGAACTTATAAAGCGTTATATGTTGTATATGCTTTTAAAAAAATGTGGGTAAATCCTCTTAAGCTTCTAGTGCATACAAATTTAACGATGACACCTATTTGCAAACTTCATAAAACACCATTCCAAGGCTAAAAACACAACCTACATCAGAAACAAATAAAGAAACCATAAGAATCGATTGGATTGAGCAAGCACCTGTTTTTTTTTACAATTAGCGCGTTGCTGCTAGAAAAACGAATGGTCGTGCGGTTATACCCAACATGCAAAAAAACTCAATGCTAGACAAAGAGCGTTTGCAAGCATTTTCAATAACATATAACAAAGTACATAAAACCATAAAATGTATATAAAGTAATACTATATTGTAACCAATATATATAAATATAATACAAAATGAAGAATACAAAAGCCTAATATTTGGTCTCAATCTTCTATTCTAACATTTATTTGAGAAGTTTACTCTTACACAGACACCTGAAAGTTTGTTTTGGTTAAATCATGTAAATGAAGTGAACACAACAAAGTGGATATAAATCACTTGGATTATGTTTGATATATTTGTTTATTATAATGAAAGTCAAAGGTCATCTTGGTCAACACGTTTTTTTCTGGTCCACCTACGAAGACCCCATGCATTTTTCCTATTTTTACTCCCTTGACCCATTTACTTCTTACCTTTCTTAGCCAATTTTTCCTTTCTTGCTTTCCTACAATTGCTCGTTAATTCTGTATATATATTTGTAAACTTATTGTAATTCTCAAGCAATTATAGAAATCCTTTTATCACAACCATATTTTATATGGCATCAGAGCGGCGATCCCATTCTACACATCAAAAACCCTAAAACACAAAAACCTTTGCCGTCGTTCATCCTCTCCAAACTGTCAAGATGTCCGACGAAACCAAAAATGAAAAAATTAGCATCGACGTCAACTCTCCATACTACTTGCACCCTTCGGATACCCCTCGTCAAATGCAAGTCAACGACATGCTCTCCGATGGTAACTACATCGACTGGGCACAAGAGATGAAGACTTTCCTTTTCGCCAAGAATAAGATGAGTTTCGTTGACGGAACTCTCAAGAAACCAAAGGAAGAAGACACCGACTTTACGCGGTGGATGAGATGTGACGCGATGGTGAGAGGCTGGCTCACCAACGCAATGGAGAAAGATATACGCGGAAGCGTTAAGTATGCATCTACAGCCGCTGAAATTTGGGCTGACCTCGAGGAGAGGTTCGGGAAGGAAAGCGCACCCCGTGCGTATGAACTGAAGCAGGCCCTCACGAATACAAGGCAAGATGGTGCGTCGGTTTCGACATACTACACAAGGTTGCGGGTCCTATGGGACGAGATGCAGTCCGTGCTTCCAACGCCTCGCTGCACATGTAGCGGTTGTACCTGCGATGTAGGTAAACGAATTAGCCAAGTAAAAGAGAAAGAAAAGATGTACGAATTCTTGATGGGGTTAGACGCGGACTACTCCGTGATAAAAACCCAGATATTGGCCTCAAAACCCATTCCGACTATAGGCGCTGCTTATCATCTTGTTGCACAAGATGAACAACAGAGGGCAATTACTTTGGGAAGAAAAACAAATGTTGAATCTGCCGCATTTTATTCCAACAAGAAGGATGCTAACTTGCACAAGAAGGTAGCAAACAAAGGGGTAAAACATGGCTCTTTCGATCGCATAGAACATTGCGATTTTTGCAACAGAGATGGACACAATCGAGATGGGTGCTTTAAGCGTATTGGCTACCCGGAATGGTGGCCGGGAAAAGGAAAATCTGAGAAAGCGAGACCGAGGGCTGCTTTAGTTGAAGAAGGTAGCAGCCCCATCCCAGGGTTGAATGAAGAACAGTACCGCAAGATTGTTAACTTGATTCTTGAAAAAGGTGGTTCAAGCAAGGAGGAAACACCTCCAACCGCTAACTTGGCAGGTAAATTCGATCCAAAGGAAAAATGGATAGTGGACTCAGGTGCATCCATTCATATAACACACCGAACCGATTGGTTTGATGCTCAAGTTAAAACCACTAATGAATTTCCCGTTTCCATACCTAACGGTGCTAACATACCGGTAGAGGGAAAGGGAACATGTGTTTTGGCCAATGGGATGAAAATCAAAAATGTTTTATATGTCCCTAAATTTACATGTAACCTTTTGTCGGTTAGTCGCTTATCCAAAGAACTACAATGTTCGGTAACCTTTTTCCCTAATTTTTGCATCATGCAGGCCTTGAACTCGAAGAAATTGATTGGAGTGGGTAAATGCAAACAAGGACTTTATGAGATGGAGATGGTGGCTAGTGGAAGAAAAGTGATGGTGGCGACTTTGGATGTTTGGCATAAGCGATTGGGACATGCCTCCCATGACAAACTTTCCAAATTTGATTTTATTAAAGACTTATCTTTGAATAATGATGGTTTTATTTGTGATGCATGTTCAAGGGCTAAACACACTCGATTACCATTCCCCGTTAGCTCTATCAAAACTAAAAATTGTTTTGAATTGCTACATTGTGACATATGGGGAAAATATAGAACACCGTCACTAAGTCGGGCTAATTATTTTATTACCATTGTAGACGATTATAGTCGCTCGGTTTGGGTCTTCCTTTTAAAACACAAGCACGAGGCAAGCGATTGTTTGATCGCTTTCCATAAATTTGTTAAGACTCAATTCAACAAAACGGTCAAACGTATTCGGTGTGACAACGGAGGGGAATTTACCTCAAATCGGATGGCAAGCTTTTACACCGATCAAGGCATACTGCTCGAGACCACGTGCCCGCACACGCCTCAACAAAACGGTGTGGTTGAACGTAAACACCGACATCTCCTCGAAACCGCGAGAGCCCTAAGGTTTGAAGCCAAGCTACCCACACGCTTTTGGGGTGAGTGCATTCTTACCGCTGCCTATATTATCAACCGTCTTCCCTCTAAAGTCATAGGTAATAAAACCCCCTTTGAGCTCGTTTTTGAACAAAAACCCGATTACGACCATATGACGGTGTTCGGATGTCTCGCATACTACCGAAACACTGAAATAAACGGAGACAAATTTGAAGAAAGGGGGAAACCCGGAGTATTTGTGGGTTACCCCTCGGGTACCAAAGGCTTTAAAATTTTCGACACCAACAAAAACAAGATCGTCATCTCCCGAGACGTCAAGTTCTTAGAAAATATTTTTCCATATGAACCAAGTGAGGAGCCCAAAATAAATAAAGATGATGGAGTTTTTACCTTCCCACCTTGGTATTACGATGATGAGACAGAAAATAAAACGGAACAAAATGTTTCCATCATGCATGAGGGAGAAGGTGATATTCATGGGAACACAAACTCCATGCATGATCACGTGACCATTCAAGACTCTCCAAGTATTCACGAGAGTGCGCCACAAACTACCGAGCAAGATCCGACAACAGAAAACATTGAACCACAAGTTAGAGCGGGAAGAAAGCGGGTCCAATCCAAACGGCTTGATGGCTATGACGTTAATCTTCCACCATCCATCGACTTTGCATTACCCGACTCCAATCAAGGTTCTTCGACGGTACATTCTATGGCTAACTATATCTCCTATAATAAATTTTCTAATGCTCACAAGGTTTTCTTGACGGGCATTGCCAAAAACAATGAACCTAAGAATTTTAAGCAGGCTGTACAAGATAAGAATTGGAGACAAGCCATGCAAAAGGAGATAGAAGCTTTAGAAACTAATGGAACGTGGACACTTGAAGACCTTCCACCAGGAAAAAGAGTCATAGATTCCAAGTGGGTGTACAAGTTAAAATTCAAACCTAATGGGGAAGTAGAGAGATACAAGGCTAGATTGGTGGCAAAGGGATTCACTCAAATGGAAGGTGTTGACTTTCACGATACCTTTGCCCCTGTGGCAAAGTTGGTTACCGTGCGAACCTTATTGACCGTTGCTGTAAAAAGAGGGTGGTCAATACATCAATTAGACGTCAATAACGCCTTTTTACACGGGGACCTTGAGGAAGAAGTATACATGAAGATCCCACAAGGATTTGAAAAGGGAAAGGAAAACAAGGTGTGTCGTCTAAGGAAATCATTGTACGGACTGAAGCAGGCTTCAAGAAACTGGTACCAAAAGTTTACTTCAACCCTTCTCGAGTGTGGTTTTCGCCAATCCAAGGCGGATCACTCCTTGTTCATCCTTAATAATCAAGAAAGTTTTGTGGCGGCTCTCATCTACGTTGACGACGTCATCGTGGTAGGAAATGACACAACCAAGATCAAAGAAACAAAAAGGTTTCTCGACCAAAGATTTAGCATAAAGGACCTCGGGCCTCTCAAATACTTCTTGGGGATCGAGGTGGCAAGAACCCAAGAAGGCCTGGTTCTCAGCCAACGGAAATACATCCTTGACATCCTCAAAGATAATGGAATGCTCGGTTGCAGACCTAGTGCATCCCCGATGGAACAAAATTTAAAATTAAGCAAAGGGGGTGAAGAAGAACGAGTGGACGCCAACCACTATCGCCGACTTGTGGGAAGACTCCTTTACCTACAAGCCACACGTCCTGACATTACACACTCAGTTAACGTTCTCAGTCAATTTGTGGCCGATCCGAGACAAAGCCATATGGATGCTGCCACACGGATACTACGGTACCTAAAGACAACACCAGGTCAAGGCATTTTACTACCAAAGACAGGGGGAATAAATTTGGTGGGCTATTCTGACTCTGATTGGCTAGGGTGTCTAGACTCTAGACGATCCAGGACGGGTTACCTTCTCCTCCTTGGAGGTGCTCCTGTTTCTTGGAAATCGAAGAAACAATCAGTTGTTTCAAGATCATCTGCAGAAGCAGAATATAGAGCAATGGCCACAACAGTTAGTGAAATAATTTGGATGAGATGGCTACTACGTGACCTAAGTGTCAACCAAGAAGGTCCTACTGCACTATTTTGTGACAACATAGCAGCTAAACACATAGCCAATAACCCAGTTTTTCATGAGAGAACAAAACACGTTGAGATGGACTGCTACTTCGTGCGTGAACGTGTTGAAAGCAAAGAGATAGAGCCACGGTACGTCGAGACGAAACAACAACTTGCCGACATTTTCACCAAGGCATTGGGTTCGAAACAACTACAAACTCTTCTTGGCAAGTTGGGTGTTTGTGACCTTCACACTCCAACTTGAGGGGGAATAATGAAAGTCAAAGGTCATCTTGGTCAACACGTTTTTTTTCTGGTCCACCTACGAAGACCCCATGCATTTTTCCTATTTTTACTCCCTTGACCCATTTACTTCTTACCTTTCTTAGCCAATTTTTCATTTCTTGCTTTCCTACAATTTTCGTTAATTCTGTATATATATTTGTAAACTTATTGTAATTCTCAAGCAATTATAGAAATCCTTTTATCACAACCATATTTTATATATTACCGTAGGTTCACATCAAGAAAAAGACAACAAAATTAGCTATAATCAATTAAATTCAATACTTAACTTTTATTAATCATAGATAAGGTAGAGATGGGAAATAGATGTGAAAAAGTAGCTACACTTGCTCAGGTAGTCGACAATTTAATGCAACACTTAACTTTGAGTCAATCCTTTAACCAATTGAATAGAAATTTAATCCAATATCAAAGAAATAAAACCTGAAATTGATGATCGAAACTCACGGCGAACATGATGGTTCCGCTGGCAGTCACGCCAGTGGCTGTATATTTCAGTTTCATCAACTCCCCTATATAGAGATATTCATCGTGGCAGAATACATGATATGCACATATGAATTAAATCTGAAGCATCCAAAAATACATAGTCTATATATGTAATTAAACACCAAATATGTATACATAACTAATTGAGTAAACTGTAAATTAAAATCAAAATCCTAAGCACACACCAGAACCCTAATAATCGAAACACATAGATGTAGAGAGATCATGAAAGTGAGGCCTAGTAAACTTACCTTGAATTGAGAGTTCGAAACGGATAATCATTAACCAAAAACCCTAATAATCAAAACACATAGATGTAGTGAGATCATGAAAGAGAGGCCTAGTAAACTTACCTTGATATTGACAGTTTGAAACCAATAATCGTTAAACAAAAACCCCCCATATACCCACACGAATAATAACTGCAGCACCGCCACAAAACCCTAACAATTGAGACTAAGCAATTCACCAACTTAATTCTCTTGGGACACAAATGTGTTCCTTCATGTTTGTTTCACTATGAATCATAAAAGGTAGCTCGGTACCATATTGGTCATCACTTCCAAGCTATTATTATGAAGAAAGAAAATAAACAAACCTCAGATCCTTTCAAAGATGAATACAATCCCTTTGCAAGTTTTTTCCTCACAATACATGATAATCAAGAAGCTGAGAGTAAACATTAATTTCAATTATATAATTATAATCAAACTTTAATAATCATAATTTCAAGAAAATGATACCTCCTAAGGATCAACTGCTTCAGCATAAACTCGATAAGTGTATCTTTACTTCTTCTGTGGACCCACAAAACAAAATAATGCAAGATCAAAATGAATCTATTCTTGTCTTTTCTTAAGACCACTATAACTACATGTAGAAGACAATGAGCATCCTGTGCCAAACAACTTTTATTCGTCTTCGTGTAAAAGCGTAACAGATCTGAATTACAAAGATGCTCTCTTTATGAAATCTAAACAGTTTAGTGGAATACCCCTAAAGAATCGAGTATAAGTGTATTTGCATTATTTATAGCGAAAGTTTCGGCTTGAGAAGCTGTACCTGTTTTGTTAAATCTTCATCATGCTACCTCATAGCCTATGCACCGAACAATGATAAACATCAACTGTTGCAGTAAGATGACTGATTTGTAATATTGAAAAAAATAAACACGAAATATGTGTGGCACAATCTCAAGGACTTAAATTAAAATGAACACAAAAACATTTCGGTTTTAAATTCACATGTTGGTATATTACTGCAGTTTTTTCATAACAAATACACATGTACCCAACAAAATCCTACTAAAAAAGTAGAGAGTGGGGATAGTAAGATGCTAGCACATATTATCTCTATCCTATGGAATAAAGATGCAACTCCCAAATGAAATCTTGAAACTGCTAACAGGAAAAAAGAAGTACCTCAATTTCTTGTTTACGGATTTCTTAGCTTCTGATCTAGAACTTCTTTGCACCTCAAATATAAGGTCAGCTCCTGCAATCTTCATTATATTGTTAAACATTTAAGTTAAAACTGCAAAACAAACCATACATATATGTATATATACACATTTAAATAATATCTGAATACCGTGAAGACAAAGAGCTCCCCAACAAGGTCCCCGGCCACCTGCACAGCTCTCTCCTCATTCAAAGGCCGAATTTCAATATTTTTGCTTGCCCATATATTCGTCTTTGTATCATTGTTGTGAGCCAATGGTTTGTCTGTTACACAACTTAAATTCCATATTCAAGCATCATGAGTGGGGTATTTCTTTGCCCCCAGATTCCTATTTCCACACAACAATATATGGAGGAAATTATTGTAGTTACAAACTTAATCAAAAGCACGGGAAAATTAATAAGATGCATCAAAACATAGATTCCATTGTGTTTAAAGGGCAAGGAAAGCAACATACTGAACATGTATATAACCCACATTCAAAGTTGTGGATTAAAACATACCAATTTCTTCCGCTGGAATTTATATGGTTCTGAAAATCATTTGATGTTGTTTCTGGAATTTGCCACACTAGACATCTTAACTGCACTAGAATAAAAAATAAATAAAAGAAACAATCACTAAAGATTATAATTTGTATAAAGATATCAAAAACCGTAAATGGTTTTGCACACGTAGACATCAACAACCTCAAGAGTAAACACCAACCACCAAAAACTACAAATAAATCCAAGAATCAAAGAAAGAAAACATATGCACAAATAAATCCAAAATCAAAGAAAGGAATTCAGAAGTTTGAAAGAGAACCTATGCACAAATAACTGGTCTAGGTTAAAGGTTTCCATACACACCTGCAACAGCAAAAAGAAACTAAAAATCAACAAAAACTCACAATCGAAGCAGGAAAAATTCACGAAATGTATCCCGAAAAATCTGCATACACACCTGCAACAACAAAAAGAAACTGCTCTGCAAAGAAACTGCTCTGCAAAGAAACGAAGAAATAAGAAGCAATAAGAATAAATATGCATACCAGTTTAAAGAATCATCGTCACGACAATGAACGGCTAGGGTTTGCGTAAATAGAGAGCAACCGAGAGAAAACAACAGCAACGAGAGAGATAGAGAGCATTGTTCTGGTAGAGAGAGAAGAAAGAGATTCGAGACTTTGAGTCCCAATCACGTTTGAAGACATGCGAGCAGAGAACGGATGTGGTAGATGGAGAGTTGTCAGATCTTATTGCGTGTAAAATTAACCCTCCATGTGCTCCGTCACCCACTACCTTTCATCCGGATAATTCATGACCCGCATTTCCTTTACACATCACGGATAGCCCATGACCGGCGTCCCCCTCATTGTAGAGGCAACTATTGCTAAAATAGTGTAACACAATTTCCATGCTTTAGGGGTTGTAAACTATGCATAAAAAGTAGTAATTATGTTCATTATGGGGTTGTACATTATGTTTTAAAAGTGGTACTATGGGTTGTGTTTTGTATATATAGGGTAATATCTATTCGTATTGAATCTACCTATAATCCATGAGCCTATTTTGACATTGCCAAGTAGAATTACCATTTGGTTGATATAGTTATTTTTAGGTTATCTGCGTATGTGTATCTTAATTTGGTTTTCAATAGTCAATTGTTTCTGGCATTATCTGCCAATGTCTTTCGATTTGGGTAGTGTAACTAAACTGCGTGACTGTGTGTTTGTAGTTTAGTATGATTTGCTATGTGTAATTGGTCATAGGATTGGTTCTCGATTGTTTGCTTGGTTTTGATATTCTGCTTTGTTTAGAAATCCGAGAGGTGATAGACATGTTGAGTAATCGGGTAGGTTAACGGTTTTAGGTAGAATTGTCTCGAGAGAGAGATAGAGAGGTTTCCTAAGGTTTTTAGTTAACTTGTTATTCCGTGTCAAATTATTGTAGCTAGGTTAAATGTAACTCATTTCACTTTAGGTTTACTTAGAGTGAATGAATTAGGAAGGACCGAGGGGATAACTAATTGTCCGGGTACTAGAGTTATCGTTAGGAAGGACAAAGAGGAGAACTAACCAATCAGTGCGCATATTCAATCTTTAGAAATCCTTATTGCGTCACACCCCGGAGAGTGATTTGGGGTCCACTGGGGTTTTTTAAGGTTGTAGTTAAGATCATGTTAACATTGCAAATGTCATAGCTGAGTGAAGTCGCTAGCATTAATTAAGATTCTAGATCTAGATGGTGCTTGTTTTCGTATTTGATTTCATCTAAGTTTTGTAAGTGGCAGTAGTTAAGTTAGTTAATTAGTTACTTCACTTTATTTAATTAAAAACCACAAATCAAAATTCTTCAAATAATCAATTTCACATCTTTCTTAGTTAATTTATTATTCAGTCTCTTTAGGTTCTATTCCGCTCTTTCAATAGTTATTCTGCAATCGATAGGTACACTTGCCTGTTAATTCGGTATAGTTTTAGGTTTTCTGGGTTTAACTAGGTGTGTTTAGGTCTAGGTATTATTTTAGTAGTTTTTTATCGATCAAATTCCGCACATCAAGTTTTTTGCGTCGTTGCCGGGAACATATAGCAATAGCAAAATTAACTTTGATTTGTGATTTAGGTTATTTCTTTTTCTTTTTATTTGCCTTTGCGTGTCTTTAGTTAATCTAAGTTTTTGTTTTATTTTGTCTACTATTTATATAATTTGGTAAGTCACATGTTTTCAATTTAAATTGTAAATTGTGAATGTTGCTGATTATAATAAAATCATTATTAATTGATTACAACTAAATACCAATTTGAATTTTAGTTAATCTAAGTTTTTGTTTTATTTTGTCTACTATTTATATAATTTGGTAAGTCACATGTTTTCAATTCAAATTGTAAATTGTAAATGTTGCTGATTATAATAAAATCATTATTAATTGATTACAACTAAATACCAATTTGAATCTTAGATTTGAGACATGGCATTCGCTGCAATGGCTATTTTGAAATTTTTAGTGGTCAAAAGATCATTTTGTTAATCTCTTTTGAGTCAATGGTTTCTTCCGTAATTTTTCCTTTAGAAATTTTTATTTTTGAAATTTATTTAATAATATGATTTGTAAACATTAATCATTTAATTGTGTTTAGATTATTACTCTATATAAACAAAGTAATGTGTTGGTGATAGTGTCACTATAGTGAAAACACTATTTGGTATATGTTTTTCTTGTTACAGTGTTTTATTTTTTGTTTTTTTAAAAGTAGCAAAGGTGATGTTTCTTTGATTTTTTGCAGTGTTTTCGCTGTTATGGTTTTTTTTGTTTTTTTACGTCTTTAGTAAATTAAGAGATTTTTACTCTCTCGCACCTCCGTGGCAACGTGTGGGTTCTCAAAACCTAGTTTGTTACAAAAGAAAATTGACAAGAAGATTTGAATGTTTTTCGAATGTCTTAAATGTTTATCAAATTTGTAAAGTTTATCATGATTAAATTTTAATTAATATAGAAAGACAATAAATTTTAAAATTTTATTTTAAAATTAAGAATTTAACGCGATTATATTCAAAAGTTATAGTTGAGGTTTATTATGATACTATCAAATAGAAAAAAATTAGATGGAGCCGTAAGAAATGAACCATTTAACATCGGAGTTACTTTTTTTCTTTATTAATATCTAATGATTAATTCTAAAAGTTCAGATTTAGATGTTAGAGTTAAGTTTTTCTAAAAAGTTTAGAAAAACATTATATTCTTAGCCATTTTGTTAACTTCTTATCAAGTTCTACCAAAAATTTTTTGAAACTTCATAGTTTTTATATAAAATTAAAAAAACATTTTACTCTTTCGGGGTTCTTATGCGTCATTGTGTCTTTTAATTTTGCTGGTTATTATGGTAAATTTATCTAATACATAAAAAACAATAACAAAATAACATGAAATATTTTAAAACGTAAAACACAATGATAAATACATATTACACAATGACTTGACAATGATATGAAAGTAAGATACAATATATCTTTTTATTCTTTTAAATAAAAAAGATACAATAATCAACATAAAGACACAATGAATGAGTTACAACATAAGAACAATGATAAATACATATTACACAATTAGTTAAAACATAAGACACAATTACCTGAAACATAAGATATATTGATGAGTAAAAAGACAATGGGTAAAAAGACATAATGACACAATAGAAACCAAAAGAATAAATTTTTATATTAATATATAGTAACCCTGTACGGTTTTAAAAATAATAAGTGTTCGCTTTTATTGTGTAATTAAAAAAATATATATATTATATGTAAAAATTATTAAAGTTCAAAAAAAAAATAGAGAAACTTGAATACTTAAAAGTCAACAAATAATAAGACTAAATACCCCTTCTTTAAAAATAATAAAAAGACATATATGAGTCCCAAGTCCTTTTTTAACTTTTTAACGTGTGAGGTCTAGCTAAATTCTTCCTAATATATTTTAAAACTAAAAGACTTCTTATTTAAAAATTTGTTGTTAATTAACTCATAAAACCAATGGGCATTTGTCCCAATGGTATGGGGATGAAGGTTAGAGCTTGGGGACCTTGAGGTCTCAAGTTCAAACCTGACTCAAGGGGGTTTTCTCAAGTGGTGAGTTTCCTTCTTAGCCAAGCCTGGAGTGTCAAAATCAGTATGGACGGTTGCAATCCCGTCTCAGGAAGGTTCACTCGGGTATTGGAGATTTGGGGAGTAGTTCCAAACGCCGTTTAAAAAAAAATTAACTCATAAAAAGATTTACCGACTAAAAGTTTAAAGGAGTTTTGGAACTTTTATTGAAAAAACGAGTCTTCCATATATCGATGTCCACTCATTATATACGAATTTTAGGGTCAACATGACTAATCAACACCTGTCACCCTCTCGTCTCTCCCGCCGACTCACTCTCTCCACTCATCAATTTCCTCCACATTCATACAAAAACTCAACTCCCTAATTTCTTTCTTCTTCCTCAGTACTCCCTCCTTTCAGTTTCATTAAAAATGGGCAAATCTGGAGTTCAAGCAGGAGACTTGTTACTACTTATGGCTCAAAACCTCGATGTTCTTGCTGGGTACATATTCATCCGTTTCCTAGTATATATAATAAGTCCGTATTAACTATTCGATCATGCAGTTTTGTTATCTTAAGTTTATCCGAAATTTGCAGGCCCCTTATTAGTTTGGCTTACCCTCTGTAAGTTATTCACACTTCCTACTTAATTTACTTTCAAGACTCTTCTTTTTTCTTTATTTTTTACTTTTTTCATTATGCTGTTTGTGTTATGTCTGTTTTCCGTTAGATATGCATCCATCCGAGCAATCGAGACTAGAAATGTTGTGGATGATCAACAATGGCTTACATATTGGGTTTTGTATTCTATGATCACCCTCTTCGAATTAACCTTTGAGAAGCTTATCGAATGGTAATTAACTCTTTATATATTCACATCCCGATTGGGAGTTTTCGGGTTTATAGTAATCGGGTATGATCGATTTTGGCAGGATCCCGTATTGGTCGTATGTGAAACTTGTAACAACATGCTGGTTGGTTATACCGCAGTTTAGCGGTGCTGCATATGTGTATCAGCACTACATTCGACCTTTCTACATTAGGAACGTGACTATAGACGTCCCGAATACATTCAAGAAAGACGTGTTCACGCCCGCACAAGACGTGTTCACGCCCACGCAAGACGACATCCTTTTTGCTGATCATCGCGATTATGTTCAACAAAGCGGGGCGGATGGTTATCCAGATATCTTTCAATCTGTATGCATCTTGATCTTTGGCTCTCTTAGACAGTTATTTTCACATCATCTGAGTTTGGATCCCATTTTAGTTTTGAACGGCCGTCTATCAACACATTGGACTCCCATCCAAATTAGGGTTGAGAATTTAGGCCTTCATTTTTAAACACCCGTTTCAAAATCCGTTGATCGGTCGTCCGGTTTACGGGCTCTGGACTTCGTCCAACAACCTTAAAAGGGTTAACCTAGGGATTGTAAAGTTGTCGGGGTTTGGTCCAACAACCTTCGTCTTCCGGCTTATGGGTTGTTAGGACTTGGTCCAACAACCTTTAAAAGTTGTTTATACTTCATCAGATGGCCATCGGATGACCATCTGGGTGTCTCAGGTGCCATTTAACTTGGGAATTATAGGGGATGTGATTTAACTTGGGATTATAGGGTTGTTAGGACTTGGTTCAACAAATTGCCTTCCGGTTTATGAGCCGTTAAGACTTCGTAAACAACCTTTAAAAGTTGTTTATCTTTCATTGCAAGGCCGTCTGGGTGTGATTTAACTTAGTGCTTGCGTGGAATGAGGTGCCATTTAACTTAGGGATTGTGTGGGATCAAATTTGCATTATGTGTTAATATAGCATATAGCATAGAGTTTTTAATATTTATATTCCAAAATATATATACATCTCTTTTTTTGTAGGGCTTGCAGTCGGATATCATCGATGGGGAAGTGAAGTATAGAGGTAACACTTTCTTCTCTGAAGATCCTGACTACGTGTATTGAGGTTACCCTCTAGATTACTCTCAAGAGTATGTTTTACGTGTTGTACAACAGTCTTTTTTTGTGTTTTTTTGTCTGTTAACGAGCATATTGTAAACTTATTGTCTAAATATTTTCCGGTGTAGAAAGAGAAATAAACATATTTGTAATATATATTGAGGTTATACTAAGAAGCAGTGTTGTAAAACTCGGTCTAGGCGCTCCTCGGACTCTTACTGAGGTGACTTTTGTCAACTCGGTTAAGCTAGGCGTCGGCGGTCAACCTTGGTCAACATGGGAGCAACTCGTCCTAGCTCCTAGGCGGTGTCTAGGCGGGACGCCTAGGCCGAGTTGCTCGGATTTTCACCGAGGTTGATCGTCTACTTGCTCAGTCGAGTTGCCTCGGGCTCTTATTAAGACAAGTTTAGGCAACTCGTGGTAGGCGATCAACATCAGAAAAACTCGGGTAACGCGGCTAGGCGGTCAACCTCGGCTCAGAATTGGATTGTAGAAGAGGAATTAGAGCTTGAAGTACCTTCGAAATAAGTAAATGAAGAAGCTGGGGGTGATAATGTATCCTTAGAAAACCGAAGAAGTGCTACATTAAGAGAACTTGATGAAGATTTCGTTTCTGAAGAAGAGGAATTGAATGATAACGTTAAATGCGAATCAGGACTAGTAAAGGGTTGTATCAATATATGATAATTTAGTATTCGAAGTTTGAACAACTAAAGGTGATGTCAATATTAGATTATTAATATTCACATATTTGGTTTTAAACATTAGCATTTGCACATGTATATAATTTATAAAAAAAAAAAAAATTTCTTCATAATATATAATTTTCGAGTACTCTTCGAGTACTCCCCGCATAGACCGACTACTCGCAACTCCTCAGTTGGCCGACCTAGGAGCGTCTAGCGAGTTTTGCAACCTTGCTAAGAAGTATGATAAATCTAAAGGTTTAAAGGATTTTGAGGTCATCAGATTGTCTACTGGTTGAGCTTAAATTCACAGAGGGAAAGATTTATGGAGAGACATTTTAGTTTTAGCAATTTTTGTTAACTTTTAATCTGGTTCTCTGTTTTTTTTTAAATATTCATAACTGTTAATACGACATTATTTTTTTAAATTAAACTATAAGGGTCTTTTTATCTTCAAAACGTGAACAGTGTTATTATATATAAAATTAAAAATAATTACTCTTTTTATTTCTTAGTGTGTCATTGTGTTTAATACTCGTAATTGTATCTTTATATTATTATTATAATAAATTTATTTATATAATACATAGAACAAAATAATAAAATAATATAAAATGAGTTAAAATATAAAACAAAGTGTTAAAATGATATAAAGATAAGACATAAGGCTACCCGTAATGGATAAGGCCCCATAAGGCCCCGAATGGGGCATTATTCGTCATGTGGACGGTGACTGGACAATGGGCTTTATGGGGCTTTATGGTGTAGTGGATAATGCCCCTATAACGCCCCACAATCATTTGATTTCTCTCCTCTCTCGGCGTTACCTGGCTAACGCCCTGGAATTTTTTTTCGTCTATAACGCCCCATAGCGCCTAAGCGTAGTGGGGCGGGGCGTTATAAGGGGCGTTATGGGGCGTTATGGAGCCCAAAAACGCCCCATTACGAATAGCCTAATGATAAGTTTTATACACAATGGTAAATATATAATTTATAGAATGACTTGATAATGATAAGTTTTATACACAATGATAAATATATAATTTATACAATGACTTGAAACATGAGAGTATGTCCAGCCCATTTTGCGTTCACATTCCCGTAATATATATATTACCATTATTTTTTCTATTTCTTTCACTTACAATCATAATTAAATAATATTTTTTATACCTTTATCATTACACTAGGTTGGTAACCCGTGTATTACACGGGCTGAATATAGATTTATAATATTAGATAAATATAAAGAAAAAATAATGATTAAGAAATTTAAAAATTGTGATTGATATAGAATTTTTATAATATATTAAATAATAATTTAATACTTTTAAGAAATTTATTATGTTTGAAGATGTTGATTACTTTCCACAAAAAGACTAAAATTATTGAGTAAATTAATCAAATATACATTAATTTTATCAAAATTTTAAAATAAAATTTTAGTTTTGATAAAATTGGTAATTAGTCTTAATTAATGATTTACTAAATTGGTAATTCAATGTGAGTTTGACATGTGGCGGTGATGACGTGGACCCTTTACAAACAAAAATGTGGCACAAATTTTATTGCTTTATTAAGATTAAGATTTTATTTCTCCTTTACTCATAATCAATCCTAAAATTTTAGAGAATCAATATTTATTTTATCGAATATATAGATGAACAGTAAGTTTTTATCTCTAATCTACTCATATCCACTTACAACTAAACCTCGAATTTTAAGGGTTACCTCGAATTTTAAGGGTTACAGTGACATATTTATGGGGAATAGGTTGTGAATGTTTTAAGACACAATGATTTGAATATAAGATACAATATCTGAATATAAGATATAATATGTATTTTTATTATTTTTATAAAAACACAATAACTAACAGAAAGATATGAATCGCAAGTAAAAATACATCATGACGTGTATTAGATACAAAGACGCATTACGAAATTGTTAGAATGATTATTTTATTTTCTATAGAGTAACATTGTACGCGTTTGAAGATAAATTCTTGTTTTTAGGGTGTAATTTAAAAAAAAAATAACGTCGTGTGTAAAAGCTATAGAAATCTTCTAAAAAAAATAAGAGAGCTTGATAAAAAACAATAAAAATAACTAAAACAAAAATACTAATCTTTTAAAAATAATAAAAAGACATGTATAATCGAATGCGCTTTTTTTAGCCTTCTTAAAACAACTAGAAGTTTTTATTTTAACATTTTCTCCTAATATGATAGGAGTAGATAATGTAATAGGAGTAGATGCTCGGATTAGTACATATGCTAAATATTTGTCTATATAAATCTATTTCTTTAACTAAAAATTTAGGAAAAATTGCATATATCCCCTTACTTTGGAAAAAATTTGCATATTTTTCCAAAATACGAGTTTTCAATGCATAATGTATAATGGTCTTTAAGCATGATTTGGGAATATATGCAATTTCTCAAGTTTAGATGGGGATATATGCAAATGACCAAAAAATTTAAGAAGTAAGAATGCGAGTATAGTAATTGAGGGTCTTGGTCTAACAGTTTGGTTGGTGTCGTGTTAATTAAGTCGAAGTCGAAGCTTGTAGCTTTTAACGCCCTACCTCTAAAAACTCCCCCCCCCCCCCCCCCCTTTTTGAAAAAAAAATAGATACATGTTTCATTTTAGTGATGACTTTTTCCTATAAGATGCTATCAGGTTACCAAAAAGGCCGACAGACAGCTCGTAGTTAAATTTTTTGAAACGGTTAATAAATGCAATTCGAACCATCCTGGGTAACTCAATGTTAAAAGACGTCTCATATCCGTTAAAAGCAGACAGTGTTGGAAAGCCCAGACCTTTTAGTAACCGATTCCGGTTACAAACCGTTTCGATTAGAAGAGTTAACTGGTCAAAACCGGTTCGGTTTCTAACAAGTTCTTGATGAAAATTTGTTTAACTGATGCAAACCGTTTAACCAGCTTTTATACGCAGTGGCGAAGCTTGAAAATATTAAGTGGGGGGTCGGGATCTAATTTTTTTTTTCACAACTATAATGGGGGTCGAAACCGGAGTATATCGAAATTTTCTACACGAAAACTATATACCCCTTACATCGCAAAAAAATTCGGGGGGTCGGGCGCCCCTCCCGCCCCTTAGAAGCTGCGCCGTTGTTTATATGGCCGGTTAAAAGAGTAACTTATATATAACCGCCGGTTCTGTTTGAAACCACAACCAATTTAAACTCTAACCAATTTGTTTTATAACCGGTCCGATTAATTTTCTCAAACCCATCGTTCAAACGTTTTAACACCTCTACTTTAAACCATAGTCTATACAATATATCACGCATCCTTTTCTCCCATGACATAATTACTCGGCGTTAGGTACAGACTACAGACCTTAAATAGCATTCTTTGGATTCCTCCATTTAATTAAGTAGCCGACGTGTCCGCCGATTAAACCGTCAATTCTTTCCTTTCTTTGATAAACCTGAATAAAGAAAAAAACGAACCTCACCTCACCTCACCTAACCTCCGTCTTCTTCTTATATAAAGTCGTCATCACTTTTCCAAAAATAAATAAATATATAAAGTCGTCTTCCACCTCCATTTCTTCCGCCACACGAAACCTTCACCAAATCTCACGCATGGAAGCATCTGTCAAATTTCTCAATGGCCACAACACCGAATCTCCCTCCGACGCCGACGCCGCCGACGAAATCTCCGCCCAATCTCCTCCCTCTAAACGCGGAACCACCGTTTCCGCCATCATTATTCTAGGACTACTCGCCATCATCATCGGCGCCATAATCGGAGTTATGGCAGTTCATCCTCCCGAAGAAAAACCGTCATTCGTCCGAGCGGCCGAGTCTATCAAAGCCGTGTGTGCGGTCACGAACGATCCAGAATCATGTTTCGCAGAAATCTCATCCGTCGATTCCAGACCTTCCGATCACGTTATCGATCCGGAGATGATTTTCGATCTCACGCTCAAGCTCGCCGCACACGAGCTCGCGAACATCTCTTCGTTTCCAGAAACCCTAATTTTGGACTCGACTGATTTAGGATCCGGTTCCGCGTTGCGAGAGTGCGCGAGTTTGTTCGAGGATGCGGTGAGTCAACTCAGTCGGGCGGTGGAGTCGATGGGCGAGGGGTGGTTGACGGAGGGGAAAGTGGCGGATTTGGAGACGTGGATTAGCGCGGCGATGACGGATCAGGAGAGCTGTGTGGAGGGGTTGGAGGAGATGGGATCGACGGCTGTGGATGAGGTGAGGTTGAGGATGCAGAGATCTAGTGTGGGCATGAGTAACAGCTTAGCGATTCTCGCTAATATGAAGGCGATACTTGAACAGTTTGGGCTTCAGTTGCATTAAGATTCACGATATTGCCATTGAATGCAGTTTTGTCATTATTTTTGTGTGTGCTAGTTTGTTGACTGTATTTTGACTCTATTTTGTATATATGTAATTGCCTGTAAAATGTTATTGTAAAGCTTATTTGTATCCCATTTTCGAACTTCATTTCCTATATTGAGTAATATAGTTTATAAATTATGATTATATACCCGTTAGTTTGTTAAAGAATCGTAAAGTTGTTAGAGGATTTATATAGTCCTTTAATTATGAGCAAATGTCCCGAATAGTTTTGATGATTTGTATAGTTCCGGAAGGAACCGTATAGCTCTTGTTTTGCGCTGTATATGGCTTGTATAGATTTTGAATAGTTAGACGGTTTGAAGAGTTATCGTACAAGTAGCTAGGAGCAACTATAAAAACTATATGTTATTTTTTTTTTCTTTCTATCTTTGAGATATTGAGGATTTAAAATGTGAAAACTATATGATATTTGGTATTCATTAGAAAGTAATTATACGAACTTGTTTTCTTTTAATAGAAACACTGTTGGATGCCACTTAATATCGTATAAAAATTAAAATATAACAAATAAAATAAGTTGATGAGATGGTTTTAGCCGTTAAAAAAATAGATCGTTGTGTACATGAACCTACTAAAGATTTAGTAGTCCAAGAAGCTCAGTTAATTAATTATTTCAGAGAAAAAGAACTGGATTTTATTTTTGGCTTAGTTTAAAGTACACAGACGAATAATAATAGGGAAAATCACGAAAATAGTTAACTTTGACCACCTTCTTATCAGAAAGATCATCTACATTTTGCCTTTTTAAAATGACCAGCGTGGAAATCTAAGAAGACAAATTTTGTACCTTTGTCAACTAATCAGATTTGACACGTATTCAAAAAGATAAATTTTGTCTTTCTAGAGATCTAAGAAGGCAACTTTTGCCGATTAAATTTGTCTTTATACATTTACCACCCAATCAGATTTTGACATGTGTCCAAAAAAGACAAATTTTGCCTTTTTTAGAGATCTAAGAAGACAAATTTTGACGGCTAAATTTGCCTTTGTATCTTTACCGACTAAAATTATCTTATACATTTGTCATCAAATCACATTTTGTCACATGTTCAAGAAATCAAAATTTACCTTTGTACCTTAGATTTGGTTTTGAAGCTCACTTTTGCTTAGGGCCTCCACAAGTGTGTGGAAGGATATAAAAAAAAATGGAAGTATGTCTTTTCCTCTTAATATTTCATGTTGAGCTATTTGTTTTTTACTCATAAAAGAAGGTGACCCCATACTATGACCCATTCAAAGGGAACAAATAGTTGTGGATTTTGGAATATCAATCATCAACATCAACAATTAAATCAAGATTCATAATATATATGAACTTTAATGTTTTTTTTAACGGCATATGAACTTTAATGTAGTATGGCTGTTTTCGTCTTCACGGGTACCCTCAATTGGGCCCTTGTGGGAATTCTTGATTGGATCAAATATCAGTTACGTGTCAACTATTGTTTTGCTTACCAGAACGAAAAACTTTGAATTTATGTTATTTTCCTTAAAGCACCTTTGCTAGTTCTTGAAACCTTGTTTGAATAACTCACAAAACGATGCAATTTATATTATTTTCCTTGAAGCAATAATTTATAGACCGTGATAATAGAAAATGCTTCTTTTTGATTGATTATGTTATATATTTACACAACACTATTATTTAGGGGTGGGGGGGGGGGGGTGGGGGGGTGGGGGGTGGGGGTGGTGGGGGGAGGGGGTTGGTTTCTTTCTTTATAAACTTTACTCTTTTAGGTCCCATAACTTGCCCAATATGTAGCTCTACCCCTTGAACTTTATTAACATTTATTTAGCATCCAAACTTGCTTGGTTAACTGCTAACATAAAACCGAACCTTGAAATCTTAAAAACGGAGTGTTACAAATAGATATCCTTTTAACCTAATTAAAAGTAAGGGTGTTGTTTACTCGTACCTATGGTGACGACATGTACCTCTATTCAGACCCCACCTTTACTCTCTTACGATAAAAGTTTGTGAAGTCTGAGTTGTGTAATCAAATTGGTGATGAATATTTGTGTGGGAGTTGTATTTGTTACATTAAAAATAATGCTTAGAAAAAAAGTTTGTATAATGTAATGGATCGTTTTTAAAAGATAAAACCCGTAGAGGCTAGATTGAAAGGATATTTAGCATTTTCTGATTATGTATTATAATTGTTTATTTTCGATGAGTTATGTCTCGTTTTTACCTGACCTGAATCAGGTGATAGATAACAGAATATCCGACTATCAAAAATTTCCGACCCCCATGAAAAAAAATTCGGGTTCACCACTGCATCCATCTTCTTCATTTGTGTGTTATGTTCTTTGCTAGTTGTAATCGGTGGTTGTTTAACACCAATTTTCCTTGTCTTGATTGTAATCTTCTAAAGCTCATATTATGAGTCCAAAAACTAGATCTAAACAGCAAAATCCAATCAAAACCAGTACAACTGAGATGCAAAATCTCTTAGACGTATCGAACATACACTGGAATTAATCAAGTGAGTAGAAAACAAGATGAAAACAATTAAAAGCAAAGAGCATTAAGATATGAATAAAAAAAATGTATTACCAAAGGTCAAAAGTAGTTCATGTCAAAACTAATAGTATCATCGCCCCTTTTTCAACATCTATACATTCATGATGATATGGTATTAGAATTATGTAATAGATGTTTAATATCTACTAAATATAAAAATTAATTTGTTTTTGAAGCATACTTTTGCTTAGGTCCCACAAGTGCGTGAAAGGATCTTTATGTTGTTTTTCAACTAGTAGCCTATCTCTAATATTTTAGCCTTTTGTGATTAAAAATAAATTTTAAAAATTAAAAAAAATAATAACAAAAACAAATAATAATAATTAAAAAAAACTGGAAATTTGTCTTTTCCTCTTAATATTTCATGTTGATCTATTTGGTTTTTTTTTTCCCATAAAAGAAGGTGACCCCATAGGCCCATACTACAACCAACCCATTGAAAAGGAACGATAGTTGTGGGTTTTGGATACTGAATATCAATCATCCACATCACCAATTATGTCAAAATTCATAATATATATGAACTTAAATGTCGTATGGTTGTTTTCATTTTCGCTGGTAAACCTCAAAAGGGCCCTTGTGAGGAATTCTTGATTGGATCAAATATCACTTACGTGTCAACTACTCCGTTGCTTCCAAAAATTAAAATATGGATACATTAAATCCCAAACAGTTTGATAAGAAATACTTTGCGAGGAGGGATGAAACACATGAAGGTATAAGGGTGGGCGGTATGGGGGGTTAAAAAATTCTACAAGTGGGGTTTTGGCAAGTGGGGTTTTCGGCAAAGTGGATAAGTGGTATACCATTCATTTCGGCAAGTGTGTTTTCGGCAAAAAAATCAAAAAATCGGCATGTAGATGCCGAGAGTTGCCGAGACTTTTTACACATATTTTTTCCCACCCAACTATCCAACTTATCCCACCTAACTTATCCCACCCATACCATTCCAAAAAACAAAAAAGACATATACTTTTTTCTCTCTCATTTGTCACTCTCCTATTGGTCCATCAACTTATCCCATTTTACTCATCCTAAAATATTTATCCCCCACACCGCCCACCCTAAGGGTAGTCCGTGTTATCCCTTAAATTTGTACGTGAAGTTAAATTTTTTGGATTTTTGGCTTTTTTATGTATATGTGTGCTACCTCTTAAAAAATCGTTAGACCATTACCTGACCTATATACCCTTTACGATGGGCTCACATTATAAAACAATAACAAGTTTGAAGAAAATCATAGATCAATTTTCGGCCAAATTAATTTATAATGCGTTTTTCATTAAGCAATTTTCGACCCTAGCCAAGAGCTTTGCCTCTTGGACCCGCTCTCTCTTGGGTGCTGCCCCCAAACCCCTACCAAAATATTTTGTATCACCCTTAAAAAAAATCTAGTTTTGTCCATGTTTTCGAGTTCTTGAAACCTTAATTGATTTATTTGATAAACTCATAAAATGATTTGATTTTTTATTTTCCTGACAGCAATAATTTATACAACGTAATAATAAAAAAATGCTTCTTGTTGTCTTGTTGATTGATTATGTTATATGTTTTAATGTTTACATTATTACATAACAGTCTTTGTTTATTTAGTTACAGACTTACAGGATCCCCTCCCCGGCTACCCGTTGATAAGATCCAGCCCAACATGCTTCTAAACGTAGGGCTTAAAAAGGCCCAAGAGTAGTTGATTGACTGCATTTTTTTATTTTTATTTTTTTTTATTTTTTTACTTTTTTTTTTTTTTTGAACAGCAATTGATTCACTGCATGTTGGTGGACTGTTTCTAGACTTTTGCTTAGTCTTCATGTAGCCAATAAATTAGGAAGTCATGCATGCATATCCCTTCAAAACGGGGTGGTAGTAGGATAGTTAGTTTTTTAGTTTTCAACTTGATCTTGTTGTCTGAGCGTGCATTGTTATACAATTTGCATTGCTACAGCACAATGTAAGAGAAATACAAATATAATACACAATAACGTTAAACAAAAATAATAAAGAAAATGAAAAAAAAGGCCCGATATGTAAATGCAACTATGTGAAATTAAAATCAAGAAAATCTAAAAGAAAATGAAAAAAAAAAGTATTGCTTAAGAAAAACGAATTAGAAGCCAAATGCTCAAAGAACCGAACATAGAACCTAAAGGTTATTTACACGGCTCTAGTAATACACCATTGATGTGTTACTTTTATCACTTTATCTACAAAGAGAACACTTTAAAAAAAAACTGAAGATGTCACGTGACATTAATCCAATGAAACCAGTAAAAATCAAATACTATACACGTATTTAAAAATGTATATAGTATATAATTTTGGTTAAAACTAGATCTTTTTTCAAACCAAAATAAAAATTAAGCACACCTTAAAAAAAAGAAGTTCGCATGCAATAAACGTGACTAGTGTGAGGAAGAAGTGTAGATAGAATTTATTAACTCATATACAAATTTTCCTTCAGAAACCATGTTTTGCATTTGGTGGTTAGTGGTGCAAATACCTCCCACCCCCACCCCACCCCCCAATATCATTTTTTCGGTCAAAGTTTTGGCAATCATGCATAGAGGCTTTTCGGATTTGGATTGGAAAATCAAGGCTTTTAACTCGATAATCCTTACCGCATGTTGAAGCGTATGAAGTGAGAGGAATAGAGTCATCTTTAAGAGGTGTTCCCCCTCAATCCATAGGGTCTTGTTCAACGTCAAAAATTAAAGTTTTTTATGGTTTAATAATCGTGGCAAGTCCAGGTCATTGGACTCGAATTCATGATACTCTTTCTCTATGTAATGTCTTGTTGGGGTCGCTTCTAGCTACTTGCTAGGGGCGGTTTTCCTTTTTGTTAGTGAATTATCATTCCAAAAAAAACCGTTATCCGTTTGATTTTTGTTTTTGATAATTAAAAGCCATTACCAACGGTTTGTCCTAAAAACCAGACTATATACACCCTTACTCTATACAGCTTAAACATAACACGATCGCACAAACTTGCATAAATTACACTAATTTACCAAACCAAACCTTTTAACCAAATTTACAATAAAAGCCACGCCCCCTCGCGCATCTTGTTTCGACACAAACCAATTTACCCCCAAACTTGTTTTGATCTGAACCAGTTTAACCTGTTCTCTAAACTGACAACTTGACTCAAATATGTTTTAACTCCATTACACAACTGACATGCTGCTTGCTTTGCTGCTCATAATCATAGTTTTTAAATGTAACGAGAAACTTCTAATTCCTTTTTAAGACTTTCAAACAACCAAAATTTTTGGATGACTCGGATGTTTAGTGTAGATTATCGACTGCAGGTCAAACAAGCTGAGGTAACTGATGAGATTAACAGCAAAATTTGAAATGCTAACCACTTCAATGCTTAACTAACATCTTGTTAGTAAGCTGTAAAGATTTGCTTGTAGGTAATAGAAAAATATTGATAATTTAGTATAAAACCATACTTTGGAGCTTCAAAACAGAAAACAGCATTTTTAACTATAAACCTGGCTGACTGATAAAATGCTATTAAATCCCTAGCAAAATCCTGCACAGAGTCAGTTCTCTTGGTCATCATCATCTTCTTCTTCTTCAGAGTCATCGGTGCCAATGTCCTGTTAAACAACCAATTAAAAAATGCCTAAAGGCTCCAAAGTAAATGTCGGAATTTAATTCCAACCCATTTTACGACCATACCAGTTGAGGTTATGTTGCATCTATAAAGTGTAGTTCTAATGAGTACCATGAAAACTGTTTATTTAATAAAAAACAAAAAATAGATTATTACTTTAATAGTATGATCTTTGCAACCATATTAACTAATTAGTTACAAGTTTTTTAAAGAAACAGTTTTTCTATCAACCTGTTTCAAGATATACAAAATATATATATATATATATATATATATATATATTAGTTTTGACCCATTACCCAACCCGACCAACCTTTCCCATTTACAAACTCTGGTCCAAATAAAAATGACGCAAATTAGGTCCAATTGTTGGTTACCTCCTCATCATCCTCGTCACCAAAGTCGTCCTCTTCATCAGCATCCTATAATCAAGAAAACTTCATTCATCAAGGATGAATCTACATAAAAGGTGAAACGTAAAAGAAGGGGGGAAATTATTACAGTGTTAAAATACGCAAGAGGATTAACCCATAAATCCTCTTTGATCATTTCAGCAACCTGCAAATTACAACATTAGAACATTGGGAAGATCAAGACAGGTTTGACTTTAAAAGATAATTAAAGTGTTGGCCTTTTGAGTGTTTTCGAGTAATTAAAGATAATGTGAACATACTCCATCAGGACTTTCATCCATATCGCCATTCCGTTGGGTCCCACTGAACCAGCTAAAGAAGCTGCATCAAAATGTCCAAAAAATACAGAAATTTAACACAAATAAGCACGAGATAAATAGACGAATATACAAACTTGAGAAACAGCATAACATATTATTGAGCCAGCTAATAAGTTGGAAGAATAGTGAAGCAATCCCATTCTGTTTCATTAAAACGTTTCGTATATGTAGACATGAATTTCATTAGCAATTTTTATCTACACATAGAAACTGTCAGATTCAGATTATAACAAGTCAAACTCATAAAATAAAAAGAAAGTACTTAGACACTATAACAGATTGTACAGGCTGAGCTTTGTGTAAGGATACTTAAATGCTTATAATCTCCAAAATCACTTTGTTTATAAAAATCAGATCATTACCTTGATAATGCAGATTTTAATAACCATATTTGCTACATTATTTTGTAAAATGCTTACAAAATTCAAAGGTCAAAAAAGTGGATGTATATAGGTCAAACCAAAAACATGCTTAAAAAACCGTTTTGACCCAAACCTATTTTGACCTGTTATGCAACCCATCAAACCCACTCATTTTGCTAGCTCTAGTGGTTAAGCAACGCTAAAAACAAAATTATTTTTTTTACACCAACAAGGAAAACAGAACACCATGTAAATCAAATTTTATTAACCTGTTCTCCTCATGTAACCGTTTCTTTCCGTTCTTCTCACTTATAACTCCATTTGGAAGTCCCTTCAACAAAATACATAACTACCAAGATCAGATTACTACAGCAAAAAGTCCCAATAAACATAAAGGTAAAAAAGGAATTAAAAGACGTTACCATGCCCTCTTTCCACTTGATTGATGTAGCAGTAATTTTTGTAGTTCCCTCGTCAAGGAAGGTGATAGTTTTTGTGAGCTTCGTATCCTCAAAGTAAGGGTTGGGACTAAAGTTCTAAAACAAATACGAGACTAAATCAGTGAAAACAAACCCCCGACTGTTTCATGGCAATTCATGCTTCATTTATTCAAAAAAAATTGAGGGTGTTTCGATTGGCATTTTTTAATGATTGTATGTTGTTTGCAATCTGTGGTCGACATTATGAAATATTTAACGTTTGGATAAAAGGATTTTGGTTCTAATTATTTAATTATTTTGTAGTCATATAATCACTTAACCAGTTTCCATACTAGCTGCAAGAAGTTGATAACCAAGGATAACAAATATACTAGTTACCCCTTCATTTAGCCTAATTTAAAAGACTTTCTACTCCCATATCAACTCAAAACTGACCCAAACGCGTTTAGACTAAAACCCAAACCATGAATTCCTCACAATAATGTCCATTTTAGTCATTTCATGTATTAACTTTTAAAACTATAAATTACGAAACACTCAAGCAATCGATTATCGTTGTCTACAGCAAAGGGAAACCAAAGAATTACGACTTCAAATAGCAAAGCAAAGCAAAAGAACCTCTCATATGGCTGTGTATACCAGTTAAAACTACACAATCGCCTTAAAAACACACATAAAGCGGAAAATAACTACTTACAAAAGTGATCGAGTAACCTGACTTCACATCTTTCATATCTTCAACTTCAAGTGAGGTTAGATGCTTGAATACCTATCAGGAAAGATGCATGTCATAACACAAAACTACCTACAAACTTTTTCATAAATTAATATCCTAACTAACCTTTTGGTCTTCTTCATTCAGAAGATCAGAGAGAACAGGGTGACTCAAGAACTGCAAGAAGAACAACTCCAATTTAGATTCAATATTCAATAATAATCAGAATTATATAACACAAAACCACTTACAGCAGTCAACCAAAAGTCAGGAACCGATTTGATAATATCATTTCGCTTATCATACACAGGCTTCCGGACCTCATTATATTTCTGCTCAATTTCCAATACTTTATCACTTGCTTCCTCATTAATCTGGAGCCAAAATACAAGATTATAAGTTTGTATGTGATACTGAATAATCCTCATCAAAGTGATTATGTAATACTAATCTTAAATATGAACAGAAATACAGAATTTTTCCAAAAGACTATAAATCCTAAATCTGTTGAATTTCGTAACTGAAAAGTACCTTTTCGAGCTCATCTTGAACCTCCTGCAACTTTTCAATGGATTGAACAAGCTCAGCGTCAATTTGCTCACCACCTTCCACCTCGATTTTCTCTCCGACCTTGGGCTTCTTATCAGCCACCATATTAGAAACCTAATTGACTTGATCGATGTGCAGGAGAAGTGCGTACGAGTGGAAAATTTTAGAGGGGATGATCAAGGTTTTTGGTTGATTAGGGTTTTAAGAAGGAAAGAATTAGGGTTTTGGGGGTATAATATTGGCTACTTCGCGGGGTGGGAGCATCTCTGCCCGTAAATCATCCTGACCGTTGTATTCCTCTTTTAAACATTTTCCTGAAATACACTATTTTAATTTTCTCTCGAAAGAGTATTTACTAAAAATATATTTTATCCCCCAACATTTGTTGGTGGAGTGGATACAACCCTTGCTTTTTAATGTGGAGGTCAAGGGTTCAAATTCAGATGGGTTGGAGGTTTTATCACAGTGGGCTTTTGGGCAGTGGGTTTCCTCTGCGATGGATGTGCTGGTTACTCGCACGGCCTGTGGTCGCAGCGTGTCGTGGGTAACATCGTTTGTCATGATGAGATCCCCGAAAACCGGGTGTTTGTTGTATAAAAAAAAATTAATGACTAAGGTTCAAATAGAATAACATATGAGAAAAATAAAAGTTGAACTACTATTTTTGATATAGCATTTTTGTTGATTTTTTTTTTTAATTTTCTATATTTCTTAAATGTTTATAACTTTTTTTTCGATGTTATTTTGTCATAAAAATTAAAAGAAATGTTCAAATAAAAGTTTCATTTTTCTACGAAGGTTAAGAAAGGCTTATTCGACGACACTTGTCTTTTATTTATTTTTAAATGATAAATATTTTTAGTCTTAGCAATTTTTTTTGACTTTTTATCAAGTTTCACATTTTTTTAAAAAATTCATAACTTTTATATACGGCATTATTTAAAAAATAAACTCAAACAGTTAAAAACGACAAACATCAGCAACGCAAATCGCATTTAACTCTTTTATTATTTTTAGACAAAATCAATTTTAGTTTTATGTTTCATCAACACCCCAAATAAAAACAACATGCTTTGCAATACGATGAAATGAGTTCGAATTAGGGATGACAATAGATCGAGTTTGAGACGGGCTTGAGTAATCCAACCCCATTACCTGGTTATAAAATTGTGTCATGTACTCGGCCCAAACTCGTCGGGTATGTAGCGGGTATTTACCCGTCGGGTTTCAGACATACACGTAGGTTTCGGGTATCCCTTTTGGGTACCTATCGATTAATTATTAATTTAAATTTATCATAATTATAATAAAATATTAAATATCTCACAAAACTAAACATATATATTGGGTTGTGAGTATTCCCGTCGGGTCGGGTTGTGGTTTCATTTTCATCCATGGTTTGAATAGTATTCTATCCTGATAAATTACAAGTTTTACAGCTTTGAATTTTTTTTTTTTGAACGGCCAACGAATGCCCCGGAAAACCAGGGGACTATTTACACCAGTTGAGCTCATTCCAGGGAAAATCCACCTCCGCGAGCGGCCGGGTGGTAAAACCTGGGAGCTCAGGGATCGAACTTGTGACCTTACAGCCCCAAGTCTCCCCTCATCGCCAATGCCCTTTCCAAAGTGTTGCCCGTAAGAATCGAACCTATGTCTCAAGTAGAGAACATAGGCTTCTTACCACTACAACACAATGGAAGTTGCACGGCTTTGAATTTAAAATAAAAATCCTTGGATCCCGTCAATACAAGCAGAAATTAGTCAGGTCAATTTGGGACGACGGCTCTTTGCTTTGATTGAGGTGAATTTGCTCCATCTTTCGCCACAACTCTACCGTTTCAGCTGCTATTATCTCAAGCACTCATCGAATGTTAGATCTCTTATCCTTCAAATCTTGTAAATTCAATTGTAGATACCTAATTTGATCGTCGCAATTTCTAATCATGAAAGTAGATTATGTTAATTTGATCCATCTGCTATTGTTCTTACCCTAGATTCTTTGATATGAAACGCTACATTTTGGTGCATAAAACCACAAACCATTTACTCAAGAGTTTTGATTACAAAAGAAATGGACAAAAAGCCTTTTGGTTCCTGTCTAGCCGATTTTCACACGATACTAAGCCCTCTCATATAAACGGTATTAATTTGTTTTCTCTCTCAATTCAGGTAGGTTTACATGCAGAGCATGGTTATGCTAGAAGCCTAGCTCGTTTTGCTGCAAACCTTGGGCCCATTGTCTGGAAAATTGCTTCAAAGAAAATAGAAAAAGCTTTGCCACCTGGCACAAAATTTGGTCCCGGAGTAGTTGGTGAAAACGACCCTCCTCTCCCCTCACCGTTTATCCCACCCGGAAACCCGAGACCTATGCCTGGTTTGGTGACCGACAGTATTCCAAACATACTTCAAACACCGTCTACTTCAGGATCAATCCCCTCCACCTCAAACCACCCGAAAGTCGAGATGGCCGGTTCGAACCGGTTTTTAAAACACTGGGTATCACTAAAAAAAAAAACTTGTATCTAAAAAGAATAAGTAGAGATCTGATTAATTTTATAAATTAATGATCTAGATTCAAATATAATAAAATATAAGAAAAATAAGAGTTGGATGAGTATTTTTGGTATAGCTTTTTGTTGACTTTTTTTTAAGTTTTCCTACTTTTCTTAAATGTTTATGACTTTTTCTTACGACATTACTTTGTTATAAAAATTACAAGAAAGGTTCAAATAAGAAGTTTAATTTTTCTAAGAGGCTAAGAAGAGCTCATGCGTTGACATGTATCTTTTGATTATTTTTAATGATGGTATTTTAGTCTTAACAATTTTTGTTGACTTTTTATCAAATTCTCCAATTTTTTAAACTTTCGTTACTTTTACTTTTTTATTTTTAAAAACATAAAAACGAGTATTTTTTATTTTAGTCTTAACAATTATTGTTGACTTTATTTTTTAATAAAATTACAACATAAAAACGAGTGTTTTTTATTTTTAAAAACCTCGTCGGATCTTAAATCAAACATTGGCAGTTCCTGATCGGCCAAACTTCAGGCGATGAAACCTCTAAATTGAAACTGAACATTAATCGTGTCGGCTACTTGACCCAGTTTCCAACTGACTTCCTGTAAACGATAGGTGTTGTTACCGGAAGGTAGACCAATTCCAGTTGAGCAAAATGTATGAGGACCATCGGGACGTACGCTGTGTTCCCGAGTTCACTTAAGGAGAGAAAAGAAAAGAAAGGAAAAGAAAGGAAAAGAAAGGAAAGGAAAAGAAAGGAAAAGAAAAGAAAAGAAAGGGAGAGATTCTTTTCCTTCCATTTCCTTCCAAATCGGAAGGAAATGAAAACTTAAAAAAACTTGTCTATTTTTCTCTCTCTTTCTCTCTCTTTCTCTCCTTAAATGAAACTTGGGAACACACAATTTTATATTTTCCTTCCCTTTCCTTCCTTTAATGAAAAGTCTATTATGTTTCCTTTCCTTTCCTTTCCTTTTTCTCCCTTAAATGAACTCGGGAACATAGTGGTAAAGTCAGATTCGAGATTACGCAATCGACTATAATCCACATTACAACAGTTTTGAATTCTCTTTTTTTTTCTTTTCTTTTTGTGTGTGTTTGAGAGTACCAGAAGGTAAAACTCATATTCTTGAACCTTAAAAATTGATCTTGGTGGATGTTTTGAGGTGATGGAAGATAAGGATGGTTATGATTTTTATTTGGGTTCTCAACTGTAAATGACGGATGGTGGTGATGGTCGGATCTGCAGCCAACAGGATGGTAGCGATGGTTGGATCTTTAACTGACGGGATGGTGGCGATGGTCGAAGATACAAACGACATGGACCAACAAAGAGCACCATACGGGATGGTGATTTCTTGGAAATCTTAACTATTTTAATTAAATTACAAAATAACCCCTGTTGTTTGTCAACCTTATCAATTTATATAATTAGTCCCTGATATATAAAATGACTAATATACCCTTAGAGATAACATAAAATTTTAAACTCCGTTAGTCTCAGAGTCTCAGATGATAAAAAAATGCATATCTTAGGCGATAGTTTGCTAATAATCTGAAAAATTAGACTCAAACAGGTAAAAATGACGAACCTAAACGCAAATCGTACTTAACTCTATTATTTTTGGACAAAATCAAATTTTTTATTTTTATTTTTGAACGGCAAGACAAAATTAATTTTAATTTTATGTTTCATCAACACCCCATATAAAAATTGAAATGAGTTCCAATGGTATTTTATCGTAATAAATTACGAGTTTACAACTCTGAATTTAAAATTAAAATCCTTGAAGTAGGAGTTGGATCCCGTCAATACAAGCCGAAATTCGTCAGGTCAATTTGGGACGACGGCTCTTTGCTTTGCTTCAGGTGAAATTGCTCCATCTTCCGCCACAACTCTACACTATTATCTCAACCACTGCTCGAACGTTAGATCTCTAATCCTTCAAATCTTGTAAATTCACTTATATTCATTCAATTCAATTGTAGATACCTAATTTGATCGTCGCAATTTCTAATCATGAAAGTAGATAAATCATGTTAATTTGATCCATCTGCTATTGTTCTTACCCTAGATTCTTTGATATGAAACGCTACATTTGGTTAGGAATTTCATTGCTAGTTTGCTACCTGCTTTATCTCAATTACTGATTTCTCATTAATCTAGGTGTTTGTGTTCATTACTACCTGTTTTTAATGATTTAGGTATGAAAACACTAGTAAAGCTTATTCTGTATCGAAAATAATCGTAGAGCTTAATGTGTATTGAAAACTATAGATCTGCCTCATTCGTAATTAAGACGTGATAAGGTTTAGTGGAATTCTCACTACTTTGCCGGCAGGCAGCAAACCGCCCACATTAGAGATGTTGTCAATGCGAGCTAATGACTAGCGCTTACTAGTATTTCTTCGTTTGTTTAGTTTTTCAAGCAGGCAATTCTTTCTTACATATTGTGTTTCTGTTGGTTTTGTTAATGTCATTGGTACTTTAGGGGACAAAAACTCATTACTTGTCTAATTTGCAGTTTCTTGCACCGTGGAAAATGGTTGTTAAAATATCACATTAACAGAAAAATCTGGAAGAAAATAACCAGTTGATGAAAAATGCTTGAAATGGCTACTCGACAAGTTGCACGCGCTGGACTTCCGTTGATGAATATCGTCAGAATGAAGGGAGTGCCAATCCTACAGCAGTTGGAAATCGAGGAGCGTCTTCTTCGGACCTCATCAAACAATTGGTGCATCATTAATGATGGAACCGATAAACCTAGCATAGTCATGGGGATATCTGGGTAAGTTTCTTGGCCAACAATGGGTTCTGAATTCTGATAAGTAATGGAAACCTTATGTTTCACATGAATCTGATAATAGGAAACCTGCTGAGCTTGTTGAAATTAGGCCAGTAGTTGAAGATAAAGTTCCCGTTATACGAAGGTTTACTGGTGGCGGGACTGTAGTAGTTGATCATGGGACGATATTTGTTTCTTTTATATGTAACAAGGATGATGTTGCTGGTGTGCAGCCATATCCTCGACCCATCATGTCGTGGAGCAGCCTGTTATACAGTCATGTATTCCAAGGAGTTGCTGATTTCCGGCTTCGTGAGAATGGTATTCCCATATATTCATAGTTTCTCATTCTCCATCCTTTTCTGCAGTTTATTTAAAACCCGAATGGTATGAGTCTGACAGCATGAACTTTTTGTTATATGATTGATTGTAGACTATGTGTTTGGCCTCCGCAAGTTTGGTGGTAACGCCCAATCAATTACTAAAAACCGGTGGATTCATCATACATCTTTTTTGTGGGATTATGAGGCTCGTAACATGTCCTATCTCAAGCTTCCTAAACGGACTCCTGAATATCGACTGGTACTTGGTTATATCATGTGCTTATTTAAATCTATTACCGAAGAGTCAAAGTGTCCACATAGTAGCTTTAGCGAGACCATTTGTAAGTTATTTGTGAGAACTCCATATCTTATGGAAGAAAGCCTTAAAATCCTAACTGCTTCAACTTATTTTGGTCCAGTAAGTTATTTTAGCAGGCATTTATAATGAACGCAAATAGCTTTACAACCTCCGGTTACTTTTCGTATTTTGAGTGGTGCTAGAAGAAACTACTTGATAGTGTTTCTGTTAAATTGAGGTTGAGGCTAGAGGTTGCAGTCATCACACTTTTATTGAAATGGGTTGATTCGGGTTATGTTTATCTCTAACTGGTCAAATGCAGTACGCTAAAATATTGAACTACGATAGGAAATGGTCAAATGGGCTGAAAAGGCCGAAAATGTATAAATCTTTGAAATCATATGACTAAAAGAAGTTAACACCAGTGTTTTAATATATATTGTTTGTAATTATACTTAACACCTTAATTATTTATAAAACTAAAAACTGATTGTGGGTTTGCCCCAACTGATTTTGACCCATAATAAAAGTGACCGCTTATCCACCCATATGCAATCTTCTTGTTACGCTCTGTTATTCCAAATTTAAACGGTTGATTAGTTGTTAAGTCTCTTTATTAACCATTTATTCTGTACTTTCTGTCCAGGCTAGGGACCATCTTGATTTCATCTGCCCCATGAAGGACTACCTTTCAAGGCCGGATTTTATCGCTAAAACTATTGATGCAGCAGGAAGCCTTTTTTCAGTCGAGTCAACTGAGTTTGAAGCGGTCAAACCTTCATCAAACATGGAATTTGCTCCCACTTCGAGATTACTAACTATTAAAGAATTAGAGGCTGCATGTAAGACCTCCATATGATTAATTTCATGTCAACTTCTTACGCCATGCAGATTTGCAGATTATTTATCAATTATCATTCATTGTTTGATCAACCGATCTTCATTATTTCTGATTGAGTACAACATAATTGGTTAATAAAGAAAACTTTATAAAACTCCCATCCTATGAGTGCCTACTATTATCTTTTACACGGGTAGAACTTAGAAGGGATGTTAAATGGGTAGTTTAATCTAAAAGTGGTCTCTTTTATCTTTAGAAAAAATACCCAATGATTTTATGTTTAAGTTATTTCATAATCCATGCATGTGGTTGTGTCTTTATTCAACATTGCGAGGGATGCTCCTTCTTTACAGATTCATTTGTCTAAATTTGACCCGTTTCTATGTGATAGATTAATTTTTTTTTTTTTGGGTTCTTGAAGTTTGGTGAATTAATACCTAATTATTGTTGGTGATAAGATATTTGGCATTCAATCATTTACAATCAGTTTAGGTACCAAACTCGAGATGAGAGCCTCCCTGGCTGTGCAGTTACAAGGTACATGATGAATTTGATGGAGTAAGTGCCTTGGTATATAAGGCAATTTGTGTTCAAGTAAATGAGGTAGTTACAATCAAGGTCGATTTGGAAAGATGTAACAATGATCTTGTGTGTCCGTTTCTCTAATAGTTGATAAACTTAATACATGATTCGTTATAGTCACGATCCATATATACAGTTATGTTCAACCTAGTTGCATGCAATAAATTATTTGTTTAGATTGTTGTATGTAATTTGGTTGGATAGAAAGTTGTTGTGTAGAACTTTCGACAAAACATTTTTTATCAGAACTTTCTTGTAAAGTTTCGGTGACTGAAACTAGCTTACCGACCTAAGACAGTCGTGCACTCAGTTCTTATAGGTAAGGCAGGGTTAGTGTGTGTTCACAAGGTATGTGTAGACATTTAAGGTTTATTTATCTAAAATATGTCTTCATCTTATTCTTGTTTATCTTTTGAATCAATTATTGTTTGATCAACATACCTTAGATTTTCCGGATCTCAGGTGTATTATTTGATCCATCGTGTACTCAGATCCACATTATGAAACTCACAATATATAATAGAATCTATAATTTACTAGTATTTAAGTGGGTTATGAAACATTGGATCCACACTTAAAAGAAAATTATTAGCGTTAAATGTTATATGGATTATAAAATGTTTGGACCCTCCAAGTTTTGTTGAAAACCATTTTAAGAAGCCCTAATTGACCATTGTCCATTGTTACTTGTCATAGTTAGACTATGTGTAGGGGTAAGGGTGTCTGAGAGAAATTAAGTGGTATCGCGATCTGGTCCAATGATAATGATAAATATGTGTAGTGGGTTACTCATAGTGTGAATGAATATTGTGTGAATATGAAAGTTTTTTTTTTTAAATGAGGTGTAATTATTTGAGTGGCGGAGAAAAAGAAAAAACATAAAAAAAAGTAATAATAATTTGCAAACCATCGTTATTGGGGTCATGAAGAGACAACCCCCACGGCATCCAATGCTAGGGTCGATGTCAGCGGCATAATAGAAAATTTCTTACGAGGTAGTACACACACAATTTTTTTAGGGGTAGAATGTGTTCATAAGAACCTAAAAATTTATAAAAAATCACCACTCGGCAGAGTTTTGTTTGTGTAATCACCACCACGGAACCCACAATGCCACAACTACACCACACCACTACACATAGCATCAACTTCCAAAGTCCGCATACCGACACTTTGAAAAAGTTGACTAATTCAAATTGATTAAAATGAATTTTTAGTCCTGTAAGTTATAGGATATCAAGCTATATAGATATGAAATATATCAAGCAAAGTTGGTGTAGTGGTTAAAATTCTAAGCTTGTGGTTGAAGAGACCCAAGTTCTAGTCTCACTCACACCACTTTGTGAGATATTGGTGGGCAATGAAGGATTGAGTTTGCTTGATCCTGAGTCACAAGGGAGGGTTTACGGGCTTGCCCGGTTCCCGCCTGATGGTGCAAATGGGGGGCGCTCCCGGGTTCACTCGCTATGAGGTTCGGACCCGGGACAGTGGGTAAGTCCAGGGTAACCAGTCCCGATACACCGCTGAGCCAAATTGTCATTCAAAAAATATATATATATGAAATATAGTAAATGACGTGTTTACATTAAAACATTGTGATTTGATGAATCCCCGTTGAAAAAATAAATTTTATGCGTCCTAAAACGGATCGAGACCCTAAAAACGCGTGTGATTTTAGAAAATAGGAAAAGGATGCATAGGAGTCCCAATCATTAAAATTTTAAAGCAATAAAGCAAAGGAGCCCAAATTCAACAAAGGCATGCATCGGATGTAGAAAACAATCTCTATACACTTTATGCACTTTGTTAAAATTAAAAGGACACCGACAAATTCTTTGGGGGGACTTTTAGAATTTTTTAAACAATTGAAATATTATAATCAACTATTATAAGACACACATGTAGGGGGTGGTCCTCTACAAAATACTTCGAGTTTTGTACGTATGCTGATATAGTTTGCATAAGGCATGAATTATATGAATAATAAATAATATTGGATTTGACACCCGATTCATGTATTTAAAATTTTAAAGGCATATTTCCACTTTTTTACTAATGTTTTGGATAGGGTATTAGTCAAGGCATTGGAATTGTCACTAGATTTGATTACGGGCATATTGTATTTGCATGTCATACATACATCATACAATATGTATTTCTAAACAAGTATGATTGTCTACTTACAGTATCGAACTCAGGGTCGATATAGATGTTTGTCTCAATCAATACAGTAATCTAAGTGCGGAATACATAAACGACTGGTCAATCCATGGTGATTTAAGCACAAATCAAGAAGATTAAGATGAAGAACACACATTTTCACCAAGAACACACTGATATGAATATTGCTCTCAATTGTATTAGATAAAACCCTAGCATATTTTACAGTACACTGAGAAAGTTGACTTTATATACTAATACAAATGAGGAAAGTTTAAAGCACAAGGTGTACAACTAACTATTACACCAATCGAACAAAACAAAATGCAGCAAGTCTAGTTCTATCGCTCACCTTGAGCGATAGCAAAGTAAGAGTAGCGATAGGCTTTAGTGATAGCTTGAGCGATAGGACAAACATGTTGAGCGATAAGAGTAACTTAATCGCTGACATTGAGTGATAGACACAAACTTAGCCAAAATCTTGAATACATGTTGTGCGATAAGACGAACCATCCTGAGCGATATGAAGAGTTCTATTGCTTATCTTGAGCGATATGGAAAACATCAATGCGATAAGGAAGGTTGAGCGATAGGAGTAAACCTAACGCTTAGTTTGAGCGATAACAATGTCTTAGAAGAATTACAAGAAAACTTGATGAGCGATAGGAATTAAACATGTCATTTACTTGAAACTAAAAGCAAACTTGATCAAATCCAGATTTCACAATAGCAAAGTGTTTTATTTTGTACAAAAACCAAAATAAGATTAATAACTTCATATAACATATATTTTTGCTGGTTGTGACACGATGTGTGTGAATCACACCGATCATGATGCCAATCATAACACACTTCATTTCACATCAAGAGTCAAGTAACCTATATTGATTGTTGGTATTGTTATCCACCTAAACTCTAGCAGTAATGTTTCCAACATGTATCTTGGTGATGTTTTATCATGTTTTAGTTCATTAAGGAATTTAGTGAGAGCCAAGTAAATAAAGTTAACAACGTTCTACCAAACAATATGATGTAGGAAGAACTTATCACAACACCCCCGGAACGAATACAAACATGATCGTATCTGGTTTAAACCTTAGACATGGCAACATGCCGTCATCGAGGCCACCCTGTCTGAGACCTATTCTCTGTGAGACCTATTCTTTGTTTATTTTCTTCTTATATTTTCTTGTTTCCCATTTAAATAAAACTTTAGTTTCGATTTAAGATTTTGGCCACCGCTCACCATGAAACCCTGTCGTGATTGATTTATGTTTCTTATTTTTTCGCTGCCTACAGCCACTAGTTTATCAGTTTTCATAAAACCATTTTTTACATCGTTGTTGGCAGTGTAGCATATCGCTACCGTCATTCTTTTCTCCAAAATACACAAAACTTGTTTTACTTATGTGTTAAATTTATGTCTAGCATACACTCACAAATTGATCTTTGTTTTTTTTTTCACCTACAAGTCAAAAATAATTTTGTGATTCATTACGCCTGTGATCATATGTGGGCGTTGTTTTGAAAGTTTTAATTGCTTGAAGTTTTTAGGTGATAATGTTTTGCAGGTTTGAATAACATCGAACAGTTTCCACACCTTTAAAGAGTGAGTTCTATCATGTAATTATTGCGTAGATTATAAGTGGATCGTTGTATGTATTATGATACACAGCTTTTGACTCAATAACTTCAAGTCAAAACTTTCCTAGTAATTTTTCATTATTTTACTCGAAACTAACTTTCGAATGAAACTGTTTAGACCGACTGAGAAACTCTCTAAGTCTATGTAGCTCATTTGTATAGAGTAAGGGAGATTTGTGTGTAACTCTGAAGTGTGTGTAGACATTCTATAGTTTATTTCTCTAATTACAATTCAAGCTGTTTTGGTCCAAATCTCTTCTTCATTGCTTATCTTTATCTTTATCATCACAACTTAGATCTTTATTGTCTAAGTTGTGTAAATCTGATCCATTTGTGCGTCTGAGGCTGCGGACACGCTCGGGCGGATCCAGAAGGTTATGCATGGACATATAGTGACTCCTAGAGCTAAAAAACTTGTTTTTATCCGCTTAGGTTTTGCTATTCAAAAAGGGCTTGCGGCGCAGCTTGTTGCCCGCTTGCCCCGTATGTCGGACTGAGTTGTAACCTTTATTACGTTGGTTTAGTCTTTTATTAATATATATATTTGGTAAAAATTACAAGAAAGAGTGGGACACTTTATTCAAAAAAAAAAAAAAAAATTGTGCTTAGATCCTTGTTTTGGGACTCACACTTTCCTTTCATTACTCTCTTTCGAAGGCAGTGTTCTAATCACAATTATTGGTTCATCATCTCTTGTTGTTATCTCTCAAATCTCATCTTTTGATTTACGGATCTAAGAGGCCGCCGTCCCTTGACACATAACATGACCACAATCGTCGGTTGTCGAGTTGCTTTCTCTTTTTTCAGAGGTCTTTTTTTCCCTCTTTTGTCTCGCGATAGCCGACAAAGATGGAACCACTGATTGATTGGGAACACCCATCGTGTTTATGATTCTGGAAAACTAAGACAAAAAAATTCGGGGGAAGTTGTGAAGGGTAATAAAGTCGGGCAACATTAACAAAACTTTCAAGGATCCAACTGTTCTATCAGGGTGTCACTCCTTGCAGTCGTCGCTCCATTACGACTACGGTCTTGTGTCACGTCACTTGCAGGACTACGGTCTGTTGTCATGCCACTTTGAGTTGCCGCTAACATTGCGATTCCATGCAAACTATTGATTTTATTTTAAAGATTATATGTTGCTGGCAGACATTTAGACATACAAGTCAAGGACAGGATCCAAGCTTGTTTTTTGGTTTATTATTATTACTTTTATGTTTTTTATTGTTTTCCAGTCTAAGCGTCAAATTTTATCTCGATCTGAATTCGGAGAGCATTGTAATATATTATTAGAGATTAGTATTAATTACTATATAAACAAAATTAAGAGAATAAAAATAGCATAGCTAGCTTATTGATCCGCGTGGTAACTACCATGTATTTTGGTCCTTTTTTTTCTTTTGCTTTTTGTAATAATTTAAACGCAGCATATCATTTTTAAGAGTTTGGTCGTGTAATGGGTAGAGTCATATAGCATAACCTTTAGATCATATATTTGATACTATTAAACGTTTAACTTCTAATTTTAAATTTATAAACACACATGTTATTATTCGAGTTGACTTGCATGCCGAGTTAAGTTTCTAAAATTCTATGTGATCTCTATATATTTAATAATATCCCTTCACTCTTTCGTAATCTAACATATTTAACCTATACATATTTGTAATTAAAGTTTATTTATTTGAAAAATTATGGTAAAAAATGCATCCAAATATCCAATCACCTTAAATTGAACCGGGGCCACAAGGTCCACCCACTTGATTTGATTCATGAGTGAAAAGAATTAATGTGCCGGTGAAAAGCAGCTTTCTTTAGACTAAAAGAGGGATTTTTTAAATAATAATTATTACATTTTCAGTCACTAAAATAAATAAAAATCATCTTTTGTTTTGAGAGTATTTTCTTGAAATTACTTCTGCATTTGATCCAGAGAAACATCCAATAATGCATTATTTACCATCTTTGTCGTGACCCCATTTCAACAAATCACACACCTCTAGTGGGTGTTGTGTCCCTTGCTACATGTGCTCAAAACCCTTTTTCATTTGTTCTTGAGGTTTCCTTTACCAATTATCAAACTTTCATTTTCAGCTTCTTAAGTACTCTCACTCTCATTTTCTTCCTGTTCCCACTGTTATATCTTATATCATTAGATAATAAACCATTTTCGATCTGGGTTTTCTTTATCTTGCAGATTTAGGGGTTGTTTTCTGCATTTCTAGCTTCGCCGGAAAACAGAGATGGCCGGAGGTGGAGGCGGAGGAAAGTCCGACGAGCCGGCGCCACACCCACCAAAAGATCAGCTACTTGGTGTTACTTACTGCATTACCAGTCCACCCCCATGGCGTGAGTTTTTTTTTTCTTTATTTATTTATATATTCTTGCAGATGAAGTTTATGTTCCTCTTTAAATGGAAAGTTGTTGGTTCTAAATTGGGTTGTTTCTTGGTAATCTTTATGATACCTGGTACCCATTTATTCTGATTCTTCATTCTTGTTAACATTTACTTTTGTTAATTGCTAAAAATATTCTGTGTTCTTGGTATCTAGTTCATGTTCTTGGTAATTAAGATTTTCTTTTTTGGATTAATGTTGTTTGATTTGTTGTAGAAATCTGGTTTTGGGTTTTGAAATTCTAATCAAACGAAATTAATCTGATTGGTATTTAATTATTTTAGTTGAATCTGGAACTTTATACAAAGTCTTTTGACAAAATCAAAAGTATCTTTTTCATTTTTGAATTTTGATCTCACCAAAACAAACCCTTTACTTGAAAGTGACTACTTTTGTAAAGGTGGAAGATTCTAGTTGATTTGTATTGATATTCTGGATCTATTGTAAAAGAGCTGTATCTAGGATCTTTTATTTGCTTCTTCTTATCTTTCTAATGCATTTAAGAATACCCTAAAAGAAGAGGCGCTTTTCCAAACATTACACTTAACTTATCATGGTATTTTAGAAATAGTTAGTGACAAGGAGAGAAAGTGTAGATAGTAAAGAAGTTTTAGACAAAAATAGTATGAACTCACCTTTTCACAATCAAAGATAATCAAATGATGAAAACTAGGGAGAAAAATCTTGAAACTCAAAGTTGGAGCTCTAGAAGATGAAATTTGGATCCGAGAGTCCAAATCTTATGGGTCCCATAACTTCAAGCGGAGTGAACGTTATGCCCGTTTTAAGTTGGGCCTTTTCTATCCCACTTGCTTTTAACCCATTGGTCCAAATATGAGTCTGCTAATTCTTGTATCAACTCTGGATCAATTAGATACAGTATCTATGAAATTCATCAAACAAAAAGGGTGGTCTCTATTTCATTATTAGTTATTTAATGATTGAAACTGGTGCATATTTGTTGCAGCTGAGGCTATTCTACTCGGTTTTCAACATTACTTGGTGATGCTCGGCACAACAGTTATTATTCCCACTGCTCTTGTTCCCCAAATGGGCGGAGGAAATGTAAGGCATTAATATTTGAACATATGTTTAATGTTTCTTGTATTCTTGTAACTTGATGGTAATTATGTTTTAATTATCATTTTATCAGGTAGAGAAAGCAGAAGTCATCCAAACTCTACTTTTCGTGGCTGGTTGGAACACTTTGCTACAAACTTTGTTTGGTACTAGGTTACCTGCTGTGATTGGGGCCTCATATACCTTTGTTGCACCCACAATTTCGATCATCTTGAATAACCGTTGGAATGATTCTGATCCTATTGAGGTTGGTCAACTTGATCTTTAGAATCTTTATTAGATGTCTGAATACCAAAATGGATCATGCATTTAATACGAGTAATTTTTTGAACAAAAGACGTTGAAAACTCAGGTAATTAGTGTGTGTTAATTCTTTTCCTTTTGTTCAGAAATTCAAGAAGACAATGCGGGCAATCCAGGGTGCTATGATTGTTGCTTCAACACTTCAAATTGTTCTAGGGTTCAGTGGTCTTTGGAGAAATGTTTCAAGGTTTGTTTAAATAATGGAATTAGTTCGAAAGTGTCTCGGTTCACATTTGTTTCAATATTCAGTTTTCTGGTAGATAAATGAGTTAAACAGATCGTGTTTGGGTTACACAAGCTTAAATGTGTCTGGGTTAGGGTTGATGTCTTTAATGCGAATAAAATGTGGTTGGTTCCGGCCTTCCAGGTTCAACATTTCAACCCACCAACCTGATACAAAACCCTTGTTATTAGAGCTAGTTATCATCATATATTCTTGAGCCCTTTTTCAGGTTAACTTATTATTCTTGTTTAAATATTTTTATAGATTCTTGAGTCCTCTTTCGGCTACTCCTTTGGTCGCTCTTGCTGGTTTCGGGCTCTACGAATTTGGATTTCCCGGGGTAAGCATTAACAGACGGACACACAGACACATCTTTAAAGAAAAAGAAAAGAAAACCATACTTTCTTATGGATATATATTTGCTAATGCGATTAAAACTTGTTCTTTTAGGTTGCCAGATGTGTTGAAATTGGGCTGCCTCAGCTCATCTTGGTAGTTATCTTATCTCAGGTAATATTAATGCTGCATAGATGAAATACTTCCATTTTGTGGGGTCAAGTAAACAAGACCCGCCATTATATCATAATATGTCGCAAATAAAAAATGTCAAATGTTAGATGGGTTAAATATATTAGCTCAAGATTTTGGTTTCTTTGATTATGTGCAGTATGTATCTCATATGATGCATTCAGGAAAGGCTATTTTTGAGAAATTTGCTGTTTTAATGTCGATTGCAATTGTTTGGATTTACGCTCATTTGCTTACTGTCGGTGGGGCCTATAATCATACGTCCCCCAAAACACAAACAAGTTGCCGTACTGATCGTGCTGGATTAGTTGAGGCTGCACCATGGTTAGTTGATCAGATTTAATTTTTACTGAATTAGATTTTATTACATCTAAAATATATATTTAATAAAGAAAACTTTTATAAGAAAATGAAATACATTAATTAAAGACTTGAAGTATAAAAATAATAAAAAAGATTGTTATAAAAGAGATTAACATAATGAAAAGATTGTTAGAAAATGAAATTCACATATTTTGTATACTGGTTTTTAATTCTTTTTCAGGATAAGAGTTCCATATCCATTTCAATGGGGAGCACCTTCATTTGATGCTGGTGAAGCTTTTGCCATGATGATGGCTACTTTTGTTACTCTTGTGGAGGTCCGTTTTTTGGTTTTCATTGGTCAACCAGATTAATTAATATCCATCTAACCACTAAGAACATCTTATAATTTATGTGGTTATAAGTTTGTTCTAAAATGTTTTCCATATTGCAATCATAATATCAGTCCACTGGTGGCTTCATGGCGGTCTCAAGATATGCAAGTGCCACCCCCGTGCCTCCATCTGTTCTAAGCCGTGGTGTCGGTTGGCAGGTAATTACCATTATTTAACACTTGTATTTACTATTTAAAGGTAAATTAAAAATGGGGTTAATTACTAGAATGGAAATTGTTGCATTTAGTAAGGATATGTTTGTCTTTTTCTGTCAGGGAATTGGCATTTTGTTGTCTGGTCTGTTTGGAACTGTGAGTGGATCTTCTGTATCTATGTGAGTGTAAAAATTTTACATTTTTTCTTAAAAAGCAAAACCTTATTTTAATTCGCTTTTATACCGACTCACTTGTTTGTGTGTTGGCAGTGAGAATGCTGGTCTTTTGGCTGTGACTCGTGTAGGTAGTCGAAGAGTTGTACAGATCTCTGCAGGGTTCATGATTTTCTTCTCAGTTCTTGGTATGTTTTTATACATATTTTCTTTTTATTTATCCTTCCTAATCATTAAATAGTTCAAATAGAAGTGTCAAAAACAGGTAATTTTGTACGGGTTAAACATGTCTGGTTGACCAGAACCACTCTCCTGTCTGGAATTTTACATCTCTTATAACTAATTAATTCTTTTAAAGATGAATATAAAACTGAAATATTTAGAGGTCTGCTTTAGGAAAGTTTCTACTCTTCTTGGCTAGTAATATTAATTTTACCCCATTGACCCGTTAAAGATATAACCTAACCAGTCTGGCCCGTTACTTAATAAATGGGTCAAAATTGCCACTTCTGATTTCAAATGGTCATTCAGGTAAATTCGGTGCAGTCTTTGCTTCAATCCCTGCACCCATCGTTGCTGCTCTATATTGCCTTTTCTTCGCTTATGTGGGTAAGTTACTAAATTTACACTATTACCCAATCTGTGTACCTTTACTTCACTATATTTCGTATAACGACAGGGTGATAACGTCTTTTCATGTTTGTAGGTTCTTCGGGTTTGAGTTTCCTGCAATTCTGCAACCTGAACAGCTTCAGAACAAAGTTCATACTGGGCTTTTCACTCTTTTTGGGCTTGTCTATTCCCCAATATTTCAATGAATATGAAGCTATTAATGGTTATGGTCCAGTCCACACGTCTGGAAGATGGGTACGTACAAGATATTTGTGTTGGTTAACGGGTCTATATGGATCATTTTTATGGGTAGAAGCTGACAGACATGAGGCTGGGAGGACCCCCAAACAGCCTTTTGTCTTTCTTTTTTTTTTTTTTTTTGTAAATAGTTCCTGTGCTTCGAGAAAAGGCCTGTGGAACTTTCAGCCTGTTTGCCCTTTCCGTTTTAGTTAAAAGGATTTTTTTGACCCTTTTGAGATAATAACACAACACAATTTAAACTCACTCGGCCCTCATAACTAAATGGGTAAAATCTGACAGTTATAATGTGTTCTCAAGATTTCAAGAAAATTCAATCCCCACATTTGAACTTGTTGAATTTGACTTTTCGTAGGTGTAGTTATTACCATCCTTCTAGGTTTGTTTCTTTTTTAGCATTAGCAGCTTGTAAGGTCTAACACACAATGTGCCTACTGTGCTGATATCTGTTCTTTTATCTGCCTACAATACTTGTTAATTGTTACTTGATTTCTCTAGCTTGTTATATGCTTTCTCAAAAAAAAAAAAAAAAAAAAAAACAAATTTGAGCCATGGGTCTCTCTAGGTGCAACCTCTTTAGCTTTCGGGATACAGGTAAACATAATTAACTCAGTTCATGTTGCTATATTGCAGTTCAACAACATGGTAAATGTTCCATTTTCATCTGAAGCTTTTGTGGCTGCGGTTGTGGCATATTTTCTGGATAACACGCTTCACAAGAAAGACAGTTCGGTACGAAAAGATAGAGGCAAACATTGGTGGGACAAGTTCCGTTCATTCCACACTGACACAAGAAGCGAAGAATTCTACTCGTTGCCTTTCAATCTCAACAAATATTTCCCAGCTGTTTGAGGTGAAGAACATGAAGTAACAACAACAACTGCTATTGTTTTTAGTTTCAATGATGTATTTAATCTTAAGTTAAGGTAGTTCGAGTTTGATCATATCTCATGAGTGATTTATTATAACCGTTTTTTTGCTGTAAATGCGATGGGTAAGAATTAAGATCAATCGAAGCGGAAAGGATTAGTTTTGTTGCTTTCAAGTTCTTAAGAACATTGTCTGCCATTTCTGTAACAGAAAATCTTGATTCCTGAATGTCAACTTGTGTTCAAATATTGTTTCCAATTTCTATCACTTTCTATTCATTCATTTTCTTGTTAATTTAGCCTCATAGACAATTAGACACTAATCACTGCCTATGAAAGTGAGTTTCTTTAAGGCATTTTCACAAACAGTTATGGTGCTTCTGATCTTGGCACATTTGTGATGTTTAAAAATCGTGACTACCGAATTTGTACTGAAATGCTTGGGTTCACTAGCTACTCGTATTGTCCTCATCGTAGAGAATAATAGTAATATCGAATGGAAAAATAAGTAAACAACAGAAGAAATCACTCGAAAACCTCAAAATCCTCACAAGAACAGAACATCCTTTAACGTTTATATAACATGTTACAGCTCCAAAACACACTTATTCGGAAAAAGAAAGAAAAAAAAACAAGTTATTCACTCAAAACACACAGTCAAAAAGTTCAAATCTCGTGATCATCTTCTTCGAACAACATAACAAAAGACGACCCGAAAAACTATGCTCTGCATACTTGAAGATTTTCAAACCGACCCTCAAAACATCAAGCTTCTGTTGTGTTCTCAGTCACCCCATTGGGCACCCCGTTTTCTGGTTCATGGTGCTTGTCGAATTGGCTGAAATCTCCCTTAGCCATGAAGAGTTGTGCTTGATGGTGCTTACAGTATAGTTGATGTTCATGAGTCACATAGTTTGATGGGCTTATGTGACACCCGCCATAGCTGCATTTGAAACAGGCCTTGTGGTATGCGTTTCCATCAACGCCCACCTGGAAAATGATCATCAAGATCATGCAAGTTTATAACTTTTGGTGTATAAACACGTGTTTATGTAGATTTTGAGGTGTCTATTCGTTTGCATAGGTTTGGGTTTAGTATAAACGGGTTCTTGTTTTATTTTTTAAAGGTGTTTTTATGTCATAAATTTAATTGGTTGGGTATTTTGTGCAAAAATTTAAAAGTTAAAAAGATTTTATGATTAAAATGGAAGTTTTTATATATATTTGTATCTTTTGTTGTAAAATTATAATTTTTTAAGTATTAATATGTGAAATAAAAAAATAAAAAAAATTCGGGTCAAATGGTTTGTGTTCATGTCAACCTACGAATATTCATGTCCCATTCGAGTTTATATGTCTAACACGATGTTTGGACCTGTCAACTCGTAAACCCGACCCGTTTAACACCCCTTAATTGTTGATTAACTGTGAGGGGGGTGTTTGGCATTGCAGCCTAAGGGGGATTACTGATTTGATTATCACAACAACAAAATTACATCCAAAGACCCTCTTTATGATAATTCTATATGAGGCAATCACTTTCAAAATGTAATGCCAAACACCATCTAACTTCTCGTTTATGTAGTGTTACCTTTTCAAGGGGGTAGACGGTTTTCTTGCAAGTAACACACTTGTCCTGTGTCCCCCCAAACATACTTGATACTTTGCTGTTAGACTGACCCTGAAATACAGTTACCACTATAGAAGATTATACAAAATCAAACACTATTATTTACATCTATTAGGATTTTAAATCGATTGGTACCTGTTCATATGATCTAGCCGTTTTCGGGGCACCTACATGAAAAATTGATTATTAGTAGCAACGTTACAAACGTCTTTCCCCTTCAAAATCACAACGTCATCTTTTCTAGGCACGTTTTTAGAATATTTACTCGTTCGTAGCCATCACTTCATTATTACGAATAATGGATGATACGAATCTTTTGGTATATAAAACTCTATTTAGGTTTGTCATTATTGAAGAGATGTGTTGAATGGGTCGTGTTTGTAGGTTGGCGGGTCGAAACCGACATGAATTAAAAAACCATGTCAGACACATGAACCTGAACACGACACAAACTTTCAAGGGTTGCTATGAACACGACCCATATAACCTTAAACTGATTTTAATTTTACATATTAATACTGCAAAATTACAAATTTACAAAAAAAGAAAATTACATGTAAGCTATAAAACTTGATTCTCACAAGTTTCTTATCTTAAAATCTTTGCATAAAATACCCAATCAACTTATGTTATGACATAGAAATGAACAAAAAGTTAATGGGTCAACCTGCAAACTCTCCAGGTCAACTTGAACCAGCTTAGACTAAACCCGAACACATAAATTCCGTGCCAGGTTGCCAGAAAATGGAGTATAAGTTATAAATGGACTAACCTTCAAAACTTTTGTCCAAACTGCCAGTCATTTTGAAGAGTTGATCAAAGTGAGGTTGGCAGTATAACACTCCTTCAAAAGAGCTGTAATTACTCAACTGCAATATACAAATTTAAAAACACAATCACAAATACTTAGATTTCGCCCCGTTCTGGTTTATCTCGTAATGCAATTATTATGAACTAAAGAATCATTCAAAGTTTTATTGAAAACCCATTCAGATGATCAACAAATTCAAGCATAGTATCTGAAATTAGTAATTACAAAATGCCCAGATCATAAATGTCAGAAAAATAATGAAAACCAGAGAAGTAACCCTCAAATTGACAAGAAATCATTAAATCAATCACACCAGATCACAAATTACAAAAAAGGAAAAGAACAAAAAAAAGAAGAAGAAGATATACTCTAATCATAATCACATAAAACCCAGATCAAAAACAGCATAAAATATTTATTAAACCTGAAAAAAATAAACTCCTCGATTATACTCCAATCATAATCATACAAAACCCAGATCAAAAACAGCATAAGATATTTACTAAACCTGAAAAAAACCTCCTTAATTATCAAGAAACTGCCATCAAAGGAAGCAAAATATAAACTTTAGATACTTTAACTCAATAATCACACAAACCCTAGATCAAAAGCAGCAAAAAGATGCATCAAAAGTAAAATTATCAATCTAATTACAAATAAACATATACAAAAAGAAATAAAACATCAACTTTATGACTTTCTTGCATTCAAATCAATGATCACACAAAGCCCAGATCAAAAAAAAAAAAAAAAAAAAACAACAACAAAAGGAACAATCAAACCTCAAGAATCAAAGCATAATTGAACACATATAGATGAAATAAAAGCTAGATAATTATATAATAAAACCTTAAGGGTGCCCTTGCAATGGTGGCATCTGAAACAAGCCCTGTGATAAACTTTATTGTCAACTGTGAGTTCATCCACCAAATAAACAGTCTTCTCACAAGCCTTGCACTTCTGGGTTGTCCCACCATATGAAGCCATTTTTATGATCTTTTTCTACAAAGATTCAACACCCAAAACAGAGATCCAATCAAGAAATCCAAAAACAATCAGAAAACTGTGATCGATCAAGAAAAGTAAAAGACTTTTTTGGGTGTCGGAGTTGGTGGAGTCTAATGAGAGGGCCGGGGTTTTACAACAAGATCGGGGGGAGTCAAAACACTGTTGTGTAGCTGTCAATTGTGGGGTTCTGTTTGTAATTTTGTGGAACTTTGGGGGCGGTTAGCTTCCCTACTAAAAAGTGCCGCGTTTTATGAAAGCAATCTAGATTCGGATGTTCGCTGTGTTCACGGTAACTAATGATAAGAAAGAATATTTGCAATTAAATAATAATGAATATTAGAACAATTACATTCTCAAATGCATGTGCTTTTGATTCCAGTTAAAAGTCCGTTGTTATAAAACTCGGTCTAGGTGGCCGTCTAGGCGATCCTCAGGTTTTTACTGAGGCGACTTTAGGAAACTCGGTTGAGCAAGTTCTAGACGGTCAACATCGAAACAACTCGGCTAGGCGGTCAACCCCGACCCAAGATTAGATTGTAGAAGATGAATTGGAGCATGAACTACCTTCGAAGCGGTTAATGTAGTTGTGGGTGATGATGAATACTTAGAAAACCGAAGAGTGATAGATTGAGAGCAATGGCGAAGCTTGGTTTAAAATTTTGTGGGGGCGATAAGTTACGAGGCGAGAATCCAAGGGGACGATTCTTAATATATATATAAAAAAATTGAAAAAAAATCATGAAAATTAGTAATACTGACGAAAAAACCGTTGGGGCGGTCACCCCCCCCCCCCCCCCCGGGACTCCACAAAGTTTCGCCAATGATTGAGAGACTTGAGGAAGATTTCGTATCCGAAGAAAAAAATTTGAATGATAACGTAAAATACAAATCAGATGAAGTTAACATTAATGAACAAGATGAAACTAATATGGTAGACGATGATTACATGATTGTTACTAGTTAAGAGTGATATCAATCTTTGAAATACTTTAGTATTTCAAAGGTTTGAACAACTAATCGTGATGTTAATATTAAATTATTAAGGAAAATTGGATTTTAATAATACGAATTTTCAGGTGTTGGCCGATAATAATACGAGTTTTGGTGTTGGCACACAATAATACCAATTTATCATTTCTGTCTCAGTAACGACATACCGTTTGTTTTTTACTAACGGGGTTAGTACCCGGCTGACGTGGCCCATGACGTGGATTTTTTTTTTTACCTTTAATCACTCTCATTTACAACGGTACTTATCCCTACCCCCATTTTACCTTATTCTCTCCGTCTCTCTCAATCTTCTTTCTCCCCAATTCGAACCCTAATAATCTCGAATCCTAGATTGCACAGAAGATCTTCAAAATTGGCATTCCCTAGTTTTTCATTACTCAAGCCAATGTCTTCCTCTTCAATCTCTAACCAAAAAGGTAGGATTTTAAAGTTTGATTTGGAGGGTAACCTACTCTGCCACCACAACATGCCTGCCGTTAGGAGGGTTGCAGGTTCTCGAAGCCAACGACAAGGAGATGAGTTCTACGGTTGTCCAATGTGGCCGGTAAGACTAAATATACAATTTTTTTAGCTTAATCAGTTATACATTTGATAAAATTGATTCATGTGTTCATTTCAGAAATATGAATGTAGCTTTTTTTATTGGAAAGAACAAATTGACACTGTTTTAGGCCGCGGATTTGCTGAAATCAGGAATGAAGCAATGAAGTTGAGGATGGAAAAAATGGAGCTTGAAGAGGAAAACAAGGCTTTGAAATTGAAGATGGCAAGGTCAAACTGGGGAATGAAGAAATATGCAATTGTTGTGTTTATGTTTGTTGTGATTTGGTTTTGGCAGCTACCATTGTAATTTGCAAGTTTGTAGTAGGGAAAATTTGTTGTTTGGTTTAGTTTGATTTGATTATGGTAATGAAAAAGACAATTTTGTACCAATTGACTCATTTGATCTAATGCAAAACTTTTGGACCATTTGATCTGATGCACAATGCAAGTTTGTAGTAACAAACCTTTTTTGACCATATCATCCAACCAACTGTTTGACCATTCATCCAACCAACTGTTTTGATCCCTTCTAACCAATTTAAAAACCAACATTAAATGAAACATACCACTTGCATACATCAAAATGATACCACATAAGTGTCTTGAAGGACATAACATCAACCACATAAGTTTCTTGAAGGACATACCATCAACTACATTACTAGAGTCAATTGCCTATTCAAGCATAGTAGTTTCCTACAACCTGCTAGAAACCCTTTTCTTATACCATCAAAACATATGAAAATCCTATGAAACACTTCTATGTCTGAGGTATCATCTCCATGGAACTGAGGAGGAACCTTAACAAGAACAAAAGTGGATGTAGGATTAGCAACTGTTAATGCTTCCAAATATGATCCCAATTTACTGTAGTGATCCCTCATGGACCCATGTAATATCCTATGAGCAAATTGTTTTGCTTTGTAAGCAAACCACCTACCAACAAACACTTTAAAAGCCCTTTTCACAACTTCTTGAATTTCTTTTGCAGACATATTAGGATTACTCTTAAACAATTCCAAAAAATGATTGCCTACAAATGCAGATGTCAATTGCCTATTCTTCGTCATGCTCCTTTGACAATTATGTTCCTTTGTAACAGCCTTAACCATATAACAACACTTCTTCATATGAAATGAGCCATAGACCTTAAATGGACAACCTTTTGTACAAATATATTGGAGTTTACCATTTACTGATTTGTCACTCACACTTATTTTAAGGTTTCTACCATTGGCCACAACATAGTTTCTGACAGCCTGTTTGAAAGCATCTCTATTAGGAAATCTAGTGCCCACCACCCATTCCCACTTTGTCCAATCAGTATTTTCAGTAACAACAGGAACTTGTACCTTATACTTTTTGCCTAGGATATCATCATCCTCACTCTCTCCAGGTGAGTTAACTTCTGCCTTAGAGTCCTTATAGCTGCTTTCACCACTCCCCTCTTGAACCTTTGGGTTGAATTCTTCATTAGTGGGTTCACATAACTTTTCTAGCAACTGTTTTTTAAGCAGATCTTCTTCCTGGTTCACTTGGGAAATGTTACTACTCAACAATTTCCACTCCTCATCATCAGTGTCAGAATCTGAACAAATAATCTCATCCCTGTCAGATCTACGAGTTTCACCCTCATCATTTGATGTATCACCATCATCTACCTTAGAAACTATTAAATCTCCAACATCTGGCTCAACATCATCCACCTTTGTCTCATTAGTTTCAGCCAACTGATCTATAAATGCAGCTTGATGTATGCAACTAGGGGTTTCTTTGTGGGCTTCACTATTGGGTTGGGCTTCACTGGTTTGGGCTTCACTATTGGGTTGGGCTTCACTGGTTTGGGCTTCACTGATTTGGGCTTCAAGGTGGCCTGCCCTATTTGGATACTTAGCTAGTTCAACATATAGACAACACATATGCCTACTGTGTTCTTCACCCAACTGTCTAAGCATTCTCATGACATCATTGTCATCTTTCAGCTCAACCAGACCAATATCAAGAGATTTCCCAGGAAAAAGATAATACATTCTAAAATTAATTTTTGGATACAAACCGTATTTCATCACAAAGTCAGCAAGCTCAAAATAGGAGACTTTATCGACATCAATCTGAAAGGCGATTGTTCCACCACCATCATAGTCCCATTTTTTTTTAGTTACGAAATGCCCCCCATGCCAAATCTTCACCTTCAGCTTCTCAGACATGTTTCCTGAGAAATTGAAGCAAACAATCGATTTGTATGAGCTTCGACCACTGAGAAATTAAAAAAATCACAACTTTCTTACCTGTTTCAATCGACGATGAAGATGGTCGGAGATCAGATGTAATCGCCGTTGTAAATGAGAGAGGCGGAGAGAAATTGGGGGTAGGGTTAACTACCGTTGTAAAAGAGATTGATTAAAGGTAAAAAAAAATTTAAATTCCACGTCATGGGCCACGTCAGTCGGGTACTAACCCTGTTAGTCAAAACCAAACGGTATGTCGTTACTGAGACATAAATGATAAATTGGTATTATTGTGTGCCAACACCAAAACTCGTATTATTATCGGCCAACACCTGAAAATTCGTATTATTAAAATCCAATTTTCCAATTATTAACATTCACATATTTTGTTATAAATATTAGCATTTGAATATGTATATATTTTTTTTTTAAAAAAAATTCTTCATAATATACCATTTCCGAGTACTCCCCGCCTAGGCCGAATACTCGTAACTCCCCAGCCGACCAACCTGAAAGTGCCTAACGAAATTTGCAACTTTGGTTAAAACTGAAGATAAAAACACAAATTTGGTTAGTTTTTTTTATTTTGATTTTGGGATTTCGAGTATGATTTTAAATTTGGGGTTTCAAGGTTTATTTTTGGATTGTTAAGTGATTTGAAGTTTGATTTTAAAGTAGTGCTATTTTGTTTAATTATTAATGGATTTTCAGTATGTATTTAGGGCTTACTCACATGAAAAGCCAGACATAAGAGGGAATGGTATGAGATATAGAATAAACCTTTAACCGGCTACGAGCTGTAAACATGAAACCCAACCCGACAAGTGTTAATTCGGCATGAAACGGGGATAATTCCCCGGTCATGTTGTCACTGATAAGGACATCATGGCTAAACCCTGAAAAATATCGAGACCATCACTCAAATGAAGGCTCCACAAAACCTTAAAGAGCTTCAGTGTTTAAACAATTGCTTGGTCGCCCTACACCTATTCATTTTAAAGCTGGCTGAAAAGTCCTTACCTTTCTTTCGAACACTGAAACAATGCACAGAGATGAAAAATTATTATGGACGGAAGAGGCCAAACAAGCCTTCAACAATCTCAAAGCAACACTGAGCCACCTCACACCCGTCACCGCTCCAGAAGCAGAAGAGGAGGTGGTCCTATACCTGTCATTCGACACAAAGAAGTCAGCTTCGTCTTATGCATCGAAAGAGAATATAAGCAGATCTCGGTCTACTTGGTCAATTGGGCTACGGAAGACACTGAGACGCGATATTCTAAACTCAAAAAACTCATGCTCGCTCTGATCTATACAGCCAGAAGGCTACGCTGGTATTTCCAGGCATAACTAGTCATTGTCCTAACCAATCACCATTTCCATAAATCAGTAAGCGACCAGAGACATCAGGTCGGTTTGCAAAATGGGTAATAGAGCTAGGCGAGCACGAGTTGCAATTAAAACCCATAACGACTATCAAGGACCAGGTGCTTGCCGATTTCCTCACTGAACTACAGGTTGACCACAACCCGGACAAGCCAGTCCTAGTTGATTATGTTTCGCTAGCCGCGATCTCGAGGTCGGACGCTTGGACTCTCTACATCGATAGAGCAAGAAACAGTGAAGGCTCAGGTGTTGGCATAGTCTTAATCGATCCACAAGGGGTCGAGCTAACATACGCAATTAGGTTTAATTTCCCCAGCACAAACAATGATTCCTGGAAATTTCGCTCCAAGCGTATTGCTTGGAGCAGAGACTAAATTAGGCGCTACGCCTAGTTTGCCAAGCGTATCGCTTGGAACAAGTTTCATTCCAGGCGATACGCTTGGAACCTAACTTTGATAATTTTTGTCTCTTTCCCTTATTTAATGATGATTGTATGATTATTGGCAATAAGAAACTCACATATGAAATGGGTATATTGCAGGTTAGATAGAGTTTGGAGCTCGGATCACCATCGAGCTTGCTGGAGAACCGAACATTATTAAGATGGCGACTAGCAAGCATTACTTAGAGGCAATGTATCGAATGGTCTCCTTTTTAGTCGGGAGAACCTATGTTATGTTTAGGCTATTCGTAATGGGGCGTTTTTGGGCTCTATAACGCCCCATAACGCCCCTTATAACGCCCCGCCCCACTACGCATAGGCGTTATGGGGCGTTATGGACGAAAAAAAATTCTCGGGCGTTAGCCAGGTAACGCCGAGAGAGGGGAGAAATCAAATGATTGTGGGGCGTTATGGGGGCATTATCCACTACACCATAAAGCCCCATAAAGCCCATTGTCCAGTCACCGTCCACATGGCGGATAACGCCCCATTCGGGGCCTTATGGGGCCTTAACCATTACGGGTAGCCTTAGAAGTTCAACACAATGGACCGTAGTCTTTCGACCACGTGTCAACTGTTTTACATCTGCTGAATTGAATTGATTGTTTTATGATCTTGTACATAGCAGATAACGTTCGTAAGGATTTCAACACTTACGACCGGGTCATGCCCAATTTGCTTTAAAAAATTCCTCTTGCAAGGATCAGATCATTCTCATAAGAAGTTGTTTTGAAATGAGGTGATAAATTATTACGTGTTTTGGATATAATAAAACAAAAAAAAAAATCTGGGACCAAAATTAGGACGTTAGTAAACGTCATAAAGCGTTAAGCTCTGATACGTGCCTTACACCAAAGGGTAATCTTGCAGATGGTATTTATCCAGAATAGATAGCACTAGTGAATGTTTTCACATATCCCCCAGAAAATAATGAGAAAATGAAGTTGTTCAAAAGACGTCAAGAAGCTGCAAGAAAGGATGTGAAAAGAACCTTCAGTGTGCTTCAATTTAGGTGGGGAATGATGCTAGGTCCAACAAGAACTTTTACCTTACCGGTATTAGGCGATTTAATGAGAGCATGTATTATACCACAATGTGATTGTAGAGGATGAATGTGATAACATACGTAATTGGTGTTGTGAAGATCACGATCCTGACCCACCGACATACAATAATGGAGCATCGGAACAATTTTAATCACAATTTCAAAGATTTAAGGACTTGCGTAGCAAGGAGGCTCACCATGCATTTCAAAACGATCTCTTAGAATATCTTTGGGCCAACAGACAACACTAGTTTTAGATTGTTGTTTTTAGTTTTAATTTTAGTGTTGTGATTTATTTTTAATTTTAGGTTTATATTTCAATTATGTACTTTTATTTTTAATCTAATGCAGGTTTTAACTAATTTCTTATTTTTATTTAATTAATTTATTTTTAATTATGAACATGACTTTTATCGCTTATGAATTTCTCTATAAATAGTATCACCCACAACGTAACATTGATTGAATTTGACAAAAAGTATTAGGTATTCATTAATTAAAATATTAAATATGATTTGCTCACTTATATTTGGAAACACATTACCTAAGTGTTTATTGGTATTTTCTAAGTTTCTAAATATTTTTTAAAATGGAAATAATAATAGTTTAAAATTTATTTTTAAATAATAAAAATATGTAAATTAATATATGATTGTCATAATTCCATAAATATAAGTTATTAAAAATATATCATAATTATAGAATATGATATAATTTCCAATAGAAAATAATTTATTAGGGAGTAGATTTAGGAGTGAAAACTTTTGTGAGAATTAATCTAGTATTGACATGTGTCAACAATTGTAATTGTTTATTAGAGTAGGAAGATTATACAAATAACAGGAATTAATCTTATAGATAAAAGTTGTTGGGTATATTATTTGTGAGTGAAGCCGCTTCAAATCTAGTCAGTCAATGTGATGTATGAAAAACTCATTGTGCAAGATTTAGAGACTCGGTTGATGATGAAGGAATCTTACAAGCTTGGGTTGATAATGTTTTTTTATCATGAAAACTAGTTAACGGATGAATATGTATGGTAGAAGCTTAAATTTGGCCAAGTATAAATTATCGCTATGGTTAGCGATAACTAGCCTTATCGCTATGGTAGAGTGGTAGAAAAGATTATCGCTCTACTATGTAAGTTGTACTTATCGATATCCTATCGTTGTACTAGAGCGATAGACCTGCTGATGTTGTTTTTACGTCAACCATTGGAGGTTCGGGTCAATGATCAAAGTATGGGCTAACGAAAATATCACGTTGAAGATGTTGTCAAGCTTCATATTAATTAATTTCGTGTTGAGTTAATTTACTCGATAGTTAATTATTTATTAAAAAAAATAGTGTTGTATTAGAGGCGACTAGTATGACACTAGACTCTATAAATAAAGACCTTAGCCTTTATTTTTTTAAGAATGAGAGTGGAGAGAGTTAGGGTTTCCTAACTTGAAAGTCTCCACCTTGGGATGAACTCTTCTAAAGTGGTTATAAGCTTAAACAAGAGATGTATGTATGATTTCATTGTAAACATTCAGTTCTTGTAATCATTGGACTAGATTCAATGAAATCATTTATCTTTATCATCATCTCTATACGTTGATTGTTATCTCATCTCATCTCACCCGTCTCTACATTCATGTGTTCTTGAACAAATTTCGGTTTTATGGCTTCAACGACCCTACAAAAATATAAAAGAAATTATGATGTGAAAATAATGAGATGCTTGTGAAAATGACTGCATTAGAACAAAAAGTTATTTGTAAGAAGGATATGTAAAAGACCGGTATAACATATTAAGTTGGACTGCTTTCTTTCTCTCCAAAAAAAAAAAAAAGTTTTTGTGGCAAAAGTTATACTTACATTAGTTAAGTGCCCCAAGAAAAAAATATAAAAGTTTGGTGTCCAAAATGGTACTATTCTCTTTTATCGGCACCCAATATTTTCAAAAGTGAAAAACATAATTCAAATCCCAAAACACACCAAGACTCCCATCAGACTCGCCGACGAATCGATTGCATTTGAGTTTGAAGCACATTCACACATTCCGATGGGTGTTTCCAAGGAAAATTGCCGGAACGAGCTTCGAACTGCAATCCGGCAACTTACAGATCGCTGCCTTTGTGCCGCATCCAAATGGTTAGCAAACCCTTATTCGTTCTCATTCATTTCAAATTTCAAAACCCTTGAAAATTTGAACCAGAGTTGGTCTGATTATTTCAAATGTAAACAGGGCGGCAGAGCAATTGGTAGGTATTGAACAAGATCCGGCAAAGTATCCGTCTTCTCACACTCGATTACAGCGCGATTGCTCCAGCATTCGCCGCCGATTTCGTTCTACCGACGAGATAACGTCCACCCCTATCGCCGGAACTTCGTACGTCTCGACACCTGTGCCGGAGGAGGAGAATGAGGATGTGGATTCGGATTTTTATCTTCTGGCGAAGACGTATTTCAGTTGCAGAGAGTACAGGAGGGCTGCTCATGTTTTGTCTGATCAGACTGGGAAGAAAGCTTTGTTCTTGAGATGTTATGCTCTTTATTTGGTTCGTTTTTTTGATCCCTTTATTTCCACATTTGATTTGAAATGTACAAGTTTAGATTGGGGTAATTACTTGGGGTATTGGTTGGTTATATTCTTAACTGTTTGATGCTAATGTTTTACATGCCTACCAGGTGTTCGATCAAATGCCGGTTACATAAATTGGCATGATTTTTCCTAAAACAGTTATTGTATCTGCTTGTTTGTATTATTAGGAGCATAATAACTGCAACAATGATCTAAATACGCGGGTTATTTATGTACTTTCGACCTTAAAAATAGATCAAAGTTGTGTAAAAGGACTCTAAAACGAGGTAAACACAAAATGTAATAAACTAATAATTTATTATATGCTCTTCTGTAGCCTGCATAAGTATTGGAAATCATCTTCTTTTGTTTTCTCTGAATCTTGTTGCTTCTCTTGGTGATGCTTTCTCACAAGTTACATTGCTTCTCTTGGTGATGCTTTCTCACAAGTTACAAATGTTAACCTACCCCATTCGAATGTATATTTATATATATTTTTTCACAGCTATTGCTCATTTTGTCATTTGACTATAGTTGTTAAATAACTAGTTTATTACTACAAAAATAGGTTTTCTAAAGTTATTTGGAAATTACTAAAAACGCCCATTTTTTGGTGTTTATCCATCGTTGTTGAGTATCCCCTGCTTTTAAACCGCTACGATAAGAATATTAATTTATTTTCCTTTTCTTTCTTGTTGTAAGTTCAACATAAGATATTCTGGCTTGAATATAGAAAGAATACTCTTTTTGTTTGTTTCTGCTTTCTTGAACCTAATCGAACAATTTTTTAAGGTGAAACAGCCTTCTATGGTGCTTGTATTTGATGAATGTAAAACTATCTTTATGTTTGATCAAGCTAGCGACAAATGGAAATGTCATCTCTTTTACTTATTAATCGGTTGTTTTGGCCATGTTGTATATCTAACGGGTCAAATGGGTCAAGCAGAAAAACTAGCTTTTAAAATACACAGGTCAAACGGGTTGAAATTTGTGCCAGGTGTATTTATAATGCATAAAACCTATCAAATAATTTTATTCAAAAAGTTGGACTTACTAAAAGAAATATATTTTGTAATCATATTTGGCAAAAATTATTGTTCTTTTTTTTTCTTTCAAATTTGGACAAGTGTTTTAAGTCAACCTACCCAAACTTACATGTTTTGACCCATAACACAAGAACCCATTTTGCCACTCTTAAAGCTAGTGTAGTATTTGAAACCTACTACTTCATTGTTCATTAGTAACCCCTGTTTGGTTATTCCAGGCTGGTGAAAAGCGAAAGGAAGAAGAAACAATTGAACTTGAGGGACCTTTGGGTAAAAGTGATGCAGTAAATAGTGAATTGGTGTCCATAGAACAAGACCTAGCCACAGTTCGTAAGAACGGTTCAATCGACCCATTTGGGCTTTACTTATATGGCCTTGTACTCAAAGCAAAAGGTAATGAAAATCTAGCCCGCACCGTACTTGTTGAATCTGTGAACTCCTACCCATGGAACTGGAGCGCATGGTTAGAGCTACAATCTTTATGCACCACTATCGACACACTAAACAGTCTCAAACTCAACAATCATTGGATGAAAGACTTCTTTCTCGCCAGCACTTATCATGAATTACGTATGCATAATGAATCTTTAGCTAAATACGACTACTTGCAAGCAACTTTTGGTTGTAGCAATTACATTAAAGCTCAAATTGCTAAATCCCAATACAGCCTACGTGAATTTGAATTAGTGGAGGCCATTTTTGAAGAGCTTCTTAGGATTGACCCATACCGTATTGATGACATGGACATGTATTCAAACGTGTTGTATGCAAAAGAGTGCTTTTCGGGCCTAAGTTACCTTGCCCACCAAGTTTTCATGACAGATAAGTATCGACCCGAATCTTGTTGTATTATCGGGAATTACTATAGTTTAAAAGGTCTTCACGAGAAGTCAGTTATGTATTTTAGACGGGCATTAAAATTAGATAAGAAGTATTTATCTGCATGGACATTGATGGGGCATGAGTATGTTGAGATGAAAAACACACCGGCTGCTGTTGATGCTTACAGACGGGCTGTGGATATAAACCCGTGTGACTATCGGGCTTGGTATGGACTAGGGCAAGCTTATGAAATGATGGGAATGCCCTATTATGCGCTTCATTATTTCAAGAAATCAGTGTTTTTGCAGCCAGGTGATTCTCGGTTGTGGATAGCTATGGCCCATTGTTATGAAACGGACCAGCTTCGAATGCTTGAGGAGGCAATTAAGTGTTACAGGCGGGCGGCTAATTGTAATGATAGAGAAGCTATTGCGCTTCAGAAGTTGGCTAAACTGCATAGTGAGCTGGGTCAATCTCAAGAGGCTGCTTTCTATTATAAGAAAGATTTGGAAAGAATGGAAGATGAAGAACGAGAAGGGCCAAATATGGTAGAAGCGTTACTGTTTCTTGCAAAGTATTGTAGTGCCCAGAAAAGATTTGAAGAAGCTGAAGTGTATTGCACTCGTCTTCTTGATTATAATGGCCCTGTAAGTTGCAATTTTTTTCTGTTCAACTTTAAACTGTTTTCGATCTATTTAGTGGTGAATATGTTGATTTGGCTTGTGTTTGATCTCAATGGGTCAAATCAGTCGAAAAGTTCTTTTAGCTGAAAGTTGTATGGAGCTTAGTACATATAACCTCCTAAGTTCTTTGCCGTGCCATGTTGATTATCTATAAAAAAAACAAAAATGGACAAAAACATGTGATTGTGCGTCAACCCAACCGGCACAACCCTGATCGTATCTGTCATTTTTTCAGAGGTTTCTTTTGGAAATAAATAAATCTGACAAAGTTGAAAGGTTTATGAACTTATTTTCTGCATTTTAATTGGGATTACAGGAGAAGGAAACAGCAAAAAGTCTTCTTCAAGATATTAAACTTGGACAATCTGGTTTTCCTTGAGTGGATGTTGAACAGTTGTCTTCATAATATTCAGCAAGTGTTCTTGTGGGCTTATTGTGAGGTTAGCATTACCTCCTCCCCCTCTCAATTGATTTTTGAAGTAGTTTAGTAATTTGAATATCTAGTATTCTAGTTGATAGTGTAATCCACATTACAAGTTCTTGTATTTCTGTCTCTATTTTAATATTTTCTGAATGGAACTCTTCGTTTAATATCATGAATTTAAAGTTTCTTAGGCGATATTAAAGCATGGAGTTTGAAGTTGATAGCTAATTAGTAATTACCCATATTTAATGATCTCCTGGTAAAACAACTTCCGCAAATAATATGACCTGTTGGTATATGCAATATAAAACCATCGCTTTTTAGTAAAGTGAAACTATTTGTGAGTCGGCATAGTGACTGGTTCTGTTCATGGGTTACTGTATGAACCAAGTTTAATCGTGTCCAGCCATTTAACCTCTATTATTTATTTATTTTTTATCATGTTTTGAATATCAGTTATGAATATATATATAGTATTCATGAATACCATTTTGGAACAAACAAACAATATTGGGAAAACAAATAAAAATGTTTAAATCACCAAAACCGAACTGTTTTGGCCTGTTTGGTATATCTGACTGATACAACAGAAGAATGGATACACACTTTCAATATATGTTGATGATATCATTCTAACTATTTCATCTCTGTTATACTTTGCTCATATATCGTCTTTCTAAGCTGTACCTGACATTCACAAAACTAGACATCAAAGAGTCAATAGGTTGTTTTGTAATTTACAAGGAACTTGTGTTTTTTTCTTGCTACATTTCCTTAAAAAATTGTTTCGTTATTTCCTACTCTGTCACCAGCAGATACTGTTTAATTTGAACACTTGTGGTGCTGGTAACACTTCTTTTGCTTTTTGAACCATCAATTGTTTGCAAGTTCATTGCCTCCACATCCGATGTTTGGTTCACGGAATGTAATGTAATTGGAATTGTAAAGTTTTTCTTTTAAAGTTGTGCTTAAGTTGGGTAAGGAAGGAGTTTGGAATACAATGAATGCCTTTAATCAATGGAATTTGAGGTCATGTAACTTTCCTTCGTTAAAGTGAATGATTTCTAAATTCCATTGAGTAAAGGAATTCATTGTATTTCAAGCCCCTTCCTTACTCAACTTAAGCACAACTTTAAAAGGAAAATATTACAATTCCAATTACATTACATTCCGTGAACCAAACGCCACCTTAGTTTTTCATCAATGGTTTATATGTTTATGAATGTTATGTACATTTGTGTATGTTATGTGTAGATTATGTGTAGGTTATGTAAGTACAATTTGTTCATATGCTTTTTAGCCTAATCTATATACTATGTTAGAAACACATGTAATACCACGGAGTTGAATGATGAAAAAGCTGTAATTAGTAAATCGATAAACGTTTCTTATGATAGAATTTAGGGCTGGCAAATCGTGTCTAATCGTGTTAAACAGGGACTTAATTATCCTGGATGGTATCCACACTTCTTGTTAACTATATATAATCAAACCAAAGCTATATCAATAAATGAAAAACAATAAAAAAATTCTTTTACATGTGTACCCTTAAGAAACACAATATAAAAGTCACATTCGAAGAATTTCCCAGATATTTTGTGTTCTAAGATCCGGTTAACATTAAGATATTATGTTTAATTTCAGGTTCTATTTGAACAATGGTTTTTTACAATGAGACAATGAATAATGTTTATTAATAAATCAAATACAAACACAGACATCCATTAATTCATCACAAGAGGCGGTGAACAATGTATATCAAAATATAATTTAGAATCAGAAATTCAATAACAGATTTACTTACCAATACTCACAGCCGACATAGCCTAGTAACTTTGATAGTTACATCATGAAGTACTCATTCTGTTCAACCTTAAGTGTTAAAATAACATCAACCTAATACAATAATCAAATCAAATTTAAAGTGTGTACAACCATACAAAAACTAAATGAAAAATGTGCCAAGAGAAAACAAATATGCTTGCGATTTTGAATTGCGTTGCAAATGTAGCGACGACTTCAAGTGCGACTGCAGCAAGATATTGCTATAGCTATTTTATTGAGGAAATGATAAAATTAGTGAATATCTTTAAGAATATGTGCTCTAGAATATGTGAGGGTGGTTTAATTCATGAGGATGATTCGATTGATGTTACTAGTTTGTTGTCTTTTCTGAAGATTTTTTACGAAGGTACATTAAGGTTTTATGTTTCCTACTATGTGACTTCCAAATGTAATGTGAATGAAATATTTGGAATTGGCATTGTGATTGATGAGTTCACTAATCACAATGATACTTCAATGGAATGTAACATGAAAGAAAAATATCAGAAACATTGGGGTAATGTTATCAAGTTAAAGCAATTTGTATTTATTGTTGTAGTTTTTTTTTTAAGACGAAAATGGTAGTATATTAAATGGGTTATTGAATAAAGTTTGTAAACATGAGTCTCCTGGATAGTCTAGAGAAAAACTTGCTTACTTTGTTAGTTATTATCAAAGTTCTGTGCCTAGAAAAGATGACTTTTTTTTTTGTTTTTTGTTTGTTTTGAAACGGCAAATGCATTCAATAGAAACAAGCTAGCAGGACGTTAGCACAATCCAACATACAAGAAGTCTAAAAGAAAAATACATTGGACAAGAAAACAGGATATAGCAGAGGAGAAACCTAACAAAAAACCCGAAATACAATGGGTCTAAAACCCATTTTGTCGCTTAAAAACTCCCCCACAGCACACAGCACCAACTCTTTCATGCCAACCAGAATCTATAGTAGCAATAATCATCATTTGTACATCCACCTTCTCTGTTAATTTCCTCTCCATATATCAATCTTTCCTGTCCTCTTCTTCTTCCCAGATATATATATTTTTTCTTTCTTTCTTCCTTTTTTTATTTTTTTTTATTTTTACACCCTTTATCGACACCCAACAGTAGCTCCAGCCTTGCCCACACACACATTCCCAACCAGTCTCATAATCTTGTAATTATTTAATAATTTGGGGTTAACTAGTAAGGTTTTATTTGGTATAATTATTTTATTTAATTTTCTAATTTGATTAGGTTTCTTGTCCTCCAAGGGTTAGGATTAGTATAAACAGGTAAGGGTTAGAACGATGGAAGCCTTGGTTTGTGTCCCATGTCCGTTGCGTGCTTCTAATAATACGATTTTGATTCACATAGTAAAATTGATAATCCGAAAATAATTCGGATATCCAGTTATGAACACCCCTTACTATCTATCTTATAGAGAGTTAGTAATTCATCACAAGTTATAACGATTTTTCTATCATTTCAGACAAGTGAAAACAAAGTACATTTATTTACAACGGTAATCAAACCCAATTTATTTATTATACAGGAAAGTGTAACAAACCTGTAGCCATATCCTATTCAAGCTAAACATTCATGGTACAAGAAAGCAATTCTTTAAGTAGTCGCGCTTCTTCACCTGCGACCTTTTTGCGAGTGCCGCCACCTCTAGTTGCTTGTTTTCGCTTTCCAAATATATCAACTCTTTGAAAATTCTTTTCTTAATTTGCCATCTGTTAGCCGGAAGCTTGTCAAAAGACGGCGCAATGGCCTTCGCGCAACCTCCTCGGGTGTCAATTAAGTGCCCCATTTTCTAATTTCTTTTAAAATGAGTGTGCTGTTTTTACAAGCAATGAATAACTTGAGTTTATGGAATGCTATTTGTGTGCATATATAGTTCGTGACTTAGGAATTTAGGAGGTTGATTACGCGTTAAGGATGTGTGTGTGGAAAGTGCCACCTTCTCATTGAAAGAAGACCAGGTCACTTCATATAGTCAGCCATATACTGATCTTCATAAATCATATTCCCATTGTTCGGTTTTATTTTGTTTTGGAAACAGAAATAATTTAACCTCTTAATCCTAATAAAATACTAATATGGTTGTTATACGTCTTTTTTTTAAGAGGTCCATATCAGCACTACCACATATAAAAGCAATAATCAGTTACCAGTTTATTAAATTATCAATTGTGGGGTAAAGTTCATGTAAGAACCATTTTTATTGTACAAACTTAAAAACTAATGTAAAAACCGTGAAATTTCAATTGAATGAAGGTTATTTAGATAATTTTTGTGCTTCTTCTTATTTTTTTCCTTCATGTCTATACACATGATGTGGCACCTTAACGACCTAAAAAAACAAAAAACTAAACAAAAATCATTTTTTTTGTATGTCCGACTATGTTGCATATATCCAACATATATTTTTTTTGTATGTCCGACTATGTTGCATATATGTAACATTGTATGTTTCATATGTTGCATATATGCAACATAGTCGGACAAGCAAAAAAAAAACTTTTTTTTTTTTAAAGTTATCGGGTGGATATACGTGAAATTAAATTAAAAGAATATCAAATTACCCAAAAAAAACTTCATTTGATATAGTTTTTCTTTGATTCTTACAAGTTTGTAGAATAGATAATGGTTCTTACATGAACTAATTACCAATTTTGTCCAAACTAAATTTTCATTTACGAAAAAATTAACAAAATTAATGTAGATTTTATATATTTTGTCAATAATTTATGTCTTTAAAAAAAACTAATCAATAATTTGTCAAACATAATCAATTTCTTTAATGTATTGAACAATTAATGTTTATAATATATCTATATTATATTATTATGATACATTTTGGAGAACAAAATTGTCATTTACTTTAAAAGTTAAAAGTTTAAGGGGGGAAACCCCGTCTTTGTTCATTATGTTATTTAATAACAAAAAAAAGTTAACTGATTTTTTTTTTGAACGACCAACAAACAAAACCCCGACCCTTACAAGGAGCTTACTGGGCAAACGGAGCTCCCTACAAGAGCTCGAACCAACAGCAGCTGTTGAGCACATTCCAGGGAAAACCCACATCCGCGAGCGGCCGGGTGGTAAAACCTATTGGGCTCACGGATTGAACTTGTGACATTTCAGTCTCAACTAGAGGTGCAAATCTCAAACCGGTTCTTGTTTTCAAACCGATTTCAAACCGAAACCGGTCCAAACCTGTACAAACCGAACCGATTTCCCTCCTTCATGTACAAACCGGATTAGGAACCGGTTTGAACGCATCAATTTTATAGTCGTTGTATAGCCGTTTATGCCCCCATTTTAACCTTTTTTCACCCATTTTGACCATAATCTTTGGTATATATACCCCAATGGCGTGTTACAAACATTATCACACTTCTCTATCCCTAAAAAAACAATCAAACGCACTAATTTTATCACTCATAAACACTCGAACATCTATCTTTGTACTTTCATTTCGTATTTTCGTTTCAAAACATCTATCTTGTAACCTATCTATCTCGAACAACTTATGTTTGTAATGTTTTAAGTTTGAATTCAATAAAAAAATATATTTTATTGGTTTATGTAATGATTCTAAAAAATAAAATTAAGCGGTTGAGCCGAACCAAACTGGTTTGGGCCAAGAACCGGTTCGGTTCCAACCGAAACCGGTTTGGGTGGTTTGACAATTTTCCCTGAAAACCGGTTTGAGGACCGAACCGGTTTTAGTCCAAATCGGTTTTGACCCGAACCAGTTCTCAAACCGAACCGGTTTGGATTTCAAACATAAATTTGCACCTCTAGTCCCAACTCCTAATCCTTCCTCTCATTGTCAGCTACCACTAAGATAGATCCTAGTAGTGTAAAAAAAGTAACAACATAAGTAACTAATAGCGAAATTAATTTAGATCTGTAGTTATATAACAATGTTGAGAGAGGTTATTGTGAGAAATTTGGTTTGGGTAAGAAGGATAAGAATGAATCATAGTCAATGTTCAATTAAATGAAAATTTATGGCTCAAAGTTTTCCTATGTAGATATAGAGAAAAAAAAAACAAAAGATTAAAGAGTATTTTTTATTTTTTATTAGGTCCCCACCCCCAATCTTTTAAACCTTCATAACTCTTAGATACGACATTATTTTTTCAATAAGAAAATTACACCATAAAAACGAGCGTTTTTTAATCTTTAAAACGTGTACAGTGTTGTTATATATAAAATAATTTTTTTTACTTTTTCGATTGTATAAAAATGTTCAAATAATTGTGTCATATTGTGTCAAAAATGTTCAGATCATTGTGTTAACATGTTCAGATCATTATATCATATTGTTTCAAAAATCAAAATAGTAGTTTTTCTTAATTTTATATATATCAACACTATACTATATATAATTTTGACTCAATGACACAATGATCTGAAAATTTTGACACAATGACACACTCATCTGAACATTTTGTGTCAAAAATCGAAAGAGTAATTCTTCTAATATTATATATAGCAACACTATACGCGTTTTAAAGATAACAAACCGCTCGTTTTTAAGGTGTATTTTTTTTTAAATAATGTCGTATCTAAGAGCTATGAAGATTTAAAAAATGGGGAAAAATGGATTTTAATAATACAAGTTTTACCTTATTGGCGGATAATAATACGAGTTTTGAAATTTCCTCACAATAATACGAGTTTTGTGGGTATTGGATTCTAATGATACAACGTTAGTTTTTTACTAACGGTGTTAGTCTGTTGCCTACGTGGCACCTGACGTGGAATGTTTTCCTCCTACGTGGCACTTGATGTGGCACCTGCCACGTAGGAAACAGACTAACACCGTTAGTAAAAAAAGAACGATGTATCATTAAAATCCAATACCCACAAAACTCGTATTATTGTAAGGAAATTTTAAAACTCGTATTATTATCCGCCAATAAGGTAAAACTTGTATTATTAAAATCCATTTTTCCAAAAAATGGAGGAAACTTAATTAAAAGTCAACAAAGATGGCCAATACCAAATTGTCCCTCCTTTCTTTTTATTAGATCAAAATTAAATGGTTGAGTTTACTTCTTATCATTTTTACCCAAACCAAGCTGTTCAAAAAAAAAAAAAAAAATTTTACCCAAACCAAACTTCTCATTCAAATCTCTTTCTAACAATGTTTAACTAAACTTTAAAAATCATTTATATTTTAAACTTTCATTTAACCTTTGAAAACTATATGATACTTCACTAATTAATTATTAAATGTTTTACCAATATGCGTAGTGTTTTGTGTTCACGTCGCATCACACGCACACCCACTGATAGATCATAATGGTTATTTTTCTCTAAATTAAATTTTATTATAATAATAAGAGTAAATTACAGAGAAGGTCCTTTATGTTTTACCCTGATTTCGAATTGGGTCCTTTAAGTAAAGTTGTTACACCGGACATCCTTTATGTTTTCAACTTGTTTCATAGAATGTCCTTTATCACTAACAGTGTTAAAAATCATCGTTAAGTCAAGGATACTTTAGGCATTTCTGAAATCTTTTAAATGAAACATTAAAATTAAAAAACAAATCTAATATTAAAAACATTTAAAAAACCATATCCATAAAAATGATCAGATTGAAAGAAAAAAAGAACCGATTGAAATCGTTTTTCTCCTTTCTCCTTGCTTAACATTCTTTATAATATTAAAGATCATCATATCATTATCCCTTTAAGTCATCGTATAGATCTTCAGATCTCTTCACCATCGCGAAGCTATTGTTCATCTTTCCCTCCACGTCACATGCTATCACGTTAACACCGGCAGTCTCCCCGGAGATCCGCATTCCGGTGACATCTTCACTCGGCCATTGCGTTTTATGACTGCATCCTTTTTTCTTCGGTTTGTAGCGGTTGGAGACTGAAATTGGGGCCATCTTGCGGGTCGTTTCGGGTTGAGGATTGAAATCGGTTTAGGAGTCTGTTGAGAAGCTTCTGTAACACGAAATTAGGGTTTCCGTCTCCTCTTCCAAACGGCAGAGGAAGTAACGAGAGCGGGTACCATCACCGTCCTTATCTTCACCGGAGACGGAGAAGTTGTAGATTTTCGGGCGAGAATACTCGACATTGTAGATTTTAGCGACGACAAGCCATTGGTCATCTTCCTACCGGAGATGTGACCAGATTTGGAGACGCAGGCGAAGACGGAGGAGATTTGAAGGAGGATCGGTTTCAATCGATCTCCTGATATGGTTTTTTTTAAAGTATTTTAATATTAGATATTTTTAATTTTAATGTTTCATTTAAAAGATTCCATGAAATGACTAAAGTACCCCTAGCTTAACGACAATTTTTAACACCGTTAGTGATAAAGGACCTTCTATGAAACAAGTTGAAAACATAAAGGATATCGGGTGTAACAACTTTACTTAAAGGACCTAATTCGAAATCATGATAAAACATAAAGGACCTTCTATGTAATTTACTCTAATAATAATCAAAGATGACAAGAACCTGGAAAACCAAATAGAAAATAGAATCTATTCTAAACATATATGGGAGGGTTATTTATTTTCATAAGTTTCCTGTATCTAAAGTTTTTATTCTTGAATAATAGCTCTTTCAAACCTATTGGCGATACTAACCAGTAGTAACAAAATTATAATCTAACTTTCATGATATTATGCATGGATTAGATACGTCATTGTGAATTCTTTGGAAAATGTAAAACTTATTGAGAAATATAATAGAGAAGTCAATATGTACCGTACTGCAAATAGGTAATAGTTATTTGTACATCTTTAAATATTATTTATGGGGATCGGATATTTTTAAGAGTCGGTTGTATATCATTAAGTATTAAATTTATTTGGTTAAGGTTAGGTTGGGTAACATAAACAAATTCAAATCGTAATCTAGTAGTTAACTAACAAGATAACATAAGACAAACAAAATATGGAACCACATCAATAAAAAAAGTTAAGCAAATCTTCAAATTATAAATCAAATAATGAAATAATAAAGTATAATAAAAAGATAAAATTTAAAAAGAAATGCCTAAGATTTAAAGATTTGCAGTTGTTTAGAATCTATCCAACTTGAGGGATGGACGGCTAAAATAAAATAGTGGGGTTGTGTATCTGTTTGATTTTGAAGGTATGACATAAGTGAACATGTGAAAGCTGGGCAATATTCCATGTATAGTTTTTTTTTTTTTTTTTTTTTTTGAATTGCCACACTAAAAGGATCATAGAAAATACGTTTTGTTTAATGAATTAATGCTTGAGCTAAAATCTAGAGTGTGCTTAAAAATTTTAAAATAGTTATAGCGTATTTAGGTATTTGAGTTTGGTTTATAACTTATAAGAATTAGTAAGTTAATTGGCATGATAGTATAAATAATTATTCAATTTATATTTATCAAGTTTTAAATCGTAAAATGGTTTTTCTTTGGCTCGGTATTAAAATTTAATGCGGTCGATCTTAAAATTTCAAGGGGGGCGGTGTCAATTTCTTGAGGGATTTGATGATTCTTTACACAATACAAGCTTAAGAAATCCAAGTTAACTTGATTAATCCATTGCCAAATCATACAAACATTCAAAAAATTCCAAGTAAACTTGATCAATCCATTGCCAAATCACACAAACATTCAAAATAAGATGAACATCATGAACACACACAATATTCATAGTAGGGTTTTCAAATATGCTCTCAGTTGTATTCAATAATGGTTCATGCATTGCTACAGATTACATGCATGATGTTGGCTATTTATATTTATACTAAATACAATTGAGAAAGTTTAAAGCACAAGTTATAACTTATTAGAAAATACAATCACACCCTCCGGTGTGTTAGAATTGTTCTATCGCAGCGGCCATATTGATAAAAAACTGTCTATAGCAATGGCCGCTTCGATAAAAGTCTTCGTTTTGATAGGGTATTGTACACTATGCCACTATGCTTCACAAGACTTGGTAGCCACTCAGATGCAATCAAGATTCAAGATAACGACCCCTTGCCCCTACAAAATCCGACTATGTTTTCCCTTAATATACATGCTAAAGAGGTCAGCTAACACTAGTGAGTTCTAAGTTTTAAGTTCCAAAACCTCGTTTTGAAGACGTGATCCATTGCTCGTAGTAAATGACCAAGACCAACACTAACAACATATTCCCAAAACCATGGTTTATCAGAAACCCTTAACCTTAGGTAAACCCCGTCTCTAAAATATCATATGATAACGGTGCACGCCACAGCTACATGTTCTAACAACATTGGTAGTTTCCTACCAACTAGGCCATACAGCCGTCACCCTGAAAAAACATATCCACAATGGTAGTTTCATACCAACCAGCACACTTCTCGATGACCGTTAAGGTTTTCAGAATCAAATGGCACCTAGGCCAAGTTAACAACTTGGTCCACACCAAAACCACGTTTTTTACACTTGGATTCAATCCGAAAACCATTTATTACAAAAAAAAATCCCATTTCTCAAATCTCAATTTACTCGTAGCATCTCATAGATAATGATTATAAAATCATTTTTAAAACGCGTACCAACACCCGAAGGAGCTAAATCAATACTCAACATGTGTCTCCTAGGGGTGTTCAAAAATATTCGAGTCCGAATTCGTATCCGAATTATCCGAAATTCCGTATCCGAATTATCCGAAAATTTCGGATATCTAGAATTTCGGATATCCGAAAATTCGGACTTGGACAAGAATTTACAAAAATTTCGGAAGTTTCGGATACCCGGTATCCGAAAATTAAAATAAATTAAAATAAATTTTATATTAAAGAAATAAGGAATTATTGAATACTTGGACTATGTTTATTTGTTTTGTCGTTTTTTAGGTCGAACTTATGTTTATTTGTATTTGAAGACTTGGACTATGTGTATTTGTTTTGTCATTTTGTCGTTTTTTATTGTTAAATTGTGGGTTTTTTTAAAAAAAGCTGGATTTTCGGATATCCGTTTTAACTATCCGAGTCCGGTCCGAAATTTCGGATATCCGTTGGACTTGGACAACGAAAACTGATATCCGAAATTTTCGGATACCCGAAATTCGGATATCCGAAATTCCGGGTATCCGGTTTTGAACACCCCTATCAAATAAACACAACCAATAGTTGCATAAAATTGTTTATGCATGTATATCAGCCTAAATCATAGTAAAACATATAAAGTGAGGCTCATAGAACTCACCTTAAATATTCCCAGTCAATTCACAATACACTCATGTTTCATAGATGTCCTAAAATATAGAACATCTTAAGAAGGATTTTAATTGTGAACAGTATCCTTATTACTTAAATTCTCTGATCGGAATGTTGCTTAACCGAACTAGTTTCGATTTGCACCTAGAACTCTTGGTCCTTAGCATAGAAAACTCAGACTTGAGTTTTGGGATGAAACCGAACTGGTTTCGATTTGCACCTACATTTACTACCAAGCTATCGCATTTGAGGACAATAAGATATTAGTAACTTGTTTAATTTTTTCTATACATTAAAAGAATTGTTAATACTTTATTTAACCCAAAATATAACTAACTAGATATATCAGTAACATCCAAGGCCGGTGGTAAACTGAATTGGTCGAACTGTTTTATAACCAAGATGTAAAAACAAAAACATTGGTTATAAGTTCCATTTTAACCATAATCAAAACGAACATCATCATGCACTGATGCACACCCTAGTAAAATATACATATTTAAATAAAATGATTTTTGAAATAAATATTTACTCTTTTGACAGGTGTTATGTATAAGACATAATTCAAATCAGTTCTAGTTATAAAGTTTAAACAGGTCCATACGATAAAAGGGTTTCCAAACGAACTTACTTACGTAAAACCAAGTAATTAATCCGAGATCAAGCTTTCTGTATACGATCACGCCATGAGCCTTGTTGCAATGAATGTACCTGTGGCAACAAAATCATCATCACATATGATCAATTGCTATCATATGGCAAAATGTATATATGGCTGTGTAAACAAAGGTAGATCAGATATGAAACAGATTGAAAGAACTATATTTTGTATTTCCTTCATTTTCCCTTTACATATACATTGCTATATATATAGGAAGCAAGCTAACTGTTACAACTAGATGTTAAGTGCCCAACCACTTATCTACTTGATGGGCAAGTAAACAGACATACTTAATGAACTCTGATATTCTCTAACAGGATGCAAGATAGACAGGTTTGTACACTTCAAGTTTTTGAAATTACAAAACTATTAATCCTGAATTCCTGATTACAGAAATAAGTTTGTTACAATAACAATTACCAATTTAAATATTTGAATAAATTGATTTAGGAAGTATGCATAGACTATCAACCCATTTGAGCCAGTCCCCTTTTGGAATTTCATTTGTAATTTGACCCATTTAAGATTAAAAAAAAAAAAACCCAAATCAACCTACTTATAAGTTGATTTGTAGAAATCGGCACCTATGATAAAGTGTAAAAATATAAATGACAACTAGCAGGTTCAGGTTTTTTTGCCATCCCTAGCAAAGAATCGCAAACCTGATCACTAATGAGACTTGCAACAGGGGCAGTTTCAGGACTTTCTCTTGTGCAATTGTTTCCATCTGCTTCACTATCCGTGTCACCAGGTGGTGCAAGTGATGATGTTCCAAAAATAGCCTCATCATGAGTAGCCTTAAGCTTTTCCTCCCTTCTTGCCTTCATAATGCCCAAAATACACCCTCAATATCCAAAGTTCAGCGCTTTTGCAGAATTGTAATCTCGCTAACTATAAATGGAAATGGAAATTTCGAACAAAAAAGGTTAAGATGAAAAATACCTCCACAGCAGAAAACCGAAAAGTTTGGCCAATATGTTTCACCAAAGCTCCATCATCCTCAGCAGCTGAAAAATGCACAATAATAATCTAAGTGTATAAATATAATACTTCCACAGTGCCATCCGTAAAAAAGAGTTTGTGGGTGGGCCATAAAAATGACCAATTTCAAGGCATTCTTATACCCTCTAATAATGAACAAAAGGTGATCAGCAAAAGTTAAGAGTGTCAAAAGTATTTAGAGAAATATTCAATTATTCATTAAATTTTACCTTCAATCTCTTCATCATCAAGTGGGGCATCTTTGTCAAAGTTAAACCTCTCCCATCCGGAGCCCATCCCACTAGCTTCATCCTGTTTAGCTGCAAATGACAAATGCTAGCTGTAATCTGAAATTTGTTCAGAAAATTATGAAAAGTATGTCAACCTGCTTAGCTGCAAATGACAAATGCTAGAATGGCATTAATCTTGCTTATTGCAGTCCAACCAAACATATCTGGTTAATAAGTAACACCATGTAAAGGTTTGTACAGGGCCATGATTGATCTGACTATCTTCATTATTTACACTTATCACTAAATTGATGGAAGTTGGAGAAGGGTATCTGATTATCTTCTATTATCAGCCCAAAAGGCCTCCTAAAGTCAACCATACGTCCTATATAAGAATCTTAACATTTGTAACGGAAGGTGTAGCATTTGATAACCAAAATAACATCAAACAATGAATCATACAAGTATAAACCATAAACCAACACAATTACATAGTGGTAAACTGGTAATTCTCATATAACATTAACTTACCAGTTGCAGAAAGCTGATGTTTCATCTTTGCTTTGACCCTTTCAGCTGGTGACTGTATATACACAAAACATAACCCATGTTAACCTTTCACAATATGTCTATAGTCGCTTATTCTTGAAAATTCTAATACTTTTTCAAAAATGTAAGACAGTTGATATATAATAAACGCCCAGGCATGTGACATGTCGTATCAAAACATCAATCACCAATGTCTTCCAAAAACAATTACAAGAAGATGTATTCATCTGTAACAAAATTCAATTATGAAAGATCAAAAACATCCATCACTAGCGTAAAGTATTTACGTTCACAAGGGGGAAGAGAGCATAAACACAGGGCAAACGATATTAATTAATACTGTATTTCATATATTAAAATTAAGATGAGTTGCAAGGTTAGAGATAGTTAGGAAAGGGATTGAACAAAAAATCTGATATAAATAATTTATTATCCAAGATAATCAAGCACTAAGGCAAACGATACATGGAATGCAGATAGTAATGCACACATTCTAATCATGTTCTATAAACAATTTGACATTTTCTAAAAATGTAATAGGAGCAAAGGTTTAAGAAGAATACCATCTTGTCATAGCCTTGAATCGATTTTGCATAATCAACTCCACCAGTTTTCTCCTTCTTAGACTTCCGATCATCATCCCTGCTCTTCTCCGATCTCCGGTGCCGCCGAGGAGACACGCTTCTAGACCTAGATCTACTCCTCTTCCTTCTTCCTCTATCTCTATCTCTATCCCTATCCCTATCTCTATCTCTTTCTCTTTCTCTATCTCTATCTCTATACCGATCCCTATCTCTATCTCTGCTACTCGATCTATGTCTGCGTCGATTCCTCGAATTCTCATCATCATCTCTACTTCTACTTCTACGCCGCGAAGAATGTCTATCACTTTCTCTACCTCGAGAACGATCATCCAAAACCCTAGACGAGGAAGAATCGTGTTTCTTCTTCAGCTTGCTTTGGATAGATTCGATTTGTACCTGTTTCTGAGCACTGGATGATTTGGAAGGCGGACTCGAAGCTCTTACAAAGCTGCTGAGGAACGAAGAGGAAGAGGGGAGAGCCGAGGCTCTGGCAGGTACGGCGTCGCTAGGGTTGTTTTCGGCGGATGAGGATGAGAATCCGAGGCCTTGTTTGAAACGGGCGGCGCCACCGCCTTTTCGAGTGAGCTCGTCGTAGTAGGCTGCCGCTTTCTCTTCCTCCATTGATTGATTTGATTTCCTTCAATGGCGATGATGAAGCTTGGAGAGTTGGAGGGGATGAATCGTAAAGAAACACAAAATTACTATTTTAGTCCATCTAGTTTGATGGTTTTAACTATTTAAGTTTAGAAAAGGTTTTTTTTAACAAATTAGTTTCAAGGTTTTAATTTCTTAACCATTTTGGTCCTATGCCCTAACACCAATAAAAAATTAGTTAGTCTGCATATCACATGCCTCTTATGTGAGGGGAAGTGATTCAAGTGAAGTTAAAGATCGACTACTTGATATATAGTAGCTTCTATAGGTTATAAAAGTATGTTACTTCTAACTTCTATCTTCTAAGTCATGACATCCTTATTAACTTCTTGACTATTTTTATTAACATAACTAGGTTAGAACCCATGTATTACATGGGCTAAATAAATACAAATTATTATAAACAATAATTCTTTTAAAGTATATTTTTTATATATAATTATATAATATAACTATTTAAAATAAGTAATATTTAATAAAATGTTAATATTTAATAGGAGAGAGAAGCGGAAAAACTTAAATGAAGTTATATATTAAGATAAGATATAATTAAAATCTTATTCTAATTTATTAAGTTTAAAAAAATTATTAAAATAAGAAGACTCCGGCTAGCTCCGGCGTCTCAACCTGACCGCTGACGGCAGAGCAGACACCCCCACTTCCCACACACACATCCTATATTCACGAGGGTAGACCTGGGATGGCAATGATGCATCTGTCAGTCCCAGTCTGAGCCGGAGGACAATCTCCCTCCTATGTTCTAACTCTCCCTTCGTGACAGGTATCTTAGACGACAGTACCGAAGCAACCAAGGCGCTCCAGGCCGGAGCGGCTTGACTCTCCAACTTCCCAGAAGCCCTTTACTCCACCGGACCGGGTTTCCCCTTATAACCGTCCGGCCGAGGACCACGGTTTCTACATTGGCGCCATCCGTCGTTACACGGCAAAATACCAATGTCTTCGATACCTGAAACAACCCCCCCCCCGGTTCCGTCGAACACTGGCGCCGAGGGCACATTACAGCAAAATCAGGTCACAATAACACCGGAGATGGTCGAAGCAAACTACGACCAGCTGCAACAGATGATGCAGAGAGTGGCCCGGGAAAGAAGGTTGAAAGGGGTCCAAAATCAACTCGACTTCACAAGGTACGAGGCAGACGACAGGGATGGCCGTGACGTTCATGAGGCCACCCCGACGCCACCGGAGTCTCCCGAAAGGCGTCGTTTTCCCGGGACCACATCCCGAAGTGTATTTACAGACAGCACGGTCGTGACCAACCGGGCTGACAGGGCTCTCCTCCTGCGAAGTAGCGCCCGAGCCGCAGCGACGAGCAACTCGAGCCAACCCACGTTCACGCAAGAAGGTAGCCAGCCAACGGGGACAATATTCCAAGCACCGCTAATGAGTGCAGGAGTCCCAACTTCTGCCCTACCGCCTGAGTATTTTCCCCTATGGGCAATGCAGCAGTGGAAGCTGCTATACGGTGCAAGTTCGGTTGCAACCGACACACCCAGTATCCCACAAGGACCAGTAGTCAGTGGCTACACACCACTCGACAATTCGGTCCCTAACACACAAGGGATAAGACAGCCGCACGGCGGCGTAAACTTCGAAGACTTCTTTGAACAACCAATGTCTGCCGCGCCGTACGTGCCACCAAGCAGAAGCAAATTCAGCCGCGCCGTGGAAAGTTTCGAGTGCCCTCCAAAGACGAAACTACCTTCGTCAATAAAGACATACGATGGCAGCGGCGATCCGGAAGATCACATACATTCATTCAAAGCGGCGGCAGAAATCATGAGGTGGGCCGAGGCAGTTTGGTGCAAAATGTTCGTGCAAACCCTGACGGGGGCCGCACGACTTTGGTTCAACGCGTTGCCGGACGGAAGTATCCGACGGTTCGAGGAGCTGCGCGTTAAGTTCCTAACACACTTTGGCCAACAGCGCCGATGCGTAAAAGACCCCATCGAACTGCATAACATCCGCCAAGGAGATTCCGAGTCACTCAGAGCGTTCATCGAAAGGTTTAAGTCAGAGTCTATGTTAATCGGCAATGTGGACGAACGGCAAAAGATTTCAGGGTTTATACATGGCATACGAACGAGACAACTCATAAAGGAACTAAGTGCCAGGGTACCCAGCACCATGCAAGAAGCCCTCGACCGGGCAGAAGCCTTCTTACGAGGTGAGGAAGCCGCCCAGCTGCGTGACAATCGAGGCCCAATCAGCTCAAGATTGGGCCCAAGGCAAGGCCAGGGGAAAAATGAGAAACGCCCATGGCAGCGCGGGGGCGACAAGAACGATACACACGAGAGGAAAACAGGGTTCGCACCCTACGAACGCCCGTCCGGCATGTCACACCGGCTAGGCGACAGAGGACAGAGCCATGGAGGTTTACTTAAAACCCCAAAGGAGATCTTGAAGACAGAAGAAGCCAGGTTCAGCTTCAAGCCTCCAAGGCCGATGGGCGACAAAGCCATTAACAGGAACATGGATAAGTATTGTGAATTCCACGGTGATAAGGGTCACGACACCAACGAGTGTCACCAACTGAGGAAAGAAATCGACAAGGCCGTGAAAACAGGCGAGCTGGCACACTTAGTAAGGGAAGTGAAAGAGGAAAAAAAGCCAAAAAAGGAAAGAGAGGAAAAAGTAATCCTGATGGTACATTCAAGACAGCTGAAGCGGCCAAAAGTTAATCACGAATGGTGGGCTAACAGGCCAATATACTTCCCACCGCTCGGCGACGTGCAGCCAACATTGGAGCCAATGGTCATCACGGCACAGGTGGAGGATTACAAAGTACACCGGATGTACATAGACGGGGGTAGCGCCTCCGACATCATGTACGAGCACTGCTTCATGAAACTACCAGCAAAGATCCGTGCTTCCATCCAACCCTGCAGGACACAGCTGGTCGGATTCAGCGGCGAAAAGGTGTTACCACGAGGGCAAATACAGTTAGAAGTGACCATGGCTGGCGAAAGAATGACACGAACCGAGCGGCTTACGTTCATAATAGTTGCCGGATCGTCATCCTACAACATCATCTTAGGCCGCCCGGCTATAATGGCCTTCGGCGCCGTAGTCTCCACGGCACACGGAATGATCCGTTTCCCCACCAGGCTGGGAGTGGCCACATTGCTGTCCGACAGAGGGCCACACACCCTAGTCGCGGCAGTCGAAGAAAGCAGCGAGAAATGCGTCATCAACGATGCCTGCCCGGACCAAACGGTAGCAATCAGCCAAGAGCTAAGCATCGAGGGGAGAAAGCGGCTGTATTACCTACTGAGAAACAGCGTGGACGTGTTTGCATGGTCACCGTCCGATATGACAGGCGTACCCAGGCAAATCACCGAACACCACCTAAACGAAAATCCGGCACACAAGCCAGTAGTTCAAAGAAAGCGGACGATGGGTCGAGACCGATGCCGAGCGGTTGGTGATGAGGTGAGCAAGTTGGTAAAGGCGGGCATCATGCGGGAAGTACAATACCCGCCATGGCTGGCAAACCCCGTACTAGTAAAAAAGTCGGACGGCACTTGGCGAATGTGTGTAGACTTCACAGCCATCAACGATGCTTGTCCCAAAGACTGTTACCCGTTGCCAACAATAGACGCAAAAGTGGACGCACTGTCTGGTTACACCTTTAAATGCTTCCTAGACGCGTACAAGGGCTATCACCAGATACAGATGGCAAAAATAGATGAGGAAAAAACAGCGTTCCACGCCGATAAGGGCACATTCTGCTACACCAAGATGCCGTTCGGTCTAAAGAACGCGGGGGCAACTTACCAGAGGTTAATTGACAAAGTGTTCAAAGAACAGATCGGTCGGAACATGGAGGCCTACGTGGACGACCTGGTCATAAAAAGCCAGACAGAAGACACACTACTGAATGACATCCAGGAAACCTTTGCAAACCTCCGCGCGGCCAACATGAAACTAAATCCAGCCAAATGCTCGTTCGGCATGAAGCAAGGAAAATTCCTAGGCCACGTAGTAGCAGACCAAAACATCATGGCCAACCCGGCAAAAGTCAAGGCGATACTAGATATGAGGTCCCCCCAATCGCTAAAAGAACTTCAGTGCCTAAACGGCAGATTGGCCGCCCTGCACCGTTTCGTCTCCAAGCTAGCGGAAAAATCCGCCCCATTTTTCGAAGCTTTGAAAAGGTGCACCGATAAAGAAGATTTCCTATGGACCGAGGAGGCCGAAGCAGCCTTTCAGGCACTCAAAAAAACCCTGGCAGAACTGCCATCACTCACCGCGCCGGAGCCAGGCGAAGAGGTTATCTTGTACTTAGCTGTGGGGGAGAAAGTACTGAGTTCGGTCCTGTGCGCCGAACGGCGCGACAAGCAGATACCTATGTATTTCGTCAGCCGAACAATGGCTGACCCAGAGACAAGATACTCGAAGTTGGAAAAGCTCCTGCTCGCTCTGGTCCACACAACCAGGCGGCTTCGGCGGTACTTCCAAGCCTACAGAGTATGTGTACTAACCAACTATCCGCTGAGAGAAATAGTACAGCGCCCCGAGACGTCCGGCCGCTTCGCGAAATGGGCGATCGAGCTCGGCGAGCTGGACTTGAAGTTCCGACCAAGGACGGCCATAAAAGGCCAAGTCCTCGCAGACTTCATAACAGAGCTCGACAGCAAAGAAACCGAACAAGAAACCCCCGCGACGCCGATGCTACCTCCCACGGTCACAAGTTCAGATGCCTGGACACTGTACACAGACGGGGCATCTAGCAAAGATGGCTCTGGTGCGGGCCTCGTACTCATCGACCCGTGCGGCGTAGAAGTAACCTACGCCATTAGGCTTGAATTCCCAAGCACAAACAATGAATCAGAATACGAAGCCCTGCTGGCAGGGCTGAGGTTAGCAAAGAAGATGGGGGTAAGAAAGCTATCCGCACGGGTGGATTCCTTATTGGTCGCGAATCAGGTAAAAGGAGAATTCGAAATAAGAGAAGCCGCGCTGCAAAAGTATGCTGATTGCGTAAAAGCTATCGCGTCCTCGTTTTTGGAATTCGAAATCATCCAGATACCGCGCGGCCAAAATAAGAAAGCTGACGCACTCAGCAAGTTAGCCTCACTGGCATTCGCTCACTTGACGAAACAAATACCGGTGGAGGTAATCACCACACCCATGGGAGAGCCGATGGAGGTTAACGACGTGAACACTCAGACGGACTCCTGGATGACACCATTCGTCAAGTACCTGACGGATGGCACCACACCAACGTCCAACCAGGAGGCAAACAAGCTGCGCCTGCAAGCAGTGAACTACACACTGAAGGATGGTCGTCTCTACCGCACGGCCTACTTACAACCATTGCTGCGGTGCCTCACGGAAGACGAGGGGCTATACGTAATTCAGGAGTTCCATCGTGGCATCTGCGGTACCCATTCGGGGCCCCGCTCGGTCGTCACAAGAATGTTGAACACTGGCTTCTATTGGCCAACCATGTACTCGGACGCAGAGAAAGAAATTAGAAAGTGCAGGGGATGCCAGGTGCACGCCAGTGTCCAGCGCGCCCCTAAGCGCGAGATGATACCGGTGACGTCGCCGTGGCCGTTCCATAAGTGGGCGATCGACATCGTAGGCCCATTCCCAGAGGCGCCAGGAAAGATCAAGTTCCTGGTGGTCGCAGTGGATTACTTTACTAAGTGGGTGGAAGCGCGGCCACTAGCAACCATCACGGGCAAACAAATGATAAATTTTGTTTGGGAAAACATATGCTGCCGCTTCGGCCTCCCAGGCAAGATTGTTTCGGATAACGGAAAGCAGTTTGCGGAAAATCCCTTCCGGGCATGGTGCAAGGAGTTGCAAATAGTACAGATCTTCACTTCGGTCGCCCATCCTCAGTCAAACGGCCAGGTAGAAAGAACGAACCGAAGCATAGTGACGGGAATAAAGGCACGGTTGGGGGCCGAAGGAAAGAACTGGGTAAGAGAACTGCCAAGCGTCGTGTGGGCGATGAGAACAACCGAACGGACGAGTCACGGACACACCCCCTTCAGCCTAACTTACGGTACGGAGGCGGTAATCCCGGCAGAAATAGGAATGCCCTCACAGCGAATCTTGGAAATGAATGAAGAAACCAATGACACCGAGCTGCTGGTAAACCTGTCCCTAACGGAAGAGCGGCGAAATATGGCCGCAATCAACGAAGCAAGGTACAAAAAGAAAATCGAAGGGTACTACAACGCCAAAGTGAAAACAGCTACCTTCAGACCGGGCGACTTCGTCTTCCGAAACAATGAAGCTTCAAGACAGGAGAAACAGGGTAAACTCGGCCCTAACTGGGAAGGACCGTACCAGATACGGGAAGCTCATCAGAAAGGGTCGTACAAGCTCGCAACTCTCGACGGGAAAGCCGTACCCAGGCACTGGAACGGCATGCAACTAAAGAAATGTTATATTTAAGCTTACTATTATCGCGCAACACTTGTTTGTAATTTGTACTTCATTCAGTAAGCCGGTCGGCATTTTGTTACGAAAGTTTGTTACAACATTTTATTGCAAAGCAAACACTTAACGGGGCAACACACCCTATAAACTAATCCAAGACCGACAACCTAACTTACCATACACACGGCCATACGCGGCCGCGCGGTAATTAACATCGGCAAAACACTCGACAGGCCAACCGAAGGCTGGGACACAAAGGGAGACGGACCGGATTAGCCGGACCATAACCCTACCCTACAGTGGGTGACCCAAACACGCTTAACGAGCCACTGGGCTCTAACGGCCCAGTGCCCTACCAAACAGCGAAATGGGACCACAACTACCATGGTTAAAAAGCGCTACACCTCCGAACGGAGTAAAACAAAGTGGGTGTACAACCACGAACGGCCAACAAGCCAGCACAAATGTAAATAGAATAACGAAGGCCGAACGGCCAATACGATTAACACAAGTACATATCATAAAGGCCACACGGCTCAAACAAACGACAAACAGCTAAATATAACATATGCTAAATAAAAGCCAAACGGCTGAATACATTATATTGCATTTTAACTTTGCAGGATTTCATTCACACAATAAGGATTTACAAAACAAGGCCGAAGCCAAAGGAAATTACAAGAACTATACAAGGAGAAATAGATAACTACAAAAAGCCGCACGGTGGCAGACGTCAAGCTTGGGCCGAAGGGTCAGGGGTAGGCTTTTCCACCACTTTCTCTGGCGCGGCCTTGGGCTCCAAAGCCTGGATAACTTCGAGAGGTTCAGAGGCAAGGCCGGCTAGCTCCTCCAGGTAGGGATACTTGTGCTGCTCAAAAACGGTAACCGCCTCCCTCAAGTCTGTATCGGCATTAGGCCGCACGGCAGGAATGTCAGCAAGGGCATACCCCGAGCTGGCAAAATCATGGCCGGTCTGGATGCCTTGGACGGTACCCACATCCATCACGGCTTGCTGCACGGCCCCCAGCTTACTTTCAAATTCATGGCTCCTCAACAGCCTTAGGATAACGTGCTGAAAGCCCTCCGCCACCAGCCACTTCCTATCTGCCCACGCAGAGTCAGCAACTGCGTGAGCTCTGACCAGCTCGGCATCCACCCCAGCTTTATCTCTCTTCAGGGCCTCCAGCTCGGCCTCCACGGCAGCTTTCTCCCTCCTCGCCGTCTCCAGTTCGACAACTCGAGCCGAGACCTCTTCCCTCCGACGCTCGCCCTCCTCTGCCAAGGCTTTCTCCAACCCGGCCGCACGGCCGTTAGCAACAACAAGCTCGTTGTCAACAGCAGCCTTCTCTCCCGTCACCTGCTCCACCCTCTTCCTCAATTTCCTTATCTCCTCAGTGATTAAGGCAGACGACTGAGACTTACTCTCAGCCAACTCTGCCTCTCGCGCCGTTAAGTCTCTCTTCAAATTGCGGATAGTGTTCCGATGCTCGGCGTGGCGATGGATAAGGTCCTGAGTTTGAACGAAGGACTGCGCCAGGCGCTGCGCGGTCCTCTTCATGGCAACAACATCGTTATCCTCCTCCGCCGCAGACACCGCCCCGGACGGAACGGCATGCTGCACAAAGTCCCAAGCCCTCTTAGGGGTGGATAACACATCCCCGACCCGCAGTTTCCAGGCAGGCACATAGGGTGCGTCGGGGTCGGCCGCGGAAGACTCACTATCTTCCTCGGGCTCCGTCTTCTTGTCAGAACCGGGCGGCGAAGACATATCACCGGCTGCCATGGCCTTGGCAATGGCAGCAGCACCCTTGCCCATGCCAGGCTTCAGTTTCCGCCCGACTATATCCGACGTGTAGTCGCCGCCAGTCTCAAGCGCATGGGCAAAGCGTCTCTCACTGGATGTGGGAGACGCATCCCCCTCCGGACGGCCGCCATCGTCCTTCGGCCCCTCAACTTCGGAGTCAGTATTGTGGATTATGTCCAAATCTTCCACGGACTCATCCCCAGCCTTGTAAGTAGGATCCGGGGACCCTTCATCAGAAGACTCGTCCACCAATGCGGGAGAGGTGGATGTACCAGTTTTCTTCTTCTTGGACTTGGAAGACCTCTTAGAAGCGGCCTTCTTCCTTTTACCGGAAGCACCTCCAGACGGTGCGGTGGCCTTACCCTTGGCCACATCAGCACGTTGCTGCTGCGCCAGTTTGCGACGCCGTTCGGCCTTCTGCTCTTCAATAAGGGTGTGGGAAGCACCACCCAAGTCTTTACCCGCGATCACCTTCTCCCCATCCTTCACAACAAAATCAGTGAACCTCCTCTCCTCGGTAGCCTTCACAACAGTATCTTGCCCCTCGGGCACTGGCTTCGTCGTATGCTCAACCTCAAGAGTAGATGGCAGCTTCAAATAATCCAGGAGACCCATCTCTGCACAAAGAAAAAGGAAGTTAGGTTCAGTAAAAAAAAAAAAAAAAAAAAAAAAGGGGAGAACAAGACAGCAGCAACAAGAAGGAACCATACCGGCCCCATTCATTTTAAAACAAGGGTCGGTGAGCAACCCTAGCCAGTTACGACTCATGCCAGCCATAACCAAGACCTCCTCGGCCTGCTTGCGATGAGGCATTTTGTTCGCAATTAAAGTGGCACGGCCAACCGTGTCATGAGGAAGCTTGAACACGTCGTACGGCACCAAGTCCTCCTCCGGCTTTCTCCAATGCATCTGGCCGATGCAAACGTCATCCACCCAGAAGAACTTGTCCTTCCAAAGCTTCAGACTGGTGGGAGGAGTGAATAGCCGTACGGCCCCCGCATGGCGGGCAACCTCTATAAGGTACCAATCTCCCTGATGGTTCAGGCGAAAAAATTGCCTAAAAAGGTTAACGGTAGGTTTTGTCCCGCACGCCCAGCAGGCGATTTCAAACTGGGTTATCCGCGCGACGGCCAAGGGAGGAAGCTGCCGAATGTCAACACGAAGGGCTCGGATAAGGTTGCGAAAGAAAACAGTAAAGGGAAGACGAAGGTGAGCGAAACTGAAGTGATGGAGGTAAAGCCCAATCTTACCGGGCGGACAATCCCGGATAGTGTGGGTTCTCTCCGGCAAGGTAGGATGCAATTCTAGAGGTATACCATACCGCGCTACCTCAGCACTAAGGGTTTTCGGAGTAAGGCAGCTAAATTGAACGTCCATGTCGGACTTAGTACTATCGGCCATGATGTAAGAAATCGAAATACAATGAAAAGGGTAACGTACCGCGCGGTATAAAAGCAAGTAGCGTTTTCGGCAAGAATGGCAGCAAGTTTGGAAAGAAGACGATATGACCGAAGGGAGTTACGCTCGGCTATATATAGGCTATATGGAGAGCGACGGTTGATATTCCTGACGGGACGGTTACCAGACCAGCGTCCAATCAGCGCGCACCAGCGCAAAGGGCCCGGAAGCCCGGCCCATCCAGGCCCAGTAAGAAGGAAAAGCCCGAAGCACCGCCACGTGACAGCAACACTTCGGCCTGGGGGGCTGATGACGTGGGTCCGGTCCGGCCGAATATCGGGAGCCATCCCTCATCAGGCCGAACCAAGCACCCACTCTAGGTGTTACACGACGCACACGAGTCGGCCGCACGGCCATCTCGAGTGACAGGAACAGGCAATGATTGGAACATCATCAGCCAATCATGCGCCGCTTTACCCGAAATGGGACTGTAGGCTACGCACCTACTGCGCCCGCCCATACCGTTAGCCGCCAGGGGCATTAATGACGCATCAGACAAAGGTAAGTCACTATAAATACCCCCCAACCACTTGGGGGGAAAGACACTTAATCCCTCCGGACTACAACTAGCTCCGGCACTAAAACGTCTCTCCTGACCGCACGGCAGAGCAGACACCCCCACTTCCCACACACACATCCTATATTCACGAGGGTAGACCTGGGATGGCAATGATGCATCTGTCAGTCCCAGTCTGAGCCGGAGGACAATCTCCCTCCTATGTTCTAACTCTCCCTTCGTGACAGGTATCTTAGACGACAGTACCGAAGCAACCAAGGCGCTCCAGGCCGGAGCGGCTTGACTCTCCAACTTCCCAGAAGCCCTTTACTCCACCGGACCGGGTTTCCCCTTATAACCGTCCGGCCGAGGACCACGGTTTCTACAGGTTATAAAAGTATGTTACTTCTAACTTCTATCTTCTAAGTCATGACATGCTTATTAACTTCTTGACTATTTTTATTAACATAATTGTTGAGTTCTAATATATTACATGTTTGACCTATTTATTACCTTATCCTTTTTGCTAATTTCTAATAACACAATGACTAAATTCTAAAAGACTGTCCGTTTGATCCGTTTAATACTTGCATTTATTATACTTGCTAAGTTAGAAAATTAGAACAAATAACTTTTAAAAGAGAGTTTTTGACATCAAAAGAAATATGATAGCTTTTATAGGTTAAAGGTATGAACATCTAACTTCTAAGCCATGATCAAATTACTGACTTGTTGACTACTTTCGATTAAAACAATGGTTGAATACTAAAAAATTACATGTTTGACATGTTCATTACGTTGTCTTCTTTGTTACTTTCTAATAGCATAATGGCTAAATTCTAAAAGATTACCCGTTTAATCCGTTTTATTATTATATTAGTTACCCTAACTAGAGAGAACTCATAACAATACTATTAGTCGGGAAATTACTTTGCAAAAATATACATACTGAAACAATTAAGATAAAAGTATATACCATTAGGAAGCTCGGTGTCTAACAAAACTCATGTTTCAACAGTCCAACACCAAGCAATCTTTTATTTCGTATATCCTCCACCTCCAACTAAGATATACTTTGAACCATTATCTGTGTGTGAATTCTGGTGTAATGAGTCTCAAACGTCTTTACTATGAATTCACATTTCTAATTGACTTAAATTTTCTATTTCGGGATGTTTTTCCGGCTGAACTTGTTTTCCGGATCAACTTTTCTGACTGAACTAGTTTCTGGTTGAACCATACAAGTTTCGGCTGAACTGACTTCCGGTTCAACCTTCCGCCTGAACCACACAAGTACTGATTCACCAATTCTTCCAGCTGAACTGGTTCCGGTTCAACCTTCCGGCTGAACTACACAGGTTCCGCTCGAACCCGTTTTTCTGGTTGAACTCATTTTTTCGCCTGAACTTCACCAGGTTCACACTTCCGGTTGAACCCAAAAACAAAACGCGAATGGCGAGTCAACATGCGAAGTGCAAAGTGCGCCACATTACACCCATACGCCCACGCCACACGCGTGTGCGAATTAGGGGTGCAAACCCTTACGGTCCAAGGGATGTCTCATACTAAAGAAACATTCTTTAGTAGAGCTCTCACCTTATTAACCACTTCAACTTTCATCCCTCGACCAATGTGGGATGATTTTTTCTCTCAATTTTCGCAACTTTCACAGCTGTAAACCTCAACTTTAAGCATCGATATCTCATCCATACGAGCTCGTTTAGGACGTGGTTTGGTGCGTTAGGAAAGCCCTCACAACGTACTAAACAAAACCATAAAATACAGATGCATTAACCATAGTTACATGCATTTTATATATGTCCAAAGTTGGTGAAAACTCATTTTCACACTTGATGAAAAAACCATTTTTCACTAATTTTCGCTCAAAATTCCAACAATTATCAAGGTAACCGCTAATTATGAAATCATACGTGGCCTGGAAAAGATGCTTGATATACAACAAGTGAGATTTTTAATTCTAAGATTTTATATAATGTTCATTAACTTATATTATATTTTGCTAGATAGCTTCTCGGTAATACTATTAACATACTTTTTGCATTTATATATTAAGGAGATTGGATCATCTATTGCTGTTGATAATGCTACTCCCATCTCAGACTTGAGGGAACTACTAGAATAAGGTCATATGCTAAGGATAAGACCCATATAATAATGTCTACACACAACTCTTTAAAGCCTAACCTTAGCGCGACCACAAGTTAATCATCAACCAAACATTGGCTAGGTTCCATGGAGGATCAAGATAGTGTTAATCATGATACTAACGGCGTGAAGAAACTTTTAACACATAATCTTGAAAAATAATTTGTCACTTGAAATTCGCAAACATTAAGAATTTGACTTTATGATTTTGGAGTTTTATGGATTAATTACTTTTCATTGCCAATTTCAAACGTTTTTTCGCTCCCGTCATGTGTGTTATATTCTATAAGCGTATCATAATAATCTTCCCCAAATAAATATAAAGTTCATACCAAACACACCGTTCAAATTTAATTATATTACGCTTTTGTTGTACATGAGTTACAAACCTAGTGTTGGATAATACAATTTTTATTATGCATTTATTGGTTATTATTAAATTTGTAAACATGAATTCTTTAACGGGGACATTGGTCTTGGATAACGTCAGGGGCTATAGTTCCTTTTGGGGACACTGCTACCAAATTCGCGACAATTAAAAAATTCAGTTCCGTCTCTCATTCTTAAGAAAACACATTATAATAAAGTGGTGATTTTACAAATAAAAAGGTTATGAATTCGGACCTTAAATATGACGATTTAGCTATTAATAATGTTTATAAGCATGATGTGACATAATTCCTAACTATAATTGTCATTAATCTTGGAAAATGGATTTTCTATCAATTTCAATTCCGTATAATCAAACTTCTTGATAAGTAGGTATCAAAAAGCTTCTACCTGATGATATTTGATCGTTTAATAAATTCTACTAATCTTGTTTTTAAAACATTTAAAAACAAAAAAGATTAGGACACAGCTTTTTTTTTTTGAACAGCAAATATTTATTTACACCAAATACACCATTGTCAGGGTTTGAACCCATGACCTCCAACTAAGAGGACAAAGCCTCTACCAAGTGGGCTAGTCCCACATTGGCATTAGGACACAGCTTGTTATCCGTTTTACGTGACACTTTAATGTAATTTAATCATTCAAATAATATAAATATAGTGCAATTAAGAAAACATTTAACCAAAGTCCATTATACCGTTGAGCTATTTTCCCAAAAAAAATAACCTTCTTAAACGGATGGATAAGGGTGGGGGGTATGCTTGCCTAAGGCATGCTTTAGGCATGAAATTCTGACCAATGATGTCATGTCAACAAGAGAGAGAAGATTGATGTAGATTTGATGATTTAGTAGGGGGTATCCTTGCCTAAGGCATGATTTAGGCATAGATTAAAAAAAAAAACTAGCCGCAACGGTTAAAAAACGGTTCAAAAAGGCTCGGCAATTAAATGCCGCTGGGAGTTAAAATCGACGCCGAATGCCGAAATAAGGAGAAGGGGGTATGCATGCCGATTTCGGCATTACCCATGCCGACCTCATGCCGAGCAAATCGGCAAGCACACCGCTTACCCTAAAAAACCTATCTCAGAAATATAAATCAAACTTATAACCTTTCAGTTTGGCTTGAAGCTTCAATTTATACCTTTCAATCATAACTATTTCACTAGTTGGACCAAATGACCCATGATAATAGATTCTATGAATCAAACGGCTCTAAGTAAGTGACGTAAATTTGCCATAAAAAAATGACGAGGAGGTAACATAACACGAAACTTATGTCACGAAAATTGGTGGCACGATCTGAAAATGAAGGCGACATTAAAGGGCATAATCGTACTATAAATTGACGAGGAGTTCAGGGCAAAGTCTGTTTCAAAACAAAAGGGCGAACGAAGCAGAGCAAATTCCGTTATCCATCCACACCAAAATTCAATCTTTTCTCCATCTCTCAATTCTCCAAATCCCTCCGTCTTTTCTCTCAATCCATATCTTCGATTTTCCAGATACTCTGTTTCTTTCTTCTTCCTCGATCTCTCTGTTTCTTTTCCCAAATCTGATTTTCTAGGGTTTCCTTTTTTGTTGAGAATTCAATTCAACAGCCATGGTTTACGATTCGATCGCCAATGCTTTGATCCCCACCGCTGCTTCCAATCCGAAGGAATTCGGCAAGAAAAAACGGGTACATTCATCTCATCCTATTCAATTCAATTCAATTGTTTCTGTGATTTTTTGTTTTTTTTTTTTTTTGTTTCTTATTGTTTGTTTGATGAGAGAAACGTGTTGGGTTATTTCTTTTTTGGGAAAAATAGCATGATTTTGTTCAAAGTTTCAATCTTTTTTTGATCTTGAAGGTGAATAGGACTGCCAAATTAAAGCAGAGCAAGCTTGATGTTCGTCGTGAACAGTGGCTTTCTCAAGGTGATCTTTCTTAATTTTCTTAATTTCTCTGGTTTATTTGTGTATTTTTTCGATTATTTTTATGGTCAATAATGTTCTTGATTCATTTTCAGTGAAGAACAAGGGGTTTAAGGAGGAAAACAAAGGCGTTGGTGGCCGTCAAAAAGTGCCTGATTTGGACATGCATGCCCCAAATGATGGAGAAGCCGAAACCGAAATCGAAGCCCAAAGGATGGCGAAACTGCTGATCAATCCTGCCGGTGAAGAGAATGATGGAATGATGAATCATTACAGTGATTGGGAGTCACCTTCCAACAGCCCCACCAGCCACACCAGCAGTTTGACAGTTACTAATTTCACCACCGGAAGTAGTAGCCGGAGCAGCAGCAGCAGCAGTGGCGGTTGCTGTTATTCGGGAAGTATGACCGAAGAAGATGATGGTGATGACGGGTGCTTGGACGATTGGGAGGCGATTGCCGATGCTCTGGCGGCCGATGAGCCGAAAAGTGAGCATAATGTTGAAGTTCATGACCATGCCCCGCAGTTGGAGCTTTCGGAGGCAGTTAAAGATGACACACAGGTGAATCGTCGGGCGTGGAGACCAGATGACGCTTTCCGTCCCCAGGGTTTGCCGAATCTGCTTAAACAGAACAGTTTCCCCATGAATTCGGAGCGAAACTATGGATGTTTCAAGAATCCCGGGTTTACTCCAACAACATGCCCTATATGCTGTGAAGATCTTGATTTAACCGACTCGAGTTTCCTTCCCTGCCCGTGTGCGTACAGGCTCTGTCTTTTCTGCTACAAAAGGATTCTCGAAGATAATGGTCGGTGCCCCGGGTGCAGGAAGGAGTATGAACAGTCGGAACAGGGGAGTACAACTTCAAAACTGGCTCGTTCCTTCAGCATGATCCCGAGGCATTAGGTTGAATACGTATGTGGGATCTTTTTTCGTGTGTCTTTCTTCCTTTACGTGTTAGAAAATCATATTAGTCCTAGTATGTCGATAGACAATCTGCTAAGTGTTTGGGAAGTATGGTTTTGTGAGTTTGGCCTATAGGACTAGTTGGCCGTTCGTATGTGAATACATAAGGGCAAATATAAATCAAATACATCGTTTTAATTGCCGTGTTGTAGGCAATTCTATAAACCTTCTTGGGTTGATCTGTCATTACTGTTTAGTAAGAGTGTTTATGCTTATAATATTTTCCATGCCATTTATCTTGTTTTTTATATATATATATATTTTTTGTATTTATGTCCTAAAGCAGTTGGAATCCTGCTGAATGATTAGTTGATTACCATATTAGTACAGGATCAAATTGTATTATGATGTGTTAGATCTTTTATCTTATGTTATTTTTGTGCATTTGTGTAGAGTTCATAGATCCAAAATTCATAGCTGCATAAACAGAAAGGCCATCTTGCTTGTAATGGTAGCATATAAATAGCTGAGGGGGCAAAAGATCATGTTTTTGTGATTTATATAAGGGTGTCCTGTAAACCTGTGACAAGAAGGCATCATTTTTATTAAAAAGAATCTATGATATTTAATTCTCAGTTCCATCAAATGTGCTTTCTTTACTGGAGGAGTATAAGGCTATAGAAGCACTTTCTAGTTACTCTTTTGTTGTATCAATCATGGCAGGTGCTTGTATTTATTTATCAAATTTAGATATTGATATGATGATATCTTAAGTTGCTGGTTCTGGTTCTCAATTCCTATAACGCCAATTGTAATGCTTTCTCAGCATCCTCTTATTACATAAACTCGGTTTTAAGTTGTTAAGTTGGCATGCTTTCTGGCCACCGGATCGTCTTACATGTTTTTCCAGGTGTGGAGCATTGCAAGGATGCTTACTGGACCCCGTGAAGACTGACCCGTTAACACCATCAACCACCTGCAATTTTGAGAGGTAACTGGTAAGTATATTAAACTCTTTGTTTCTTTAGGATTTCATAAGATAGCATGTGAGGTATACACTACTATATGGACCATGGATCATTTTGAATGATCACTTCACAATTTAATCTTTTTTATCTGTTAATTGTTCACTCTTCACATGATTTGTCTATTAAATTAGAGAAATCAAACCTAATTTTTGTTTGAATGGGAATTGCCCTTGGTGCATACTTTGTTTCTTGAAAATTCTCATGCCATAGCTACCTTTTGTCCATTGTGAACATTGCTAATAAATTCTTTCAGATGATCTTTATTTTGTAATTACTAAACAAGGTTTAGGGGGCATCTATACCCTCTTAAGAGGAAAGGGCATTAAGTTTTGTAGCTTTTTTGACAATTACTGGTTTAATCCTCACGAATTACCGGATTGACGAAATTGGTGCTAGTTAACTTTACGGATTAGATGAGTTTGACTTGCGTCAACTCGATGCCTAGATGATGAAGTACAATAGTGAGTAAGTAGTTTATAAACAAAAGTTGAAGATACAACATCTACATGGTGTATTAGCTTGCATCTATTTAGGATCTTTTTAGTCAGTGTCAACTATACCAGGCAAAGACACTTCATCATTTGGTATTAAATTGTGCACATAATATCGCTACAATTAGATGCAAGGTGTGTCAAGGGGTGAAAACGAGCGAAGCCGAGTCTGAGCTCGTTTAAACTTAACAGACCTCAAACTCGGCTCGTGAAGAATTAATTAAGCTCGAGCTTGGGCTTGTTCATTTATTATTAATTTGTATTTATATATTATATATTATTATAATAAAAATTGTATATTTTAGAATTATACTTTTTTTTTATAATAAATAATACATATTATTTACTTATTTTATCATACTTTTATATATAATAATAATATTTTAATTTAAAATGTATTTAATAAATAAAATAAAATTTATATAAATTAAAGGCTCATGGGCTTGCTATGTAAACGAGCCCCATTTCAAAGCTTGAGCTCGGCTTAGGCTTGTTAAGGCTCGGCTCATTTTGATTTTTTTATCGATTCGATCTCAAGTAGCTCATGGGCGGCTCGACTCATTTGCACCCTAGCAGACATGTGCATGATGCGTATTTGATGCACTGATTTCACATTGTGCTATGATGCACACATTATATACATAAAAAAAAGAAGTCGGACTTTTTTTTTAATGGGATTATGGGAATTGGGTAGGAAATCGCCTGATCGGTTCTTCGACTCAGAGTCTCAGACTTCAAGTCACCGACTTTATTAATCAAAATTGGTTCTTATTGCATGAGCCTTTTTTTTTTTTTTTTAAGTATGTTTTTATAAACTGTTATGTATAATTAATTTTTAATAAAGAACACGTTGCTTGTGTGATGCTCTCACATTGCCATCACGCATCAGATTTCCGATACACCAAACGTATCGGAGTGCCCCGCGCAATTTAAAACCTCACATTCATAAGGTGCATCCTCTCGCATCACTATTCTAGTAACTTTGTCGCGACAAAGTTGTCTTGCTCGTTTTGAAGCCTGAAAATTTCATAGCAGTCAATTTTTCCATCACGTGTCTTCAGTAGTTCAATGATTGGCCATCATGTGTCTGTTATGGTCTTTTAGACAGAAAATGTCATCCATTTGCAATCAACTTTTGTTCATTGGATAACCGCAAAAAATAGAACAATAACCGCTTAACATGTCACCCATTTGCAATCAATTCTTATACATTGGATAACTGCAAGAAATAGACATGTCATCCATTTGTAATAATTTCTTGTTCATTGGATAACCGCAAGAACAACTTAATTTTGGATTTTAATAATCCAAGCTATGATATTTTGTTCGATAATATGATTCATAATATTAGTTTGACCATTAATAATACCGACTTTCATTTTCGTGGTTGAGAGCAATTCGAGTAGTGTAGTTTTGATACATTTATACTTGATGTTGAAAAGTAGCAGCAGCAAAACAATAATCAACACATGCCAGCACCAACACACGTCAACATAGAACTTGAAAACCTAAACACAAAGATAACCTAACATCAAGAATCGGAAAACCAACCGGTTAAAGTCCTAAATCCTGGGTTTTCTTCCTAAAACTGAGTTATAAACAGAACGATACTCATCTGTAAGTAAAAACAAGGTCAAACGTTGACTTAGAAAAATATCCATTTTTATGAAAATGTCGGATGTAGACCGTCTGGGTTAAACCCACCCAAACGGACGGTCCGTCTGTTTCTGGTCAACAGTTTGGTCAACTAAGCTACCCGCGAACTGTATTTTCTTAAAAAATTGAGCAAACTGGACGGTCCGCTTCCTCGCCAAAATGCTAGACAAAATAATCTGCATCGTGCCTAATAAGAATGTAAATTTTGGAAACTTGCAATCTCCTTTCGTTTTTGAACCGGGTCGTCATACCAACTGATTTCCTTAGTTATATTAGGCAATCCTTAACTCATAACCATCAGTGTCACCCAAAAACGACCATTTGACCAAAATGACACAATACAACTAAGTGCATGCATTAAAGACTTGTATCTCAACCTTCAAGCACTTATACACCACACCCAACCTTTTGTTAAGCTATTATGGTGTGTTGAGACTTAGGTATCCTCACCAGAATGATCTGCATGTTCCATCCAATGGTCAATCCTGAACCAATTCACCAAATGTTACTTAACGAGAAACAGACCTACCCGCGCGTTGCAGCGGGTAGTCTGTTTTAAAAAATGTTAATGCAAAGTATAAAAAGATTAAATTTATCTATTCATTAACCTGATTCTTATAAAAATTAGTAAACCGTACGTTCACGTTCAGCAAAAGATAAAAGATAACATACCATCCAAGTAACGTGTTATTCATTACATACTAACATAAAAGATAAAGAGTGAACAACCACAAACATTTAATATTGTATATATTTGATATTACATACCAAATCATACACTTTGCAAGCTTTAAAGCAACAAAAAGATAGTAAAGCTGCAACCCAAGACAATAAAAAGAAACAAATCTTGAGTAATCAATTAATCATGTTTAAGGCAATTTATCTGTGAGCAGATCAAACAGCCCAGATTTAGAAGCCACCTAGACATGTTTAATTATTCAAGCACCTACTTTTGTATAAGAGATCACATACACAACAATACAAAATTAACCTGTGTCATATAAAGTTGCAATGATAAGAAAGGAACGATGTATTCCTTAGTCCAACTAAAAGAGTAACTTTAATAAGTAGCCTTAATGAATAAAAATCTATATGATAAATAACAATAACAAAAAAAGTATTAAAAAGCTCTATTCTGGCCTTTCTTACTCCTAAAGACTCTGTCTACGTAGATGCAACTTCCATCATATGGTTGGGTCTAATATAGTGATTTATTACTTTATTGTATGAAAATTATTAGTAGTTAAATATACATATAACAACACATACAAACATAGCAGTTACTAAAGCATTGTGGATGTGATCCAGGACACAAAATTGGATTGTCATAAGGAAACATGAATGAAAACCTTAATTAAATAAAAACATTAAGAAATAGCACATAAGTTCATGCCTGAAAAAAAACACATAATACTACTCACAGGATAAATGTAGTTCATCAGTCATACCGTTACATTTGCATGAGACTCTGTTGCAGCAGATCCAATATTAACAATGTTGACAGTAGGAGACATAGTCGCATAAACCTGCAAATAGCAGAAATATGACGTCTATATCTTAAGGAACCATACAAACTAATAAACTTGAACGAACTGCTTTTATTAATCCATTAAATAGTGAAAGAAATTCCATAATCAGTTGATAGGCATAGCACCCATGAATAGTAGTTAATAAAGTTCTATACTACAACTAATAGTTGTATGTGAATCACTTTCAGGAGAAAAACCATTAATAAAAAAAAAACTCACCAGGAAACGTTCATCTGGTGAAAGAGATGTATCGGTAACAGTCCACCGCAAGCTTTTAGCAAGAATAATCTTCTGAAGTCTCCATCCATTTCAGCATTATAAACTTTAATATGACTTCCCTGTTAAATAGGATAACTTTTTACCAATTTAAAACATACAGTAGCTCCTAACTATGAAGACAATCTTGGCCCTAATAAACTACAATACTCTTGCTATTAACACAAAATTCATTTCAGTTTGGGTTTAGATTATCGTAACTTCAATAATAGAACATAAGGCGAGAATACCTTAAATGCAGCAACAAAAAGCGAACCATCATTTGAAAACTGTGAGACATAAGCCCGAGTAGTCAATTGGTCAACAACAGAAGGACCTTTAACAGGCAAGTATTTGTTTAGAATATGACAACGATCCGCTGAAGAAAACCGTCCTCGACCAGAATAATTCCCTTCTCGAGCCGCTAGCATCTTCACGGGCGAAACCAAAAGGTCCTCTTTTCGTGCAAGACCTCGCTTCAATCTTTCATGGGGTGCTGACCTCAGCTTTGTTTGTTGAGCAATTTCATGATCCAAATCAATCTGTGATGAAGATTGGGGACTTTCATTTTCATCTCAAACAGGAGATGATTCACTATCATCATAATCTGCGTCTAATTCCATTCTACTCAGAGCATATCCCATGTCACCTATTGCTGTGTTCTAAGCCCTAAAGAACATTTTAACTTAAAAACTTTGTAAACGATAAACAATTCATGTCTCGGAATGGCATAAAGCATGACACCATGCTCCTTCACATCATCCCACTTTTCAACTTACAAACTCTGCAAACAAATACATCATATCTCAATTCTCATATACCAAATTACCCCTTCCTCAATATAAACATTCCATATTGAAAGATGATTATGTATTCATTAGAAATGTATCAAAAACACCTTTATTGTAGTAAAATTTAATCTGGATGTTATCTTTTCCATACAATAATTTACTAAGTCAAGCTTACATATTAAAATTTGCTGAATATGTAAGCTTGACTTAGTAAATAAACATAAAGTCAAGCTTAAATATCAAAAACACCTTTGATCATTCCGAAGTGTGCTATGTACCTACTAAGTCAAGCTTACATATTCAGCAAATTTTAATTGCATACAAAACAGGAAACTTTTAATTGCAATGTTGACTGAACTCTCTGTACTAAATCCTCAGTGTAAATCTCCAGCAGGGAATTCAAATTTTACCTAAAATGGAACTTTCTTCAATCACAAATGAAGTTTTACTTAGAATCTAGAGGAACATAAACTACCAGAACATAATTCATGACCAACGAAGACAAATCATACCATTATAACAGACCAAAAACCGTAAGCAGCGGGAATTAGGGCAAGAACATAAATGGAATTAAAATCTCAGTTACATCTGCAAAGAACGCACCACAAAAAAAGCAAAGAAACAGAAAAAAAACCTAAAAAAACAACAACCACACGACATGCAAGAACAACTCACCCATACCGCACAATCAACGTAGCGCAAGATGAAGACCAACAACAAACTCTATCCTGCAAAAGCGACAAAAACCAATGATCACCAAATTGAGAAAATTGAAAGAAGAGGAAGTAAAATTAACACATACGACCACACAATGACGCGGAGAAGAAGAACCCAATTGAGAAAATTGAAGCGCCGTAGCTCAGGAGAGAGATGGGGAGGAGGTCTCCGGTGGGGATCGGAGTCGCCGCCTCCTTTCTTCTTTCTGAAACAAATCTTATATTGCTGTAGATCTGAACATGCAGGCACCGGCCGGAACCCTAACTATGGAATATCAATCTTTAGAGACAGAGAGAGCTTGCTGTGTGTTTATTAGAGAGCATTCATGTGATACGTGTTTGTGCAAAGGAACATAGTCTCACACTTGGCTGAACATCACCAACCCTTGTAATGCCGTGGCTGAAGATGAGCGAGAATTGTAACGTCGTGGCTGAATATGAGTGGCCATTGTGATGTACAGTAACTTGTGTCTTAGAGAATGAATTCGTTTTTGTTTTGATATCAAATTGTTTCATTCATAGAATAGTTATCACTTTCGGTTATGAAAATATAGTTGTAATACACGAATAGAAGTGAACCGAAGAAAATAGATACAAAAAAAATAGGAAAAGCTCATTAGCAAATTTATACTTTCTATGTTGATATAGTTTTACGTTAGATATTTGTAATTTCTATGCTAATATTCTTATATTTTCTTTGTTCAATAACTAAAACATAGAAGAATTAGTGAAGATACAAAACGCAAGTTCAAATCCATTAAAAATCTACATCATAGAAGACTATAGGTAGTCATGACTGAAACGGCTCAGATCTGGTGGGCGCAATAAACGTTATCCATCACCAGAAAATCATCATTGCCAATTCACAATCCATGTTTCGTCTTCACCATCTCTTAAAAAACCCAAATAATTTCCGGTAAGTGACGTAGCAGACAATATGCTTGCTATCATTCGAAGGCCCAAAACACAAAAGTACCAGTACTTGAAATGAATCATATTTATGTATATAACATTTCAAATCAGTGGCATGTGTGGAGGTTTATTGCTCTTCCCCCATCTCAAAAATGATATAAGGCTCAGACCCGTTAAGGATGGAACAAAGAACTAAAAATCCTCCATGGCTGCAAACCATTGCCTCGCCAAGTAGATAATCATAGTTCTGCTCAAAATAACATCTAGGGAATACATCATAGCCTTAGTTCAACCATATTTTGGGGTTTTTTACTAACCCTAATAAGCAAAGAATCTAATAGCAGATCCATCAAGCAAAGCATAACCATACACAATAAAATCTGTGCAAAGAATGATAGATGCCTTTTGTATGCGCTTTGCAGATTCAAGATGAACCAAAATCAGAATAAGCCACAAATATCACATTCAAGTCTCATAGAAATCATCGTCGTCATTGCCATAAGGCTCAGATGTGAATAGCATCTTCAGATCCGGCCGACGGCTGCGCGCAAGCACCACGCCGTGGCCAGAAACGTAAGGCCTCAGACAATTAACGCCTGAAACACTAAGAGAAACCAAAATTCAGATCTGATGCAAACAGACGCTAAGATGGTTCATCGGGAAACACGGAACGCTCAAAGCCGGTCGCAACGTAGATATAAGCTACGCTGCCGCCGCCGGTGATATCATTGCGCTGTCGCCGATGAAATCTTTTCAGCGCCGTCGATGAACCATCGCAAAACAGAAACATCACCAAAGGCAAACAACAAACGCCGGAGATTAAAGTCGGTGACGCCGGCAGAAACCATCGGCGAGAGAAAACCAGAAAAGGCCCACAGTTTCTTTAGAAAGAGAAACCACAAAAACCACAAAAGAAAAAAAATGAAGATAATATATATAGGCAAATTCTATACTCACACCCCTTAATTCTATTTTAACACCCTTTTACGCCCCCGTAAATATATTTACGCCCCCGTATAGCTAAAAGACAAAAATTCTAAACTTACACCCCTTTACGGGGTCGTATATGGCAGGAGAATGACGGTAAAGAGTATTAAACTCTCTCCTATGTCATTTGTATGAGATGTAAATAGCCTAGTGGCTACAAAAATGAGTTGCCACACTTCTAGTGGCCCAAACCAACGACAGTACCCCTCCTCACATATCACCAATTTGAAATGTTAATATATATAATTTGGAAACTTTCAAGAACATGCAACATAATCACAAGCTTACCTTAGCTTTTCTTGGTGATCTAGATACACTCTAGCCTCCGTGATATTCCTTGATAACAATCTAAAAAGCTTCAAGTCTTGATGTTGCTATTGATGCAATCCATAACCTTAGTGACATTCCTTAGTCACATGTAAACCATCAAAACTAGCATGCATGAGCCATCCATAGTTCATTAACATCAAATAGTCAAGAACATGAGGAAATGGAAGCTTACCACACTTGGATCAAGCCTTAAATTTTCCCCAAGCGTTTAGATAACTCACTAAGACCTTCTTGTCATGCACTCACTTTGTACAGAGGAAAAGAACATAGAACCTTTGGTAAAAACGAGTGAAAATGAGCAAAAGTGACAAATTTCTTGGTTTTATGTACCACAGGTCGATGCGGACCGTTTGCCAGACGTATAGATGGTCCGCATGCCTCCTTAAAAAACATGCGGACCCAACGATGGGTTGCGTATCCGACGTGGTGACCCGATGGATATGCAGATCGTCTGGAACCATTCCAGACATGAGAGTGCCGCATGATAGTCCATATTTTGTCATTTTTGACTTTGCTGAAATTTTCAACTCCCGGTTTCGTATCCAATGATTGTTTAGGCTCATGTGTTATAGTACATGAGTTTTTATTCATATTAGCATTGCTGTTATTTTTTTACTACATATTTTGGTTGGGATTATCAGGTCTTGTTTTTATTCGCATTAGCCTTAAATAAAATGTTAGAAATTATCATAGGAGATCATCTTCCTACAACAAGGAGGTACTTTGATTGGGAGCGTGAGATGGATGAGAAACATTTTGATGTAAAACTACTTTGTTAACACTCCAACGTATGATCAAGCAACCATTTGGAACATATTTCGAATGCGAAGACCACTGTTCCTACGTATAGTGGTTGGTGTTACAGTCAATAACGTATATTTTCAACAAAAACGTGATTGAACAGGTAGACAGGGTCTTTGACCCTTTGCAGAAATGGTGAACCGACAATCATTTTAGAAGTTGTCGCATCATATGACCTATGGATATGACACACATTCTTTGGAACACCAGGTTCGTGCAAAGGCATTAACTTCCCACTGATTTCCTTTTTTGATAATGGATGTAAGTTACACTGTGAATGGTCGGGATTACAATATGGCATTATCTCACTCCTGGTACATATCCTTCATGGGTCGCCTTTGGCAAGTCAATAACTTCTCCTCAACTTCAAAAACACAAGTTATTTACTCAGCAACAAAAGGCAGTTCGAAAAGATGTCAAATGAGCACTTGGAGTTCTATAAGCTCGTTTGCATATCTTTGACACCTAGGTCTTGTGTGGGACAAGGACATGATGGGAAAAAATTATGATTTCATGTATAATCATTCATAATATAACTGTTGAGGATGAACGCCACACACATATTTACTATTATGATCCATCTAAATTTCTAAATGAAATGCCTACAAATCGGTAATAAAATAGCTCTACCGAAAATGATGAACATTTTCAATTCTCTTTGGAACGAATTATAGACCTATCAAGTTATATGACCAATAGATACAACTTCGTAATTGGGAAACTCATAACCCTGTAAAAAATGATCTAATTGAGTAATTGACCATGTGTGGCAAAAATGTTCTCTTGATGATTAATTACAATTGTAACTTGGTGTATCTATTTTTTTAAAGTATGTTTGTCGAATCTATAATAATTTTTATTTTTATTTTAATATAAATTCTATTTTTTATTTTATTTTTATATTTCAATTAACTAATTTTCTTAATTTCAAAATAAAACAATATTTACTATATTAAAAGTAATCATAAATATATAATAAAAAAACTCGATTGGATTTGGTTGTGAATGTGTGTGAAGAAAATAAGGTAGATTGGATTATGTAGGTGATTTGAGAGAAATTATTAATAATTCTTTTAATGAAAGATTGAATTGGATATTGATGAAGATGATTTTAGACTTTTAGGTATAATATGAACACTTGATTTAGTACCTGATGTAAGTCTCTTTCGATCGATTGGAATATTTGGTATTCCCTTTCTTTGTTAGGTTTTCCCGTGGCCACGTCTAGCTCCTTGTTAGTGGTTGATTTCTTTTTTTAATTGCCATTTTACCGTTAAAAAAAATAAAAAATGAAGAGACTTTCAAACCAAGATTTGGAGTCACTAAAGACCACTTTTACAAAGTGTTGACTTTAAAACGCCTTTACAGGGTTTCACCAACACGTGATAAAGTCCTTCCGGCAGCTACAAATTATAACAAACACAATATAATATATACACGTGAGATCCATAAGAGCACGGACAAAGTTCGGTCACGTGCCCTCAAAAAGATGGTTGTAATTGCGTAGCAATGAAGATTGAGTAGTAAAGGCGTAGCAAGAGATACGGATCAAGTTTACAAAGGAATCCACGTCTCATCTAAAAGACATGGTTTGATTTTCATTATTTTTTATTTTGTACAAAATGAAGGAGTAATACAAATACCCTAGAGGAGATCATGTCAAATTTAATCTCAATTGCTTACGAATTTGTAACCCCTTTCAAATTTAATCTCAACTAGATTTTATTATCTATGCGTTATCATATTTTACTATCTATGCGTTATCATATAAAGTAGTAGAACTAGATTTTAAAAATGTCATACATATGATTTTTTAGACTCGTACAATGACAGATTCTATAAATCAAAAGATTATGTGGTATAGAATCGTAGATTTTATAAAATGATATACATATAGCTTTTTAGGCTCTTATACAATGACAGATTTTATACATTTATATACATATAGCTTTATATAGCTTTTTAGGCTCTTATACAATGACAGATTTTATACATCAAAAGGTTGTGCATGTAGTTTTTTAAAAATGTACACCTCACACCTAGGCTGCAGGTCCTACTTCCTCGGTGCGGTTTGCACGCTTGCACCGTTTAGGCTCACACCTAGGCTGTGAGGCCTACTTCATCGGTGTGGTTTGCACCGTTTAAAGGCGCGACTAGGGGTTGGAAAGAAGTCTAAAACATCATTAAAGATGAAGCACATCATAGAATTTTTAAATTACCAATCGTGACCATGTCCAGCAATACTAAAGAAAAAGACACCTTTTCTTCTATACACAAATCTACTACCCTTAAAAACACTATTAGCAACAACTTCTTAAACTTTAACAGAATCAGTCACATTTCTCGCACCTCGGCCAACGTCAATGGGTTCTTGATTAACCCGCTACCACCACCATCCGGATGAAATCCAGTCGTTTGAACGTTATATGATTCAAGACTCTTCTTCTTGACAGATGATGAAGCATATCGTGCATTCGAAGGTTGAATTTCTGATTTCTTCCAGAGTTTAGAGCTCAAAAGATCTGCACCTGGTAACTTCCAGCACATGGTTGGTTCAGGATTTGACCCCTGGCCTGTTGACTTTGCCAAATCAAATGAAATCTCGTCGAGCGTTAACTCTAGTCCACGCACACGAGACTCCAGTGACCGCATCCCGTCTTCTGAGCTCCCTATATATTTCTGTAATGTAGGATAGAGTAACAGAAATATGTGAGATGTTGTCTCTGAAAAAACACTAGTCTTACATTTTCTGAATTGTAATTAAACACCTTTAATAAAATAACAAGGAAATATAAAGCAACTTAAAACAGCACAGTAACATAACATGATATACTTACTATATGGGTTATGCATCATATTGGATTTTAATAATCCCAACTAAGACGTCACCGTGATGCCCAGTCATCAAAAAGTTAACCTTTTTTAACGAGGGTAAACTTTTTTCTAACGGAGGTTAATTTCTTTTAATGGAGGTTAGTCGAAAAGTTAGGTCTATTGTAGGAAAAAAAATGAATGCGGGATTATTATCGGCCAATAACCCAATAGACAATGGTTGAGATTATTAAAATCCAATAAACCGATAATTTTTATATCTTATTATGGATAGGGTTAGTTGGATCTGAACCAGTTGGTGAGAAGGTACACTAATTATAAGTCCCACATTTGGTTATTGGTTGCCAAATTACATGGTGTTGACCATACCTTAATGTCAACCAAAAAACAAATCAAACTAAGTTGTTATTTGGGGCAAAATCTACTTCAAGCACAATGGACCCTAGACAAATTGAATCCATAATTAAGGAAACTAATAGCTCGTATAACTGTTAAAAAATCATTCAGAAATTACCTCAAGGAGATCAAATAAACTGGACTGTTGGTTTTCGATTTGAACAAGCTGATTGCGGATCAAAGACAAGTCCTCAGAATCTTGGTGAACTGCAACACTGGAACTGGACACATAGTCATGGTATTGAGGTTCGCGTGTCTTTTCTTCAGATATTTCACTAAAAAGTGCCCGTTTTGTTTCTTGTTTCAAAGATCTTGGTTTCATATGTTGACCATCAGTAGTGTCGGGTTTCTGATCATTGGGATTCGTTCGATCCAGCTTACGGAACATTGCTGGACCAGTTTTCCTGCTGGTATATTCAAATGAACTTCTTCTTGTGGCAGTTTGTTTGCTCATTATTTCAGGTGGATTTTGTGTATGATCTTCTTCTGTCATATCAGATTGTTTTGGCAGTCAACAAGAGAACCCAAAGCATACACATCACAAAGTGAAACTTTTCGGATTGAAGAATCAAAAACATGCTCACATCATTAATCATCCCACACATTTGCTGAGGAACTATATATAATCCAGTTTCTAGTGGTTGATTTTGATTCCTTTTACTAAATCTCACATAAAAAAGTTAATGGTAGAGAATAAATGAACTATATATAACCAAGCATCAATTGTTCCAATAATGAAATTCTACCTTGAAATTACATATGTAATTCGATTAGCTTCTTTATATTACATCTCATCCTTATATTTTACAGAAAATATAGGAAATGCATATTTTTACTCGTATATCATCATCTTTATATTTAAACCTTATACTTGAATATTAAGTAATAAATATATGTTTAGATAAATTATAAATGAATAAAGATAAAGAATCTGTTGTGAATGTTCTATGGAACATTCATACCTTTAGAACTACCTTTAGAACTAGAAGAACGTGATTCGGGCGGTGGTGATACCTCCTCCACCGCGACATCTTGAACCGCATTCCAAGCTTCGATCATCTGATTCATCGTCTCCCTCACACCTTTCACCTATACACAAACATCATATAACTGAACATAATTACATCTCTAAATTAATTCACCAATCACAATCCAAACCTTATCGAACTTTTTCGCCTCGAACATCTTCAAGCACGAAGCCTTGTACTCCGGCAACAAATCCGTCTCCACAACAGCCAACCTCTCCAGCACCTCGGCCGCCGCCTTTCTCACCGCCCACTCCTCACTTTTCGCCACAAACTCACTCATCATCTTCACCAAACTCCTCACAATCCCCGCGCTCGAAGCCGCACCGACTCCAATCACACTCGCCACAACCGCCAGCAACGCCGCCTTCGCCCTAAATCCACCGCTCCTCAACAGCTTCTCCACCCGCGGAAACAACCGCCTCAAGTACGCCGCGTCGGGATCCGGTGCCGATTCGATAACCGTCGCCAGGCACAGAGCGGCGCCGATCTGCGCGTGGAGATCCTGCGCGGTCACCAGCGCGTCAACAAACGGTTTCGCTACCGTAACGAACGGAGGTTTGGTGACGTGAGAAGCGATGGAGGCGGTTGCGGCGACGCAGGCGGTACGGACGGCGGTGTCAGGATCGCGGAGGCGGCGGATGACGGCGGAGAGGAGTTTTGAGGTGTAGGGAGATAAAACGTCGCCGTGAGATTCGGATAGCGTGGAGATTAGGCGAACGCATTGTTTGCGTACCGGAGATTTGTCGGAGGAGTCGGTGGCGGAGATGGAGGAGAGGAACGGGGGGATTGATTCGTGAGTTAGGGTTTTGGCGATGGATTCGAGCTCCTTGGCGGCGGCGGAGTGAGTATCGCGGTCGGAGAGTTTGGTGAGGCAGACGGTTACTCGATGCTGCAAGTCGCGTGGGGAAGAGTGGTGGCTGGGAGTGTGTTTAGGTGGTGACATTGTGAAACTGCCGAGAAGAATGGAGGTGTTTTACGCCGGCGGCGGCGGTGGTGGTTTATCGGTGGATTCCGGCAGCATGGCCGGGGAAAGAAGACGGAGGTTCGGTTGTTATTCTTTAATTTTCAGGGGAGATTATGAAATTGGAAGGGGGTAAACTGTAACCCTGAACCGTCGGTTGTACTCTTTTTCTTTTTCTCTTTAAATTCAGCTGTCAATTTACTTTGATTTGGTTGGTAACCAATCATCTAACTTTTAAGCAATCAATAATCTATCTTTTAGAAAACCTTTATTTTTTTTTTAAGGGTCTTGTTATTCGCACCGGGTCATTTATTGATCTGCACCGGCCTTATGCAGGGCATTGAGGCCTCTACGCCTCATTTAAGTTTTAAAATAAAATTCATGTTAAATTAACTAGTTTTATTATTTAAAAAAGACAAACGAGCAAAGAGTACGACTAACGAGTAACATATAACGAGTATTATTTTTTTTAAAAGGTCAAACGAGCAACGAGCAAAGAGTAACGAGTAACGAGTATTATTTAAAAAACTCGTTACTCTTTCCTCGTTGCTCGTTTGAGGTTTTAAAAAAATAATACTAGTTATATGTTACTCATTAGTCGTACTCTTTGCTCGTTTGGCTTTTTTAAATAATAAAACTAGTTATTTGTTACTCGTTGCTCGTTTGACATTTAAAAAATATAATTTTCGTTATATGTTACTCGTTAGTCGGACTCTTTGCTCGTTTGCCTTTTTTAAATAATAAAACTAGTTAATTTAACATAATTTTATTTTAAGACTTAAATGGGTCGTGGAGGCCTCAATGCCCTGTTTAGGACCTAAATGGGGCGTGGAGGCCTCAATGCCCCGTTTAGGACCGGTGCAAGGAAAAAAAATTCCGGTACAAATAGAACAAGGCTTTTTTAAAGATGATAATAATCTCGCTTTGAGGCAGGTTTATAATTTATTCAATTTGAGTATAAATTTTTATTTTTTAACAATTCGTGGTCTATGTTTATTTTTTATAACAGTTTGAGTTTTTTTAACTAACAAAGTTAGAATTTTCAGTTAAATAAAAGAGTATATTTTAGGTCATGTACTATACCATGGTGTTAGGGGTGGTGTTATCATGTCACGTGACAGCTGACTCGATAACACCATTTCATAACACCAAGTGTGGTATACATGGTGTTATGATGTGGTGTTATAGGTAGTTATTTTTATTTAGTTTAAACAAAAGAAGAAAAAAATGTGTGAAATTTTATGATTGGAGCAAGCCCAACCATCAGTTCAACGCCAACCCAAAACACAGGGGGGGGGGGGAATGTTCCACGCCGTTGTCTTCTTCGACGCTACCCCATAACGAGGTATACCGGATGCCCTTAGTCAATTAACACAAAAGGAATTATTTATGTAAGTGATAAGTTATTTATTAGTATGGGCTATTTTTGTAGTTTATCAAAAATAATTAAAAATATATTGACCATCTCCGTCTTCCCCTCCATGCCTTTCTATCACTCTCACTAGAAACATCGCCACTACCATCAAACATAGTTTCACAAAAACTGGATAGAACATCATACCACATCATATCATCGTCAGAGTCTCACAAAATCATAGAAGGGTCTCTAATCTCAACGAAATTGGTGATGATAACGTGATTCGTAACTGGAATCGTAAGGCTTTATCAAGGGGGGAAATCGTGTCGTTTTCCGTTCACAAAGGAGTTGAGACTTGGGAGGACTTTGAAAGTAAAGGAGCTGACCGTGGCTAGTAAATGTCCTCTCGCTTAGTTCACTTTTGACCGTGGCTAGTAAATGTCATATTTTTCTCTTAAAGTGTGACTAAAGGTTTCTATTAGAGATATTTTTAATCACATGAATAAAAAATCAAACAAATAGCATGACAGTTGGTTACATTTTGCCATACTTTCTGACCGTGGCTAATAAATATTATATATATTTTTTATAAAAGCGTGGCTAACAATTAAATGAAGCCTAAAAGAATTTTGGGTTATGCACTATACATCTTTAAAATAGGTTAAACCAGCGTGGCTTGAAATTGCTTGGCGAAGAAGAGGCAACAAAAAATGGACCGTCAACGCAGACCTCAGAATCCCAGCATCGGGTGAAACCGACCACCGCCTCTTTTTCATCGGAGTTGAGAAAAGTGTTTCTTCTAACCATCGACCTTGAGAAAAAGGTCTTTGTTGTGTGTTTTAGAGTGAGAAAGAAGATAGTGTTCTAGAGAAGATGCAGTGGTGAGGTAGATAGGGCCTCAACAATGAGCTCCTGTGGAAGTAGCATGGGCTGATGGAAGTAGCCCGTAGTTGTGGTGTGATTGAGAGGAGCAGGTAAGTAGCCGGTAGTTGTCTGAAAAAAGAAAATAGTCATAACACGTGTGAAGCAGTCATTGAACCGAGGTTATGAATAGTTTATTCTGTGTGTTACCCACCCGTTCATTTATGTATAATTATATAATGGATTGGAGATATAACTTATACACTATAAATCTTTAAAACTGATTAATTAGTTTAACTATAAAACCTAAAACATGATTATTGTCATATTTTATGTTTTGTCACACCAGAACAACAATAAATCCATATTACTCTACCATATCGATGTCACAAAAGGGCTACAACAATTTGACCACAAATAGTTATTTCATTTCATTCCTTATAAAACGTCCATTACATGAACCCCACTCATATCCAACTCCACCTCCAAAGATGGGACACATGTTCATCTTCCTTCCAAGTTACAGAACATGTATCTGGGATATGACTATGAGGGCAGACACACAAAAACATACATAATTAACTTTTAAGTCAATCACTAGTTATTTGATTGACTCTCCCTATGCTTATTAGTTACTCCTGCTTTTCAGGATGCTTAACTAACACTGATCATGCCATCTCCATTGTTAAACCCGGGGACCACTTGATACGAAGAAGAAGTTCGATCCGGGTTGAACGAGAGAGAAAGATTCAAAGATAACGACAATGGGTCGGTCGGAAGTAGTTCGGATCCTCCGTTTATGGAAGACATTAGGTGTGAAGATGCCATGGAGGGTTGCATAAGAGCTCGAGCCTTGGTGTCTTTCTTAACTTGAACTTCTTCTATTTGCATAGCAGCAATCTGATCATCATGTAGGAAGTGTTAGATTTCTTGCTTAGTTATGTTTTAAATTTCAAAGAGAAGAACTCATAGCTATATATGTTAAACTAGGAAGTGTTAGATTTCTTGCTTAGTTATGTTTTAAATTTCAAAGAGAAGAACTCATAGCTATATATGTTAAACTAGAAGTGCAATATACGTGCGTGTTGTAACGGGGAAAGACGGCGGGCACACAAAATAATTAAGGTGACTTAAAGAAAACGAAAGAATATGAATGTAAGACCTAAAGTTTAAAACCAATTGAGAAAAAAACAAAACAAAATAAAAAATTAAAATATTACCACGTGACACCGCTGAAGTTATAATATGAGTAAATTTCATTTTTGGTCCTTGACGTTTGCTCATTTTATCCCTTTTAGTCCAAATTTTTTAAAAATTTGATTTTCGTGCCTCAAATTTCATTTTTGTATCAATTTTGGTTCAAAATCTAAAATTCGTTTAAAAGAAGCGTTAGTTAACCCCGTTAACCCCACCTGAGGGATATTTTAGTGATTTACCTTAACTACTGGTCCAAGTATAAAAGGTTTTTTTTTTATTTGGACTAAAATACCCCTCAAGTGAGGTTAACTAACGGTTGACTAAAATTGATACAAAAATGAAATGTGAGGCACAAAAATCAGATTTTTAAAAACTTTAAACTAAAATGGATAAAATAAGCAAATGTTAAAGACAAAAACGGACTTTACTCTTATAATATTCATCAAAGTTATAAGGGTGGGGGGTATGCTTGCCTAAGCAATGGCGCAACTTAGTGGATACCGAGGGGGGCGACCGCCCCCTCGGTTTTTTTCGGCCGTAGTGCTAATTTTTATGATTTTTGAATTTTTTTTATATATATTAAGGACCGCCCCTTCGGGATTAGGATCCGTGACTTTTCGCCCCCGCAAACTCTTCACCCAAGCTTCGCCAATGTGCCTAAGGCATGGTTTAGGCATAAAATTCTGACCAATGAGGTCATGCCAACATGAGAGAGAAGATTGATGTAGATTTGATGATTTAGTAGGGGGTATGCTTGCCTAATGGTATGATCTAGGCATGGATGTAAAAAAAAAGAAAAAAAAAGAAACTAGCCGCAACGGTCAAAAAACGGTCGAAAAAAGCTCGGCATGGCTCGGCAATTAATTGCCGAAAAACCTTCAAACCCTTGCCGATGCCGAAGACGCCGAGGAAGACGGTATGCATGCCGATTTCGGCATCGCCGATGCCGTGCCCATGCCGAGCCACTCGGCATGCACTCCGTCCATCCTAACTGTTACAATAGGTGTAGAGAATACCTCATTCCAAAGGATTAGTCCATAACAATTCCCATAAAAACTAATGTCCCTGTCATGTTTTTGTAACATAATACAAGTCCAACAATACTAATTTGATCTATAGGAAGAACTTAAAACAAGGGCTAAATGGCTTGATTTTAAAGACTAACCGAATCAGTAGTGATGTCGAATAGGCTAGATCTACGACGGCGGCAATTGACATTTCTGCGGCGAAGAAAGTATTTCTGAGCATGGCTCGCCACTTGTGTCGGGGTCCGGGTCTTGACGAAGTGTCTTGATATTCCTCTCCAGTCTCCTTTGCCTACTTTCTGTAGTCCTTGCAGGAACAACTTGTGTTCATCCTCACTCCATAGGATTCCTTTACAATATCAATTTAAGCAAACAAATTAAATGATTCATAAAACCTAAATTATGAATTATTCGAAATTGTTAGCGAATGAATGCCAAACAACATGTTTTGAATCAATTTCATAAACTAAAAAAGAAACTATAAAAAACTAAGCCTGTAACATTTTTTTATATAAAAAAATAAAAAACTATGCATTTAGCTTTAATGCAACTTCATGAGTTTTGGAGGCGTAAGATTAAGTCCAAGAAAGAATAGAGGAGTTTTTTTTTTCTACAATTTTATTATTATTTTATTTTTATTTTAATTTATATTTTTTATTATTATTTTATTTATAATTTATAATTTTTTATTTTTATTTATTTATTTACTAAATTTTTTTTACGTTTTTTCCGTTGTTGCGCCCCTCATGTTTGTTAAGGTCTCATTGCAATCAGTCTCTCTATCAGATGAGGTAAGTTAAGACAGTCTAAATCCCACATCTCCCGGACCCTACCAATAGTACTTCATACTTTTAATGGGGCTTTACTGAGTAAGGTTGTTGTTACATTAACTTTAATGCCACCTTTTTGTTAAAGTGACAGAGCTTGAACAAAAAGTCAGGGGAGCCCGATTCAGTATATGAGGGCCGGATTTTTTTTGAAGGAACGAAATAAAAATTAATACAACGAAGAAGCGAAAAAAATCAGGAGGGACTGGCCCCGGACCCTAAGAAAGCTTCGTCCATGTGGGCCATGTCTAAAAAGGTTGCATATATAGAAAAAGAATGCATTATGTGACAAAAATATTACATCAGGACTAATACAACATAACGAATGCAGTTTTTTATTTTTTATTTTTAAAGTTATATTAAACTTACTTTTTTAGTGACTTTTAGTGAAAAGGCGTGATCTAACCTCGTTTGCGCTCCCCGGTACCACCGGATTGGTTGCGGACGGCATCGTCCGCCGAGGCGTAGACGATGTCCGTAGCCGCAACCAATCCATCAAACTTGTTAGCCGATTCACGCTTAACAGGTTGTTCATACTGCGACAGATTGTTCATACTCACAGTCTTCCTCATCGGATCAACTTTCACCCTCACACCAAACAACATTATCTCATGAACACCGATACCCGAGCCATCGGGCCCCGATGAACACGTACAAAAGTACTTGTGTTCATCGTTGCCACACCGCGAGCACCATTGTGATTGTGACATGATTTTTCCTCCCTACGAATTCATCAACCGATTTGCAGGATGGATTAAATTTTTTTTTCTTCTCAAAATCAATGAAATGAAATGAAAGAAAAAAAATATCATTACCTGATAATTCCGTTGAAATTGAGGCGGTGGTACATGTGTTGTTGGAGATGGATAGAGATAGTGGAGTGAATGTATATGTGGTATATATAAGGACATAAATGACACGTGGAATCCATGTGGTGTGTGCCTATGTGGCATTACAGTTTGTAACAGATGTGTGACAGATGGACATTAATAAATGTGTTTTAAAAAAAAAAAATTAAACCACGAAAACCTAGTTTAATCAATAGCATTCTGACTTTCAATCTTAAAATATTAAATAGACATTAAAGTATGAACCATCATTTACTGTATGCCTATAAGACTTTTGACCCTTTTAATAATTGGAAAATTCTTATTTTGTCCATTTTTAAAAGTATTTTTAGAAATTTGTCTATTTAAAAAGTTAATTTTGTATTATTTTTTTAATAGCAAATATCTATTTACATATCAAATACACCACTATTAGGGTTTGAACCCGTGTCCATGTTTTACGGTCTTCCCCTCCTATAAAATTTAGAGTCGACCGACCTTAAACCAGCCAATAAAATCTTATCACGTAACACTTTTGTCCATAAAAGTATGGTCTATTCGACTATAGACAATGATTGTTCTACATATGATTATTATAGACAAATGATTGCTCAACCAATAAAAAAAGACACATTAAAAAAATCTACAATACCAAATAAATTCTGCTTTTTAAAATTTCAAGTTTTAATATTAGTGTAAGTTTTAAATTAATTTTGATTAAATTTTGTTTATCTTTTATAACTTTTAAAATATAATGTTTTATAAAATTCCGTTTATACCGTTGTAATGTGCTCATTTTTATTGCAAACCAACACAATTATCTATGTTGTTTAACTTTAAAAAAACATAAAGTGTGTTGTTTTAATACAAAACAACATAGACTTAGTTGTTTAATGCAAAACAAAGCGTAAAATGCAACACGGTACAAAACATTTTGTTTTAACGTAAAACACTTCAATTTTTATAAATCCATTACACTTTTTTTTTAAATCAGTACAATTTAACAAACTAGTATAATCTTTTAAAAGAAAAAAATTAATTTTTGTTTTTATATATCAATACTACACTCAAATTAAATAATATAAAATGCTTGATTTTATGGTGTAATTTTAGAAAAAATAATGTTGTATTAAAAAAGTTATAAATATTTTTTTAAATATGGGTGAAACAAAAAAAATCAACCAAAAAGCTATATCAAAAATACATTGTCACCTCTTAATTTTCACTTATTTTATTATACTTTAATCTCAACAATTAATTTATAAAATTAATGAATGTGATCCCTTCTTATTGTTTTTAGGCAATATATGTTTTTAGTGGATCTAACCTCTATAAGATGCCTTCTTTATTATATCATATTGTATCTTATCACATTATATAGAGTACAAAAAGTACAAAAAGTACAAATAGAATACAAAAGGTACAAATTCAGTAAAAGGATATAAATCCACTATTTAAATTCAATTAAATAGGTGTTTTTAGGGGATCTCACCTATACAAGTATATCTTATTTACATGTTTTGTTTGAGTAGTCCCTAAGAATCCATGACGATTCTAAGGCCATGGCGAGTATAAAAATGAAATAAGAATAAAGGCACTTTAGCCTAAAAAGAATAGGAACCACTAAAAGTTTGACATGTTGCACAAATAAGAAATAAGAGTAAGGATATTTTAGTTTTAAAACAAAACAGTACAAATAACGTTGTCTTTATAAATACTTTTTAAAAATGGGTGAAACAAAAAAAAAATCAACCAAAAAGCTATATCAAAAATACATTGTCACCTCTTAATTTTCACTTATTTTATTGTCCTTTAATCTCAACAATTAATTTATAAAATTAATGAATGTGATCTCTTCTTATTGTTTTTAGGCAATATATGTTTTTAGTGGATTTAACCTCTATAAGACGCCTTCTTTCTTATATCGTATTGTATCTTATCACATTATATAGTATCATATCTTATTACAATTGAAGGGAGATGATTAAATAAAAATTGATTTGTCCAAAACGCTAAATAGAGTACAAAAAGTACAAATAGAGTACAAAAAGTACAAATTCAGTAAAAGGATATAAATCCACTATTTAAATCGTATTGTATCTTATCACATTATATAGTATCATATCATATTACAATTGAAGGAAGATGATTAAATAAAAATTGATTTGTCCAAAACGCTAAATAGAGTACAAAAAGTACAAATAGAGTACAAAAAGTACAAATTCAGTAAAAGGATATAAATCCACTATTTAAATTCAATTAAATAGGTATTTTTAGGGGACCTCACCCCTATACAAGTATATCTTATTTACATGTTTTGTTTGAGTAGTCCCTAAGAATCCATGGCGATTCTAAGGCCATGGCGAGTATAAAAATGAAATAAGAGTAAAGACACTTTAGCCTAAAAATAATAGGAACAACTGAAAGTTTGACATGTTGCACAAATAAGAAATAAGAGTAAGGACATTTTAGTTTTAAAACAAAACAATACAAATATCGTTGTCTTAACATAAAACAATGCATTTAATTCATAAAATTAGTACATTTTTAATTCAAACCAACACAACTATCTATGTTGTCTTACTTTAAAAAAAGCACAAAATGTATTGTTTCAATACAAAACAACATAGAAATTAATTGTTTTAATGCAAAACAAAAGGTAAAATGCAAAACCCTATAAATAAATGAATAATGTTGTCTTAACGTAAAACAATACATTTTAATACAAAGCAACACAATTATCTATGTTGTTTTACTTTAAAAAACGTAAAATGTGTTGTTTTAATACTAAACAACATAGAAATAGTTGTTTTAATGCAAAACAAACGTAAAAGTTGAAAGAGTATAAATCATATTGTTTTAATGTAAAACAATACAATTTTTATAAATCTGGTACACTAATCTGAAAATCAGTACAATTATCACAAACTAGTATAATTTTTAAAAGAAAAAAAATACTTTTAGTTTTTATATATCAATACTATACTCAAATTAAAGTGAAAAAAAAACTTGATTTTATGGTGTAATTTTTTATAAAAAAATAATGTCGTATTAAAAAGTTATAAACATATTAAAAAATGAGTGAAACTTAAAAAAGTCAACAAAAAAAGCTATATAAAAAATACTCACTCTCTCGGCTCTTAATTTCCTCTTATTTTATTATACTTTAATCTCAATTATTAAATTATAAAATTAATAGATGAGATCTCTTTCTATTGTTTTTAGTGAAATATGTTTTTAGTGAATCTAACTCCTATAACTATACATTCTTTATTATTCCGTATTATATCTTATCACATTATATAGTATCATATCATATCATATTATATATATAACAATGAGATTTGATAAAGAATAGTAAAGTTTTAGTTTCTTTTATTTTGACCACAAACATTTTCTTAATATTACATTTTTGGTCCACGTCTTTATTTTTTCTTTTTTATACTTTGGCCACTATTACTTTTTAATTTAATACTTTGACCACATGACTTTAGAGTTTTACGTTTTATATACCTCTTAACTTTTATACTTTATTTCGTAATGAATAGTAAAGTTTTAGTTTCTTTCATTTTGACCACAAACATTTTCTTAATTTTACACTTTTGGTCCACGTCTTTCTTTTTTCTTTTTTATACTTTAGCCACTATTACTTTCTAATTTAATACTTTGATCATGTGACTTTAGAGTTTTACGTTTTATACCCTTAACTTTTATACTTTCGTTTTTAATATATTTTTTATAGTTTTATACTTTTATACTTTGACTATAAAACTTTTGGACTTTTACGTTTTAAACCCCTCAACTTTTGTACTTTCGGTTTTAGTATACTTTTTGAATTTTTGACTTTGGCCACTACTTGTTTATAGTTTTTTTATACTTTGACCACGAAAATTTTATACTTTTACGTTACATGTTCCTTAACTTTTCTACTTTTGTTTTTAGTATACTTTTAGAGTTTTTGACTTTGACCACTATTTTTTTATTGTTGAATGCTTTGACCACATTAAAATGTATATTACTTAAACTGACGGGTAAATGAGTGTCCCGCCGTGAAACGTTTTATACTACTTAACTTTTCTACTTTATTTTATTATTTTACTTTTAGAGTTTTCAACTTTAGCCACAACTTCTTTATAGTTTTATACTTTAACAACACTAAAACCTTTTTGACATAAACTGACTTGTAAATAGGTGGCTCGTCGTGAAGCGATGACGGATCACCAACTTGTTACAAATGAATGGACATGAATAGTTGCAATCTCATCTATAAAAAAACTCAATTAGATATTAGGATAATCTCGAATGATATTAAAAAATATGTATAAACCATCATTTACTATACGTCCATAAAACTTTTGACCTTTTTAATAATTTACAATAACTTTATTAAATTTTTAATACATTATTTGAATCAAATGATATCATATTATATAGGCATATCTTATTTATTATACCGTAATGTATCTTATTAGAGTATATAATATCATATCATATTACAAATGAAAAAATATATATATATAAACCATCATTTACTATACGCCATAAAACTTTTGACCCTTTTAATAATTTACAATAACTTTATTAAATTTTTAATATGTTATTTGAATCAAATAATATCATATTACATAGGTATATTTTATTTATTATACCGTATTGTATCTTATCACATTATAAAATATTATATCATATTACAAATGAAGGGACATGATTAAATAAAAACAATGATTTATTCAACGTTAAAGATGCATGTTTTATTGGTTTTTTTAGTAGTTTTCGAATAGAGTATTAAAAAAACACAAATTCACTAAAAAGATATAAATCCATTATAAAATTTCATAAAATAGGTGATTTTAGGGGATCTTACGCCAATATAAGTATATCTTATTTACATGTTTTGTATGGGTCATCCCTATAAATTCATGAAAATTCTAAAACACTAGCGAGTATAAAAATGAGTCCATAAAATATAGACTTCAATATTATATTACTATTAAAAATATCAACCAACTTTAATATATTACAACTCAATAGCAATAATAATATACATGTAAACGTGTCGAAGCTAACAAAATACAAAATGAAAGTTCAATAAGCGACACGTAAAAATAAGCGCGATAAACTAAAACTAAGGAAGCCTAAATATAAATAAAAGAAGGAAAAAATAAGAAAGAAAAAAACCAAAAAAAGACCAAAAAGATTATAAAAGGAAAATAAATTAGAAAACAAAAGTGAATTTTTTTTTTTTTGTGAACATGGACAATGCAATATTCGAAGTTAAGAGCTAAAGGTTTTTCATATCTATTTTCCCACAAACCACTACCAATTTATAAATTTAACTGTTTTCACATATAAGGAAATAGTTAAACAGAAACAGTGCTTAATACGAAAACCCTTAAATCAAATATGGGCCTTAAAATCCATGGTTCACAAATCTTAAGGGTATTTTAGGTAATAGTCACATTCCATTAATTTTTTTTTTTTTGGGAACGGCGATAGAATTAAAACGGCCAAACCCCAAGCAAGACGCTAGGGACGGCAAAGAAACAACATTACAAAGGAAACGCAAACCATTCCGGCCACGAAAGGGGCCGATTGTTACATCGATTTGTATACCAAAAGAAACTCCAAGTCTTAATCTCCATCATCACCCGTTGTCTTGAAGGTCGCTTTCGGTTAAAAACAACGTTGTTCCTTTCTCTCCAAATGCACCAACAACCCGAAAGGAAAATAATCTCCACGGCCTTGTGTTTCCAAGAAAGTTTTGGTATTACTTTAAAAGTCTTCAAAATATCCATCACAGAAAATGCGAAAACCGGTGGTATCCGACACCACTGAGCCACCCAACTCCAAATCATGTCCGTGAAAGGACATCCCGAAAAGAGATGAGTAGTTGATTCAGCTCCGTTTTCACAGAGGATACAAATATCCGACGGAATTTGAATGTTCCGACGAGTGAGATTGTCCTTTGTCGGAAGTCGGTTAAGCATCGCCCTCCACGCAAGAATATTGACTTTCGCCGGGACATTTTTACACCATTGGAAGGCAGCCAACGACCGTGGCCCAGAGAAAGCATCAAAAGATCTTCTTAAATTTTGCACAGAAAATTCGGAACCCACCTCACCAACCCATCTCCATTCTTCATTCTCGAAATTAATTCTATCTTGTAAATCAAAACCCATTTGCGCAAACTCATGAATTGTTTTAAAAATAGCCTTCCAAATTCCGGTTGCCGCCGACTTTAACGGGATAAAACGATCAATATTGCTTCTGTGATGTATATGATAAATAACACGGCGCCATAAATTGCTTTCTTCATTCTTAAACCGCCATGCCCACTTCGCCAATAAACAATTGTTTGAGACTTGTAAAGAAACCAATCCAAGACCACCTTCACTCTTGGGCTTGCATACTACATCTCTTGCCACCCAATGAACTTTATTTTGATTTGTGTTGCCACCCCACAAGAACTTAAATCGAATTTTTTCTAAGGTGTTTAAAACCTTCTTTGGCGCCCGGTAGAGAGAAAAATAATATGTAGGAAGGCATTCAAGGACCGCCTTAATTAACACCAAACGACCCCCCAAGGAAAGGTGTTTAGCTTTCCAACTCGAAAGGCGATTGTGAAACGTATCAATCACTTTGGACCAATTCTTTTTTAGGTTCATATTTGCTCCCACCTTCAACCCCAGATAATCAAATGGAAACTCACTAACTTTACACCCCAAGACAACCGCCTTATTTTGTATCTCAGAGACGTCCACGTTAATACCTGTTAAACCACATTTGTCAAGGTTCACTTCCAATCCTGACACAAGAAAGAATCCCCACAAAAGCCGTCGAAGATTGACACAATTGCTCAAGGACCAATCACCTAGAATCATCACGTCGTCCGCAAATAAAAGGTGGGAAAGTAACGGCCCATTATTAGGGAGCCGAACCCCATGAAAAATCCCCATATCCGTAGCTTTAGACATAAGCCAGTGGAAGGCCTCCATCGCTATAATGAAAAGAAAAGGAGATAAAGGATCACCTTGACGAACACCTTTATAACCAAAAAACCCCGGGGACGGAGAGCCATTAACGAGCACGGACGACCTCGAAGCTTTGACAACACCTCGAACCCACTTGCGCCAAATCGGAGGAAAGTTCATTTGCTCAAGAATGGAGTCTAAAAAATCCCAATTGAGAGAGTCATAGGCCTTGTTGAAATCAATTTTAAAGAACAAAGCTTCCAATTTTGCCTTTTTCAACCACGACAAAACCTCGTTGATAATAAGCGGGCCATCCACAATATTTCTTCCGGCAACAAAGGCCATTTGAGTTTCAGACACAATGGAGTTCATAACCTTTTTCACCCGATTAGCTAACACTTTCGACACAACTTTAGGTAAACAACCGAGTAAAGTAATAGGTCGAAAGTCGCCGAAGTGAATCGGATCCGTCACCTTCGGAATTAAACAGATAAAAGAAGCAATACAACTTCTGTTTAGTTCGCCATCCACATAATAATGATCCATCATGTTCATAAAGTCCTTTCCCAACAAATCCCAAAAATGCTTGATAAAAGCAAAATTAAAACCGTCTGGACCGGGGGCTTTATCCGAACCACACTCCCACACGGCGTCTTTAATTTCCTCCTCTGAGAACGGAACGATAAGATTCAAGGACTCCTCATTCGACAATTTGTTTAAGCCTTGACAAACCATCTTCGGTCTCCTACGAGACTCCGCTTTGAATTTATTTTTGAAAAAATTGCATGCCAACTTTTTAATCTCAATCGGGTTCGAGACCCAACGCCCATTGTCGTCGATACCATGAATCCGACAAGAAGCAAATTTTGACTTCATAATCCCGTGAAAAAAAGAAGTATTTTCGTCACCTTGTACCGCCCAACGAATACGAGCTTTTTGGGCTATGTCCGCATGTTCGTTCTCCACCAACTTAGCCAATTCATTTTTAGCTCTACTCCAATCCTCAAGTTCGCTAGCAGAGAGAGGAAAAAATTCGGATATTGCATCCCATTTATTGCAAGCAGTGGTCAGCTCCATCTTACTCTTATCCTTCACCATTTTCTCCTGATTATACCAACATTTGATTGCCTCTTTTATTCTCTTTAATTTACCGTGAAGAATCACGTCAGACTTTCCATGAAAGTCATTAGATTCTATAGCTCTTTCAACAACCCCACGAAGAAGAGGTTGAGACAACCAAGACGTGAAGAATCTAAACGGTGGAGGACCGAAATCCACCGTGGACGTTTTAAGGATTAATGGGGAATGATCGGACCAAAGACGAGGTAAAGCCGTAAGAGTGGCATTGGGCCACCGAACTAAAAACTCGTTATTAACCAAACACCGATCAATTTTACTAAAATTTATCCCTTGGCCATAGGAGAAGGTAAAACGAGAGCCCCCCATCGAATACTCCAATAAACCCGCAAGATCAATAAACTCGTTAAAAATTTCAGCTCCTCTAGCGTTAAAAGCAGAGAATAATCTGTCTTCCGGAACTCGGACCTCATTAAAATCTCCTATTAATAACCACAGCCCCGGCAAGGTATCTACTCGAGTCAAAATCTCATTCCATAAACGTTGTTTATCCGACACCGATTGTGGTGCGTAAATGTTCAAAATATTAATAGACACTTGATGGCCCACGAGAATTCCAGACACAATTAAGAAGTTAGAATGCTTACTCGATGCTCTAAAGGAAAATGTAGAAGGATCCCAAACTGTGATAATTCCTCCCGAAGCACCGTTTGCCGGAACCCACTTCCATCGACAGTTTTGATTGCCCCAAATATTCTGAACTGTAAGGCGATCAATATCCGACACTTTACTTTCCTGAATACACAGACAAGAGACTCGGTGATTCCTCCGTAATTGGCAAATCCAATCAATCTTGTCTCCCCCCAAACCTCTACTGTTAATCGAGAGGATCTCCATTAATGAAAGATATGAGCTCCAGTACCCCTGATCACTTCTTCCACCTGATCTTCACATCCGGTAAAATCCATCCCCACGCAATTTCCGATGTTAATGGTACTTGAGACTTCCTCATCCACCGCCGACGAGCTCGCTTCGCATGATTGATTTTGATGGAGTCTCCATAAGGAAGATTGTTGGGATCCATTCGACGTCTGGTGTTTGGACGACGTACCTCTCCCCCTTGAAATTGAATTCCAAAAAAGGCTTCTCCCACGAAGAATTGGATTAACTCCCACTGCGTTTTGTTTCCTTTTGTTTCGATGAGCCCTAGGTTCAGTAGGCAAAGAAAAAGGAATTTCCAATTGTGAATTAGGTTCCAAACTCACAGATGCGGATCCATTAAGATCCGGCAAATTTGGCATTGGAGCCGATTGGGCTAAATCCACTTGATCCTCAACTGGGCTTTTTTCTTTTTCGTATGGGCCTCCCGTGTAAATAAGCCCAGCATCGAAATCTTGGCCAACACTCTTCTCTCTGATTGCTTTGGCGTTGACCTCCAAGTTTATAGCTTCCTGTACCCTGTCATTCTGAAAAGCAGCCATATTGTCGGCTCCCAACCATGAACCGTCATTACTCTGATCAAGAATCGCAGCTCCTCCCAGGCCCTGCAGGCCGAAAGTTTCCCCTGCAGCACCCTCTTCTCGGAGTTCACCTTCATCCCAGAAATCTTCACCATCTTCCTTTTCCGACTGAACTTCCGGCGACATAACATCCTCTTCAACGAAGGTGGGAGTCCAAGGTGATAGATCTTCTTTAACAAACACCGTGTAGTTCGTCTCTCTCCATGAAATTAAAATAGTTTCCTCAATTGTCTTCCACGAATCTGAGATAATGTGAACAGAGCCGCCGGAGCAATCTTCGAGCATCCAAGAGGTGTTCGATGGCCAAATGATCCTTCCAACCCCTTTAGCAATTTCATCATACGTAATATCATCCCTAAGATGCAACGGTACACCTAAAATTCTCAACCCCACGATTCTCAATCTAGGGAAAGATTGGCCTTCCCATAAACAGAGGGAAGCAAAATAATTTTTCCACCATTGCACTCTTGAATCCTGGAACTCCTCTGCCTTCCGTTTGTTGTTAAAAACCAATAAAACATGTAAACCACCGACATACACGACATCGAAGTCAGCCCCACCCCTTTCATTAAGGAGGAGTTTGATACTACATAGCGATGGGCCGTCGATGGCCTCTCCCAGTAACGTCTGACCATAAAAAGATGAGGGGTATGACTCAGCCCCATCAGGGATGATGATTTTCTTCCATTTGGACGATGGTACCCTCACATCCGACGACTGTGCAGTTTCATCAACTTTCTTTCCGAGAATCACATCTTTGAACGATCGCTCACCTCCCGTGGTTTTCCATGTTTGGTTTTGAATCCCCACTGCTCCCGTTTTAGGGGTAAACAAGGTCCCCGATCTAAATCTCGATCCGCCACTCGCCTTCGAAATCGGACGAGGAACTTGTGAAAAATTTGCTTCCAATCTCTTACCTCCCAGAATTAATTCGTTCAGCCTATTCTCCAAGTGTTTGACGTCACTCACATTCTTGAACCGAAGAAAACCAAACCTTTCGTTGTTGTATCTTCTCTTACCTGCAATGTAGGCGTCGGTTAACTCTCCCAGATGATTGGCCTCCTTCCACAGCTCCTCCGCTGTAACTTTTTCCGGGAATCCGGTGATGAAGAAAGAATGAGTTAATCTGCAACTGATTTTCCGGCGTCCCACAATTTGCCATTCACCGTCAGTCTCCGATGAAGCTCCAACTCTCCCTTTCCCTCTCATGTTGAGTTTTTACAAATCCAATGCTGTCGAGATCAACCTTCAAACCCCGATAGGACAGCTCGTACTCCTTCGTTCCAACCTTACGAACGGAGGATGCAATCGTTGATGAGGATGGGTTAAGACCCTAGCAATACCCACCAACGAGATCACTAACCCGCAGCAAGACGAACTCGAGAATCACAGGTGTGCTAGTGGGGAAGAAAGCATCCAATCTAGGCAAGGATTAAACATGAAGCAAATGTTGTAGTAGCTTTGAAGAAGAAAGTTTGAAGAACATAATTAGGCAAATCACATTCCATTAATTAAGATTAATTAGTTCATTAGTTTTTATTACCTATATCTCTAAACTTTTTAAACTTTTTTATTTTTTTCATTTTCACCTTTTTAAGAAAAACGATTAATTTTCAACTTTGTTCGAATTAAAAAAAACGTTTTTTTTTTTTGTTTTTCAATAACTTTCTTTCTCATATTATAAAATCATTATATTTGTTTTCTATAAAAACCTTAGATGTTTTTTAGTTTTCTCTGAAACTTATATTTGTTTTTTGTTGAAATTGACTCTAAAACCATTTTCTAAAATGTATTTTATGCTGTTTTTTATTGTCGAATTGACTCTTTTTTTTCTTTAATTGGTATTTTACAAACCCCCATAATCGAACCCGCATAACAATTTATCCACATGTATATATTAAATACATGACTTTTATTCTAAAATTATTATATAACAATGGTTCGCTACGCATATGTAACTGTTAGTTACATATGTGTAACAGTTGGCTATGCATATGTAATACCTAACATTATAAAAATATAACAACAGTTCGCTATGCATATGTAACCAACTATTACATATATGTAATTGTTATGCACAATGCTATCAAACACTCATTTTCCTTCTGGTACTTATAAGTGTCATGACTAATTTTAAGTAGCATGTAATTGTGCTAAGAAAGGATTCACGAAGAAATGCACTAGAAAAACTTCAATTTGAAACATGTGTAAGCCCTTTTAGGGTCATGTTTTATGATGTGTTCACTAAATCATTAACCTAATTTATACTTTGTACTAAGCATATTAGATGTTAAGTGTTTTCATGCATTTTAGAAGTCCTTTCAAAATTTATTACTTACACGATGTTTAGATTAGGAAATCTGAAACATCTCCCCTGATAGCATTGTTTAAAGGGATTTTGATTGTCATGATAGACAACTTGAGTAGACTTTACTCGCTTTTAATGTTTTGGTTATAAAACCTTTTATTTGAGAGAGTAATTAAGAGTCTTTTGTCTTAAGAGATAATCAAGATCATTATGATGAGAGGAAAAACTTTATGGAAACATTTAGTGATTTAAATTTATAGTGGATTAGTTATGGAGACTAAAGGTTTAAAAAAAATCTAAGAGTGATTCTATGGGGTACTTAAAACTAAGGCATAATTAATAATGCATAATGATAAGCTAAGGCATAATAATGATGCATGATTTTAAATTAAGGCGTAATAATAAGGCATTCTAATAGTTAATAATAATGTGCAATTATGAAACAAAAGAAGACGTGATATAGTCTGTTATATCACCAAAATAACAGACTAGTTAGGTTCTACTTAAATGAATCGGCTTTCGCGTTGGTTACTTGCGTATCACCTAAGCATTATGAACAAGATAAAGGTATGTGCATAAAGTGATGTATCACATCAGCGTTGGCCAGAAATGATATATCTAAGCTTTATGTACAAATTAGGTTCGCTGAATACAGGTGCAACTCATCAGCGTTGGCCAGAAGAGAAACACTTGTATGTGTAAGGCGAATGCTTAATTTTAGTTGATGAATATTGCAAAAACAACGAATCAGCATTGGCCAGAATCGAGGTTTTAAAGATGTTATCAAGTTAAGCAAGTAAATTAGTTTAATTTAAATAAGTCAACTTGTATTGTAAAGTTGAATGACATTAGTTAAGATAGTAAATCAGCGTTGGCCAGAATTACCATTTTTGAAGATGTCATCAACTTAATTAAGACAAGCTAATAAATTAATCTAATTTTGATTGTAAATCAGTGTCAATAAGTTGACTTGTAAGATGAGGTTAAATGACATCATATATATAGGTAACAAATCAGCGTTGGCCAGAATTGTAACCTTATTAGATGTCCATTATTAAATTTAAATAAGAAAAGTCAATTAGTTATCTGATTTTAATTGGTGTTAGGTTTTGTAAAACATAAACATATAAGGTTTTAAACAAAACAAATCTAATATCCGGTTGAAAAGGGGTTTTCGATCGAAAAGGTGTACCCTGATCGAAAAGTGAGCTTTACGATCGAAAAGGGGTGTCCGATCGAAAAGTAAGCTTTTCAATCAAAAAGTAGACTTTTCGATCGGATCGAAAAGTCGGTCGAAAAGTCGAACGAAAAGTCGTATAGTCCGATCGAAAAGTCGATCGCAAAGCCATATGGTCGGAAAGTAAGCTTTTCGATCGAAGAGCAGGGACTAAGCCACATGATTCGATCGAAAATCTAACCGAAAAAAGCCGGTAGAAAAGCCGGTAGGAAAGCCGGTAGGAAAGCCGGTAGAAAAGCCGGTAGGAAAGCCGGTAGAAAAGCCATATGGCCCGATCGAAAAGCCATATGGCCCGATCGAAAAGCCATATGGTCCGATCGAAAAGCAGGGAACCAAGCCACATCTTTCGATCGGAAAGTAAGTTATTTGGTCGAAAAGTAAGCTTTTCGATCGAGTATTTGTATTTCGATCGAAAAGGTAATAATCTCTCGAAATCAGTTAGGGTTTTATCATAGTTTTCCAAAACCAAAATCTGATTAGAGTTTTAGGTTTGTTTTAAAACCGATTTTGATTATGTGCTTAAAAACGAATCAGGGTTTCGAGATTTTAGATAGAATCGAAAACCCTTTATGATTTCGAAAATTATTAGGTAAACGGATTCAGACTAAGATTCGATTGAGCAACATATGCTCTGATACCACATGTTGATCGAATCCTGAATCGTAATCATAATAAACAGATAATAACTATTAAAGATTATCTGTTGTCATCTGGTTGAGATCAGCAGCAGTTAGGTTGTCCATCCTGTAAGTAGCCTTGGTTCCCCTTTAGGGTGTATGCTAATGATGGGATTACGAATCGTAAAGGGTTTACGACTTTAGAGAGAGAGAGAGCAGAGAGAGAGGTCACGAATTATGGTGTGGTGATTAACCTTTAATCTCTCCAATAAGCTCTATATATATACACCCAAGGGGAAACCCTAGTCTATCTAATAATGGTAATTACGTCCATCAAATAATGTCAGTAGGGTTAAATAGGTAATTGATTATTTAAGATAAATGATTAAAGGACATAATATATATTTATATTATATACATATATATATATATATATATATATATATCCGAAATACATATATATATATATTTAGTAAATATATTTTGTCTAACAATGCGTTCACCTTCGTCGCTTTATTTGCTTTGCGATGTAGCTTCCCACTGTTACATTTCGTTCCTTGGATCTGAGACATTTCTTTGGTTGTTGCGATGTTTATTTGAAAACTTTGTATCGGAGTTTTTGCGATGATGTTGCCGGTAACGACGAGGCGTTTACCGCAACCATCGTAGGTTTATGAGCAATTTAATTAAGTACATATAAAAACCCAAATCTCTCACGGTGGAGAACAACTTCTTAATGCAATTACTGTACAACCTTGAAGCATGGTTTGGATGAGTCGATTTATTTCTTAATCGGTTGCCATGTTTATGTTCCAATTTTTAATTTGTCTTGATTGGAATTATAATTCATATGTTTCAGTTGTGAGAGATCCACCACTGTTATTATTGGTTTGCTTCACTTTTCTTTGGACCGATTAAATTCCGGTGTGCCGCCGTCGCTTGCTTCCAGTTCTACTCATGGTTGTGATGATCCATATCTGTATCTGACGTCGAGGCAAGGTGTAGACGTCCTGTCTATCGCAGTCGGACCTGAATCCGAGCCTTTGCATTTAATCGGAGCATATATTGTTGTAATGATCTAGATCACCTCCTACGATTCATAGCTTCACAATTGTGATGATTAACTAGATCTGATCCTACGGTGGTTTGTCGTTTAACATTCCTATGGTTTAGGGGGCGTTTGGTATGATGGAATTCGTGGGATTTCATTGGAATTGGAATTCAAATTCTATTCTATTCCATAGTGTGTTTGTTTCGCGGAATTCAATGGAATTGGAATTTGAATTCCATATATAATGTGTTTAGTTAATAAAGGAATTGGAATTGGAATTTGATTAAATTCCATGAAATTCATTCATTCATTGGATTTCACATTACTTCTTAATAATAAAGGATTTCACATTCCTTCCACACTGATGACAACTACCCGACAGGACCCGACCCACATTTGCGACCTTAAGTTTATACATTTTTCTTTTGAAATTACGTCTGAGCTTGAATTTGTTCAGCAATCAACAAAATTATGTCATACGAAGCTTGAATAATGTCGAACAACATCCAATTAGCATATAATACTGATGGATCAGCTAATATACCTCGATGAGCTAACATGTTGCGCCTACATACAACAACCCTAACGGTGCCACCGGTGGAAGTAGACTTGCCGGATATAATGATTATATAGACGTGGTGACAGTAGGGATCGATGCAAGCAGTGGCATAGCATTTAAGCAGAAAAGGGGGCGACGCCGGTGGAAGTAGACTTGCCGGAGATAATGATTCTATGAAAGTGGTGACGACAGGGCTCGACGCATGCGGTGGCGTAGCATTTAAGCGGAATAGAGGCGCCGCCGGTGAAAGTAGACTTGCCGGAGATAATGATTCCATGAAAGTGGTGACGGTGGCGTATCATTTAAGCGGAAGAGAGGGCTGCTAGTTTGAAAAACCAGGGCTAGACTCATTAAAGTTTAATATTTATAAAGTAGTTTTTAGGTTTTCATGATAAGAGGGGTTTTCACTAGAACCTTACCCTATGTGGGTAAAGATCATATGGAAACCACTATTTAACCTAAAAACCTAAAAACCACTTAAATAAGGGGTATTAAAGTAATTATATAATGTTTTAATTGTGTATGTGCGTTAACTGGTCAGCCTCTCACGATTTTGTAATTGCCTCAATATCTCTCCCTTTCCACCGCTGCAAACATAGCATCAACATCGTTGATTCTCAGCGCCGGACCTGCGGTCGTATGCTCGTCTTCACCAGCGGCGATCTCCAACAGTGGCATTGATTGCTCCGATCTTCATTTTAAGAACCTAATTTTATCAGCGATTGAACGAAACTATTGGGCGTTTTGTTACAGTACTAAACCAGACCTCAATCCGCTTCAGGTACGAGTACGATCAGTGATTTACAAGCATGAGTTATTTACTAGGGTTCTTTATAAGATTAAAGAGCACCCTAGAATCGCTCTTCGGTTCTTTTATTGGGTAATACAACAACCAGGTTTTACGCCTTCAAATAATTCGTTTGTTGACGTTCTTGAGATTCTTGCGGAGATTAGTTTGATGAATAGGGTGTATCCGGTTATGGAGAGGGTGTTTTTATGGGGATTTGAGTGGATTTGTGACTCGTTTACTATATAGGAATAGGAATGCAAATGTTGCACATAAGGTGTTCGACTTTATGCTCCTATCTTTAGCTAAAAAATGATGGTTGAACAATGTTTATTAGTGTTTGATAAGATGATGACAAGTCGAGAAAACCCTGCTATGTAACCTCAATATCAAATCCCTCTTTGTCAGATTCAAAGGTTTGTTGACAAGTTTTTGTTAACCCGTCGTGTTTGATTGTTCGATTTTATTTAAACTTGATCAAAGTAGGTATTAAGTTTGTATTAGTATTTTCTCTGTTTAGTTTTTCTTTTCTTTCCTTCTAATGAGATTCTTGAATGGTTGTTTTTGTCTTGAAGAGTTGCAAATCAACTACAATAATGAACGGTCTAGGTGTGTTGTTGAATTCTTAAACATCGTACATAGTTTTTGTGACAAAATATGTAAGCTTTTTGTACATTTGCAGATTTATGTATTTCTCCTAATAGGGATTTTACAAACCCATGATCACTACCTTCAGAACAGAAGGGCAGATGGTGGTGAATTTACTTGGTACTGGATATCATTTGTTGGTGAGGTAACTTTTCATATACATTTTCTAAGTGGTTAGTATGAAGTTGAGTCTGTCTCTTTTTAAAATCCCCACTTTTGGCATTTGAATTTGATGTCAAACTAAAGAGAGGTGGTAGTTTTAAAGCAGCAGGGCTAGATGAAGCTTTCTCAATATGAACTGATGATAATCTTGAAGTGACATCTTTGACCTCACCACTGCTACTATCCTGGGCATTGAATGTGCATTTTAGAACTAAAATAACATTTTGAATATTTGGTGATCACAAATAATAAAATAATGATAATAACAATAATAGGAACAACATAACTTTTTTAAGGTAGATCTCGTATTCCTTGTTCATGATGCACAAAAGTAGATTTTTCATAATGCATTCTAGTATGTAGGGATCCACACTATTTGGGAAGCGGTTGGAGTTAATTTTTCAATGCATCCTGATATTACATTGGGTGGTGAAACACACGAATATTTGAAAATCCAAATGGAATTGGTTCAACCGTAATGCTGCTAAAATTTACCGTTAATGTTGCCCACCAACCAAAATGATCCACCTTTGAACCTACCACAAGATGTAATGGAAGACGAAATTATATCCCATCTTGAAGAACATGGGAGCATCATGAACACGAAGGTGTCTGAAAAGAATGCTAAAAAAACAAGCTCTTGTATTGTTTGAAGATGATGAACAATCAATGGGGACGATTGCGTGCAAGCATGCAACGGCTCTTCAATATTCCATGATTCGTATATCCTTTTCTCAGTTGCAGACAAATGAGACAATTTGAGTAGTTAGTCAACTTCAGCTGGACCTGATGGCTTCCATGTAAATTTGGTCTTGTCATTTGCAAACTTGTGGCTTTGTGTATATTGAGATTTTTTATTTTTGTACTAATTTTTGTTTTTTGGTTGAATTATAGTTTCTATTAAGGAAGATTTTTTGATGTTCACAAGTTCTCATGGCAATGTTTACTAATAGTGTTGTTTGGTACGTGGATCATAACGGATTTTATTAACTTTCTACTTCAAAGTTATTGCTTGCGTCATATTTTAATGTTTATTTTATTCAATTTTTTTGGTATCAATGCATTTATCAGTCTCGTATTTTTTTTTTGATGTGCTATATTGCATATATGTAACATGACTAATGTAATATGACTATATCGAATATATGCAACATGACTATGTTGCATACATGCAACATGACTATATTGCATATTATCAATACATCAATCTCGTATTTTATTTTATTTTTGATGTGCTATATTGAATATATGCAACATGACTATGTTGCATATATGCAACATGACTATGTTGCGTATATGCAACATGACTATATTGCGTATATGCAACATGACTATATTGCGTATATGCAACATGACTATATTGCGTATATGCAACATGACTATATTGCATATATGCAATATTATGAATTATATACACTTACTCGATCTCCGTAATTATGTCCGTAATACGTAACCTAATAGTGTCCTTTAAGCCTCAAGCCGTTAATAAAATCACAGAATTATCACTCCAAGCCAGAAGAAAAAAACTTTATCGACCTTTAAGTTTTTTACATAAATTTTTTGTACCGTTTTTACACCCATGTCCCATTAATCTATTTATACTTACGTTGCATGTATGCAACATGACTGTGTATATAATTATTAAAGCTACAAGGTCATCAATTCATATTGCATGTGTAATACAAGAGAGCACGATATTTAGTATGGCATCTACATATTGAACTTAAATTAACTTCTACACTTGCATTAAAATTTATAATACACCCCTCTCCCACCCACACACATGTTCAGTAGTTATTCTGCGCGTATGTGCTACAAGGTTGTGTTGACTATTTAATGTTGACTATTTAATAAATGATAATGTAATAGAAATATTGTTTAGTGATACTTCTATATTGCATATATGTAGTATTATATATACTTACTCGATCTCCACACTTATGTACCATAATACATAACCTAATAGTGTTCCTTGAGCCTCAAGCCGTTAATAAAATCACACACTTTTGTCACTCCAAGCCAAAGGATAAAGCTTTATTGACCTTCAAGTTTTTGACATTAATTTTTTGTACCGTCTTCACACATGTTACCCGTTATCTTTACACCTGTGACCCTTTATTCTGTTTATACTTATGTTGCATATATGCAACATGACTGTGTTACATATATGCACCATGACTCAAACATACCTCTTTTCATCTTCCTTGAACCTGACCTGTTTGAATTAAATCAAGCACCTACAAGCCAAATTTATAATTCTTTCTAGGATTTCTCAGCACCCATGAAAACTCATCAATATATATTCTCCGGCTTTTTTCCCGACACGCCTTTTTCTTTAATATCAATTCCCTTGTCACCTTTCTTCTTCTTTCCACCTTTAGCGTGCTCTTTCTTTTCAACATTCCTTTCACCTCTTTATGGTCTTTTATTGTACTTTTTCTTGTACGCATTTGTTGCGATTCCTTTTCCCTTTGTGATGTTTTTAGTATCTAACGGTTTGGATTTTCATTTTCCCCTACCATTATGGGGTTTTCTTATGGAATATTGTTGCTACTCTTATGATTTGACGTCCTCAAATTTATATAATCATAACATGATATTAAATTAATACATTGTACAACTGTATTGAAATATCTATATACTTATGATGCATATATGCAAGATGACTGTGTTGCATATATGCAACATAGAGTGTTTTGTGTATATGCAACATGATTATATGTTATCTTGTTACATATATTCAACATGGTGTGTTATATATATGCAACACAACTATGTTGCTTATATGCCACATGCCTATATGTTGCATATATGCACTATGTTGCTTATATGCCACATGCCTATATGTTGCATATATGCAACATGGCCATATATGCGTATATGCAACATAACTTTGTGTTAAAGTTGCTCTTACTTGGCTTCTGCATTCTTTTTGTTTTTCTTTACTTTTCTTTTCTTTTTCGTTTTGCTTTTTTTTTCTAAAACAATAGTTCATATATGCATTAATCATGTTTGTTTTACGTTGAGAACTGATGTTAAAAGTAGTGTTGGATATATGCAACATAATAGTGCATTTAACAACATTCATCCCTATCAAATCCAAAATACATTTAAACAAAACTACTATCTGATATTGAAGTGTAGAGAGAAATGCTAGTTTCATAAAACTTATAATGAAGCATGTCTTCTTTTTTTAAAACAGTCAACTTTATTATGGAAGCGACTAACAAGACGCTAAAAAAAAAAACTACAAGAGTCGCCAACCAAAAAGCAGTACAACAAAATATGAGAACATAAGAAAAAACGTAAATGGAACAAATAACAAAAATACAAACAAAAAACAATGTTTGTTATCATTGCCTTCCCCAAAAAGCGCCTCAAGCACCAAGAGAATCCATTCAGCATTTGGACCACCAAAAGCTCCTTTTACCCTCTTTAGACCAGTAGTATTTGATCTTTATTCAACACCTTTTGGATATTGAAGTTCTTCCTTTTGTAATCCCCTGAGAACATGTTGATAAAGTATCCCATAACCACTTAACCAATTCATGATACAGAGCCTCTTTCTCCTTTAAAACCAACATTCTATACTTAATATTTGCCATTTAGCCCCAATAGTCCAGCCTTCAAATTTAGGTGCAGAGCCTCATTTGCATTTTGCACTTTGCATTGTGCCACATTTCATCAATATAATGCAAAAACATTGTAACATATACAGGGTACCCAACATATACATACCTACTAAGGCTAGCAACAGACACACGAAGACACCACATTTGCGACCTTAAGTTTATACATTTTTCTTTTGAAATTACGTCTGAGCTTGAATTTGTTCAGCAATCAACGAAATTATGTCATACGAAGCTTGAATAATGTCGAACAACATCCAATTAGCATATAATACTGATGGATCAGCTAATATACCTCGATGAGCTAACATGTTGCGCCTACATACAACAACCCTAACGGTGCCACCGGTGGAAGTAGACTTGCCGGATATAATGATTATATAGACGTGGTGACAGTAGGGATCGATGCAAGCAGTGGCATAGCATTTAAGCAGAAAAGGGGGCGACGCCGGTGGAAGTAGACTTGCCGGAGATAATGATTCTATGAAAGTGGTGACGACAGGGCTCGACGCATGCGGTGGCGTAGCATTTAAGCGGAATAGAGGCGCCGCCGGTGAAAGTAGACTTGCCGGAGATAATGATTCCATGAAAGTGGTGACGGTGGCGTATCATTTAAGCGGAAGAGAGGGCTGCTAGTTTGAAAAACCAGGGCTAGACTCATTAAAGTTTAATATTTATAAAGTAGTTTTTAGGTTTTCATGATAAGAGGGGTTTTCACTAGAACCTTACCCTATGTGGGTAAAGATCATATGGAAACCACTATTTAACCTAAAAACCTAAAAACCACTTAAATAAGGGGTATTAAAGTAATTATATAATGTTTTAATTGTGTATGTGCGTTAACTGGTCAGCCTCTCACGATTTTGTAATTGCCTCAATATCTCTCCCTTTCCACCGCTGCAAACATAGCATCAACATCGTTGATTCTCAGCGCCGGACCTGCGGTCGTATGCTCGTCTTCACCAGCGGCGATCTCCAACAGTGGCATTGATTGCTCCGATCTTCATTTTAAGAACCTAATTTTATCAGCGATTGAACGAAACTATTGGGCGTTTTGTTACAGTACTAAACCAGACCTCAATCCGCTTCAGGTACGAGTACGATCAGTGATTTACAAGCATGAGTTATTTACTAGGGTTCTTTATAAGATTAAAGAGCACCCTAGAATCGCTCTTCGGTTCTTTTATTGGGTAATACAACAACCAGGTTTTACGCCTTCAAATAATTCGTTTGTTGACGTTCTTGAGATTCTTGCGGAGATTAGTTTGATGAATAGGGTGTATCCGGTTATGGAGAGGGTGTTTTTATGGGGATTTGAGTGGATTTGTGACTCGTTTACTATATAGGAATAGGAATGCAAATGTTGCACATAAGGTGTTCGACTTTATGCTCCTATCTTTAGCTAAAAAATGATGGTTGAACAATGTTTATTAGTGTTTGATAAGATGATGACAAGTCGAGAAAACCCTGCTATGTAACCTCAATATCAAATCCCTCTTTGTCAGATTCAAAGGTTTGTTGACAAGTTTTTGTTAACCCGTCGTGTTTGATTGTTCGATTTTATTTAAACTTGATCAAAGTAGGTATTAAGTTTGTATTAGTATTTTCTCTGTTTAGTTTTTCTTTTCTTTCCTTCTAATGAGATTCTTGAATGGTTGTTTTTGTCTTGAAGAGTTGCAAATCAACTACAATAATGAACGGTCTAGGTGTGTTGTTGAATTCTTAAACATCGTACATAGTTTTTGTGACAAAATATGTAAGCTTTTTGTACATTTGCAGATTTATGTATTTCTCCTAATAGGGATTTTACAAACCCATGATCACTACCTTCAGAACAGAAGGGCAGATGGTGGTGAATTTACTTGGTACTGGATATCATTTGTTGGTGAGGTAACTTTTCATATACATTTTCTAAGTGGTTAGTATGAAGTTGAGTCTGTCTCTTTTTAAAATCCCCACTTTTGGCATTTGAATTTGATGTCAAACTAAAGAGAGGTGGTAGTTTTAAAGCAGCAGGGCTAGATGAAGCTTTCTCAATATGAACTGATGATAATCTTGAAGTGACATCTTTGACCTCACCACTGCTACTATCCTGGGCATTGAATGTGCATTTTAGAACTAAAATAACATTTTGAATATTTGGTGATCACAAATAATAAAATAATGATAATAACAATAATAGGAACAACATAACTTTTTTAAGGTAGATCTCGTATTCCTTGTTCATGATGCACAAAAGTAGATTTTTCATAATGCATTCTAGTATGTAGGGATCCACACTATTTGGGAAGCGGTTGGAGTTAATTTTTCAATGCATCCTGATATTACATTGGGTGGTGAAACACACGAATATTTGAAAATCCAAATGGAATTGGTTCAACCGTAATGCTGCTAAAATTTACCGTTAATGTTGCCCACCAACCAAAATGATCCACCTTTGAACCTACCACAAGATGTAATGGAAGACGAAATTATATCCCATCTTGAAGAACATGGGAGCATCATGAACACGAAGGTGTCTGAAAAGAATGCTAAAAAAACAAGCTCTTGTATTGTTTGAAGATGATGAACAATCAATGGGGACGATTGCGTGCAAGCATGCAACGGCTCTTCAATATTCCATGATTCGTATATCCTTTTCTCAGTTGCAGACAAATGAGACAATTTGAGTAGTTAGTCAACTTCAGCTGGACCTGATGGCTTCCATGTAAATTTGGTCTTGTCATTTGCAAACTTGTGGCTTTGTGTATATTGAGATTTTTTATTTTTGTACTAATTTTTGTTTTTTGGTTGAATTATAGTTTCTATTAAGGAAGATTTTTTGATGTTCACAAGTTCTCATGGCAATGTTTACTAATAGTGTTGTTTGGTACGTGGATCATAACGGATTTTATTAACTTTCTACTTCAAAGTTATTGCTTGCGTCATATTTTAATGTTTATTTTATTCAATTTTTTTGGTATCAATGCATTTATCAGTCTCGTATTTTTTTTTTATGTGCTATATTGCATATATGTAACATGACTAATGTAATATGACTATATCGAATATATGCAACATGACTATGTTGCATACATGCAACATGACTATATTGCATATTATCAATACATCAATCTCGTATTTTATTTTATTTTTGATGTGCTATATTGAATATATGCAACATGACTATGTTGCATATATGCAACATGACTATGTTGCGTATATGCAACATGACTATATTGCGTATATGCAACATGACTATATTGCGTATATGCAACATGACTATATTGCATATATGCAACATGACTATATTGCATATATGCAATATTATGAATTATATACACTTACTCGATCTCCGTAATTATGTCCGTAATACGTAACCTAATAGTGTCCTTTAAGCCTCAAGCCGTTAATAAAATCACAGAATTATCACTCCAAGCCAGAAGAAAAAAACTTTATCGACCTTTAAGTTTTTTACATAAATTTTTTGTACCGTTTTTACACCCATGTCCCATTAATCTATTTATACTTACGTTGCATGTATGCAACATGACTGTGTATATAATTTTTAAAGCTACAATGTCATCAATTCATATTGCATGTGTAATACAAGAGAGCACGATATTTAGTATGGCATCTACATATTGAACTTAAATTAACTTCTACACTTGCATTAAAATTTATAATACACCCCTCTCCCACCCACACACATGTTCAGTAGTTATTCTGCGCGTATGTGTTACAAGGTTGTGTTGACTATTTAATGTTGACTATTTAATAAATGATAATGTAATAGAAATATTGTTTAGTGATACTTCTATATTGCATATATGTAGTATTATATATACTTACTCGATCTCCACACTTATGTACCATAATACATAACCTAATAGTGTTCCTTGAGCCTCAAGCCGTTAATAAAATCACACACTTTTGTCACTCCAAGCCAAAGGATAAAGCTTTATTGACCTTCAAGTTTTTGACATTAATTTTTTGTACCGTCTTCACACATGTTACCCGTTATCTTTACACCTGTGACCCTTTATTCTGTTTATACTTATGTTGCATATATACAACATGACTGTGTTACATATATGCAACATGACTCAAACATACCTCTTTTCATCTTCCTTGAACCTGACCTGTTTGAATTAAATCAAGCACCTACAAGCCAAATTTATAATTCTTTCTAGGATTTCTCAGCACCCATGAAAACTCATCAATATATATTCTCCGGCTTTTTTCCCGACACGCCTTTTTCTTTAATATCAATTCCCTTGTCACCTTTCTTCTTCTTTCCACCTTTAGCGTGCTCTTTCTTTTCAACATTCCTTTCACCTCTTTATGGTCTTTTATTGTACTTTTTCTTGTACGCATTTGTTGCGATTCCTTTTCCCTTTGTGATGTTTTTAGTATCTAACGGTTTGGATTTTCATTTTCCCCTACCATTATGGGGATTTCTTATGGAATATTGTTGCTACTCTTATGATTTGTTGTCCTCAAATTTATATAATCATAACATGATATTAAATTAATACATTGTACAACTGTATTGAAATATCTATATACTTATGATGCATATATGCAAGATGACTGTGTTGCATATATGCAACATAGAGTGTTTTGTGTATATGCAACATGATTATATGTTATCTTGTTACATATATTCAACATGGTGTGTTATATATATGCAACACAACTATGTTGCTTATATGCCACATGCCTATATGTTGCATATATGCACTATGTTGCTTATATGCCACATGCCTATATGTTGCATATATGCAACATGGCCATATATGCGTATATGCAACATAACTTTGTGTTAAAGTTGCTCTTACTTGGCTTCTGCATTCTTTTTGTTTTTCTTTACTTTTCTTTTCTTTTTCGTTTTGCTTTTTTTTTTCTAAAACAAATAGTTCATATATGCATTAATCATGTTTGTTTTACGTTGAGAACTGATGTTAAAAGTAGTGTTGGATATATGCAACATAATAGTGCATTTAACAACATTCATCCCTATCAAATCCAAAATACATTTTCACAAAACTACTATCTGATATTGAAGTGTAGAGAGAAATGCTAGTTTCATAAAACTTATAATGAAGCATGTCTTTTTTTTTTAAACAGTCAACTTTATTATGGAAGCGACTAGCAAGACGCTAAAAAAAAAAACTACAAGAGTCGCCAACCAAAAAGCAGTACAACAAAATATGAGAACATAAGAAAAAACGTAAATGGAACAAATAACAAAAATACAAACAAAAAACAATGTTTGTTATCATTGCCTTCCCCAAAAAGCGCCTCAAGCACCAAGAGAATCCATTCAGCATTTGGACCACCAAAAGCTCCTTTTACCCTCTTTAGACCAGTAGTATTTGATCTTTATTCAACACCTTTTGGATATTGAAGTTCTTCCTTTTGTAATCCCCTGAGAACATGTTGATAAAGTATCCCATAACCACTTAACCAATTCATGATACAGAGCCTCTTTCTCCTTTAAAACCAACATTCTATACATAATATTTGCCATTTAGCCCCAATAGTCCAGCCTTCAAATTTAGGTGCAGAGCCTCATTTGCATTTTGCACTTTGCATTGTGCCACATTTCATCAATATAATGCAAAAACATTGTAACATATACAGGGTACCCAACATATACATACCTACTAAGGCTAGCAACAGACACACGAAGACACCACATTTGCGACCTTAAGTTTATACATTTTTCTTTTGAAATTACGTCTGAGCTTGAATTTGTTCAGCAATCAACGAAATTATGTCATACGAAGCTTGAATAATGTCGAACAACATCCAATTAGCATATAATACTGATGGATCAGCTAATATACCTCGATGAGCTAACATGTTGCGCCTACATACAACAACCCTAACGGATCTACCGGTGGAAGTAGACTTGCCGGATATAATGATTATATGGACGTGGTGACAGTAGGGATCGATGCAAGCAGTGGCATAGCATTTAAGCAGAAAAGGGGGCGACGCCGGTGGAAGTAGACTTGCCGGAGATAATGATTCTATGAAAGTGGTGACGACAGGGCTCGACGCATGCGGTGGCGTAGCATTTAAGCGAAAGAGAGGCGCCGCCGGTGAAAGTAGACTTGCCGGAGATAATGATTCCATGAAAGTGGTGACGGTGGCGTATCATTTAAGTGGAAGAGAGGGCTGCTAGTTTGAAAAACCAGGGCTAGACTCATTAAAGTTTAATATTTATAAAGTAGTTTTTAGGTTTTCATGATAAGAGGGGTTTTCACTAGAACCTTACCCTATGTGGGTAAAGATCATATGGAAACCACTATTTAACCTAAAAACCTAAAAACCACTTAAATAAGGGGTATTAAAGTAATTATATAATGTTTTAATTGTGTATGTGCGTTAACTGGTCAGCCTCTCACGATTTTGTAATTGCCTCAATATCTCTCCCTTTCCACCGTTGCAAACATAGCATCAACATCGTTGATTCTCAGCGCCGGACCTGCGGTCGTATGCTCGTCTTCACCAGCGGCGATCTCCAACAGTGGCATTGATTGCTCCGATTTTCATTTTAAGAACCTAATTTTATCAGCGATTAAACGAAACTATTGGGCGTTTTGTTACAGTACTAAACCAGACCTCAATCCGCTTCAGGTACGAGTACGATCAGTGATTTACAAGCATGAGTTATTTACTAGGGTTCTTTATAAGATTAAAGAGCACCCTAGAATCGCTCTTCGGTTCTTTTATTGGGTAATACAACAACCAGGTTTTACGCCTTCAAATAATTCGTTTGTTGACGTTCTTGAGATTCTTGCGGAGATTAGTTTGATGAATAGGGTGTATCCGGTTATGGAGAGGGTGTTTTTATGGGGATTTGAGTGGATTTGTGACTCGTTTACTATATAGGAATAGGAATGCAAATGTTGCACATAAGGTGTTCGACTTTATGCTCCTATCTTTAGCTAAAAAATGATGGTTGAACAATGTTTATTAGTGTTTGATAAGATGATGACAAGTCGAGAAAACCCTGCTATGTAACCTCAATATCAAATCCCTCTTTGTCAGATTCAAAGGTTTGTTGACAAGTTTTTGTTAACCCGTCGTGTTTGATTGTTCGATTTTATTTAAACTTGATCAAAGTAGGTATTAAGTTTGTATTAGTATTTTCTTTGTTTAGTTTTTCCTTTCTTTCCTTCTAATGAGATTCTTGAATGGTTGTTTTTGTCTTGAAGAGTTGCAAATCAACTACAATAATGAACGGTCTAGGTGTGTTGTTGAATTCTTAAACATCGTACATAGTTTTTGTGACAAAATATGTAAGCTTTTTGTACATTTGCAGATTTATGTATTTCTCCTAATAGGGATTTTACAAACCCATGATCACTACCTTCAGAACAGAAGGGCAGATGGTGGTGAATTTACTTGGTACTGGATATCATTTGTTGGTGAGGTAACTTTTCATATACATTTTCTAAGTGGTTAGTATGAAGTTGAGTCTGTCTCTTTTTAAAATCCCCACTTTTGGCATTTGAATTTGATGTCAAACTAAAGAGAGGTGGTAGTTTTAAAGCAGCAGGGCTAGATGAAGCTTTCTCAATATGAACTGATGATAATCTTGAAGTGACATCTTTGACCTCACCACTGCTACTATCCTGGGCATTGAATGTGCATTTTAGAACTAAAATAACATTTTGAATATTTGGTGATCACAAATAATAAAATAATGATAATAACAATAATAGGAACAACATAACTTTTTTAAGGTAGATCTCGTATTCCTTGTTCATGATGCACAAAAGTAGATTTTTCATAATGCATTCTAGTATGTAGGGATCCACACTATTTGGGAAGCGGTTGGAGTTAATTTTTCAATGCATCCTGATATTACATTGGGTGGTGAAACACACGAATATTTGAAAATCCAAATGGAATTGGTTCAACCGTAATGCTGCTAAAATTTACCGTTAATGTTGCCCACCACCCAAAATGATCCACCTTTGAACCTACCACAAGATGTAATGGAAGACGAAATTATATCCCATCTTGAAGAACATGGGAGCATCATGAACACGAAGGTGTCTGAAAAGAATGCTAAAAAAAAGCTCTTGTATTGTTTGAAGATGATGAACAATCAATGGGGACGATTGCGTGCAAGCATGCAACGGCTCTTCAATATTCCATGATTCGTATATCCTTTTCTCAGTTGCAGACAAATGAGACAATTTGAGTAGTTAGTCAACTTCAGCTGGACCTGATGGCTTCCATGTAAATTTGGTCTTGTCATTTGCAAACTTGTGGCTTTGTGTATATTGAGATTTTTTATTTTTGTACTAAACTTTGTTTTTTGGTTGAATTATAGTTTCTATTAAGGAAGATTTTTTGATGTTCACAAGTTCTCATGGCAATGTTTACTAATAGTGTTGTTTGGTACGTGGATCATAACGGATTTTATTAACTTTCTACTTCAAAGTTATTGCTTGCGTCATATTTTAATGTTTATTTTATTCAATTTTTTTGGTATCAATGCATTTATCAGTCTCGTATTTTTTTTTTGATGTGCTATATTGCATATATGTAACATGACTAATGTAATATGACTATATCGAATATATGCAACATGACTATATTGCATATTATCAATACATCAATCTCGTATTTTATTTTATTTTTGATGTGCTATATTGAATATATGCAACATGACTATGTTGCATATATGCAACATGACTATGTTGCGTATATGCAACATGACTATATTGCGTATATGCAACATGACTATATTGCGTATATGCAACATGACTATATTGCATATATGCAACATGACTATATTGCATATATGCAATATTATGAATTATATACACTTACTCGATCTCCGTAATTATGTCCGTAATACGTAACCTAATAGTGTCCTTTAAGCCTCAAGCCGTTAATAAAATCACAGAATTATCACTCCAAGCCAGAAGAAAAAAACTTTATCGACCTTTAAGTTTTTTACATAAATTTTTTGTACCGTTTTTACACCCATGTCCCATTAATCTATTTATACTTACGTTGCATGTATGCAACATGACTGTGTATATAATTTTTAAAGCTACAATGTCATCAATTCATATTGCATGTGTAATACAAGAGAGCACGATATTTAGTATGGCATCTACATATTGAACTTAAATTAACTTCTACACTTGCATTAAAATTTATAATACACCCCTCTCCCACCCACACACATGTTCAGTAGTTATTCTGCGCGTATGTGCTACAAGGTTGTGTTGACTATTTAATGTTGACTATTTAATAAATGATAATGTAATAGAAATATTGTTTAGTGATACTTCTATATTGCATATATGTAGTATTATATATACTTACTCGATCTCCACACTTATGTACCATAATACATAACCTAATAGTGTTCCTTGAGCCTCAAGCCGTTAATAAAATCACACACTTTTGTCACTCCAAGCCAAAGGATAAAGCTTTATTGACCTTCAAGTTTTTGACATTAATTTTTTGTACCGTCTTCACACATGTTACCCGTTATCTTTACACCTGTGACCCTTTATTCTGTTTATACTTATGTTGCATATATACAACATGACTGTGTTACATATATGCAACATGACTCAAACATACCTCTTTTCATCTTCCTTGAACCTGACCTGTTTGAATTAAATCAAGCACCTACAAGCCAAATTTATAATTCTTTCTAGGATTTCTCAGCACCCATGAAAACTCATCAATATATATTCTCCGGCTTTTTTCCCGACACGCCTTTTTCTTTAATATCAATTCCCTTGTCACCTTTCTTCTTCTTTCCACCTTTAGCGTGCTCTTTCTTTTCAACATTCCTTTCACCTCTTTATGGTCTTTTATTGTACTTTTTCTTGTACGCATTTGTTGCGATTCCTTTTCCCTTTGTGATGTTTTTAGTATCTAACGGTTTGGATTTTCATTTTCCCCTACCATTATGGGGTTTTCTTATGGAATATTGTTGCTACTCTTATGATTTGTTGTCCTCAAATTTATATAATCATAACATGATATTAAATTAATACATTGTACAACTGTATTGAAATATCTATATACTTATGATGCATATATGCAAGATGACTGTGTTGCATATATGCAACATAGAGTGTTTTGTGTATATGCAACATGATTATATGTTATCTTGTTACATATATTCAACATGGTGTGTTATATATATGCAACACAACTATGTTGCTTATATGCCACATGCCTATATGTTGCATATATGCACTATGTTGCTTATATGCCACATGCCTATATGTTGCATATATGCAACATGGCCATATATGCGTATATGCAACATAACTTTGTGTTAAAGTTGCTCTTACTTGGCTTCTGCATTCTTTTTGTTTTTCTTTACTTTTCTTTTCTTTTTCGTTTTGCTTTTTTTTTTCTAAAACAAATAGTTCATATATGCATTAATCATGTTTGTTTTACGTTGAGAACTGATGTTAAAAGTAGTGTTGGATATATGCAACATAATAGTGCATTTAACAACATTCATCCCTATCAAATCCAAAATACATTTTCACAAAACTACTATCTGATATTGAAGTGTAGAGAGAAATGCTAGTTTCATAAAACTTATAATGAAGCATGTCTTTTTTTTTAAACAGTCAACTTTATTATGGAAGCGACTAGCAAGACGCTAAAAAAAAAAACTACAAGAGTCGCCAACCAAAAAGCAGTACAACAAAATATGAGAACATAAGAAAAAACGTAAATGGAACAAATAACAAAAATACAAACAAAAAACAATGTTTGTTATCATTGCCTTCCCCAAAAAGCGCCTCAAGCACCAAGAGAATCCATTCAGCATTTGGACCACCAAAAGCTCCTTTTACCCTCTTTAGACCAGTAGTATTTGATCTTTATTCAACACCTTTTGGATATTGAAGTTCTTCCTTTTGTAATCCCCTGAGAACATGTTGATAAAGTATCCCATAACCACTTAACCAATTCATGATACAGAGCCTCTTTCTCCTTTAAAACCAACATTCTATACTTAATATTTGCCATTTAGCCCCAATAGTCCAGCCTTCAAATTTAGGTGCAGAGCCTCATTTGCATTTTGCACTTTGCATTGTGCCACATTTCATCAATATAATGCAAAAACATTGTAACATATACAGGGTACCCAACATATACATACCTACTAAGGCTAGCAACAGACACACGAAGACACCACATTTGCGACCTTAAGTTTATACATTTTTCTTTTGAAATTACGTCTGAGCTTGAATTTGTTCAGCAATCAACGAAATTATGTCATACGAAGCTTGAATAATGTCGAACAACATCCAATTAGCATATAATACTGATGGATCAGCTAATATACCTCGATGAGCTAACATGTTGCGCCTACATACAACAACCCTAACGGTGCCACCGGTGGAAGTAGACTTGCCGGATATAATGATTATATGGACGTGGTGACAATAGGTATCGATGCAAGCAGTGGCATAGCATTTAAGCAGAAAAGGGGGCGACGCCGGTGGAAGTAGACTTGCCGGAGATAATGATTCTATGAAAGTGGTGACGACAGGGCTCGACGCATGCGGTGGCGTAGCATTTAAGCGGAAGAGAGGCGCCGCCGGTGAAAGTAGACTTGCCGGAGATAATGATTCCATGAAAGTGGTGACGGTGGCGTATCATTTAAGCGGAAGAGAGGGCTGCTAGTTTGAAAAACCAGGGCTAGACTCATTAAAGTTTAATATTTATAAAGTAGTTTTTAGGTTTTCATGATAAGAGGGGTTTTCACTAGAACCTTACCCTTAATTATGTATTGCTAGATAATTACAATATAATTAAATAATTATCTAGTTAATAAATAATTATAAGGTTAAAGTCAAATAATAATTAAATAGTTCTAATCAAACCTAACTTATAGTCATAACTACTAGTTAACTATAAATAGAGAGCTAAGAGTATTAAATCAAATCATCAGAAAAGATCAAAACCCTAATCCCCTCTCCCCTCCCTTTGGCTCCGCGGTCGTTGTCGACCCACGTTGACCGGCACCACCCTCGTCGTCCACTTTCGACTGTCGTCTCCAATGGACCACCGCCACCGTCAGTTTTGTATTGTCACAAATCGCAACTACAGAGCCAACATGTTTAGCTCTCGTTTGGGTGTTACTGACAACTAGCTCTAGCGACCCAACCTGTTACTGTTGGGTCTTTCTGTTCGATACGATCTCATTTTTCCAATTAGGTATAAATCCTAAACACCCTATGGTTGATTTCTTTAGTTTTCGTTAGTGTTTTGTAACTGGACTCCCTTGTTTGGGTGTTACTGACACTAGCTCTAGCGACCCAACCTGTTACTGTTGGGTCTTTCTGTTCAATGCGGTCTCATTTTTCGATTAGGTATAAATCCTAAACACCCTATGGTTGATTTCTTTAGTTTTCGTTAGTGTTTTGTAGCTGGACTCCTGAACGGCGGTCTAAGGTTTGGCCATATCGGTTCGTACACATGCGTTCGTTATAATCTATATTTGATTTTAAAACCCAAATACGAAACCCAACACTTGCATCTTTAAATTATCTTGTAGGGTTAGGATAAATTAAGAACTTTTTGTTTTAATAAATTTTGAGAACCATTTTAAACCACTTATTTTTAGGGGGCCCAATTAAATTTATGGAGGATATTTTTATATATAACTAGTGGTTCAAAATGGTTCTTAAATGTTCTAAAAAATCAAATGATTCTCTATCCTTATCCCTATAATTTATACTTTTATATATTATTATTTTTTCATTTACAACCACAACTATATTTACTTTCTATATCCTTATAATTACATTTTCTCTCTTTCAATCACAACCAACCCTTAAAATATCATCAGTTTTTTCTCAAATGTAGGAATGGACCACTACTAGAAAATGTCTGTTGTTGCTGCTAAAAAAAATTTCCTAAGCAATTTTTTGTGTCTGAAAAACTGACACAATTCCGACACATTTGTAACAGACACAAGAACTTTAGTTTTGTGACAAGATTTGTGACACAAATACGACGCGGAAAAAAAAAACAAAATGTTGTCACAAAAGAGTCGCAATTTACGACACATTTACGACCAGGGGCGATTCTTAGTTGTAACCAGCAGTGACCTCGGTCACTGCTGGTTTTTTGTCCAGAGGTACCGAGTATACGTATTTTACGAAGAAAATTTTTATATATACGTGTTTTACGAAGAAAATTTTTATATATATCATGTCGGTCACCACTAATTTTTTTTTTATATATTGATTCAGTCACCACTAATTTTCGGTCACCCACGAAAAAAATTTCAAGATCCGCCACTGTTTACGACACATAGTAGATTTATACTATCGATTGTAAGGATGTGTAGGAAATGTGTCGCATAATTTATATTTTTTTATTTTTCTTTGTTTATCAATTATATGTATAAGTATGCTAAATACGAATAATGGTAATTTACGACAAATTTGCGACACAAGTGATAAAATATCTTAGTTTGTTTATGAATGCGTCGGAAATGTGTCGCAATTGTGTCACAATTTGTGTCGTAATTGTGTAGGAACAAATTTTCCGACCAGGGATTTTCAGACAACCCAATTTTGTTGCATATGTGTCGGAAATAGTTGTTTCCTACGCTTAAGCGACGCAAGTTTGCGTCACAAATCAACCTTTTTTCTAGTAGTGGACAGTAACTTTTTATTTCTCATTCACTCACAACTACACCTCACAAATTTATAGGGACTCTACTATGAATGCTCTTATCTTGTATATATGTGAATTTCTTAAATTTTTGTCTTTTTAACGTGTTAATGTTTTCAACCTTGATTTTTTAATTTAGGTTCTCCCATTTTCACGTAGGTTTTGGCTCGTAAATATCGTAATTTTGATCATTATCAGTTGAGTTTTTTACGTTTAGTTCGTAGGTTTAGAGTTAAAATTTCATTTATGAATCGAATTTAGTTGTTTCTTCAAATTAGCTCCAATTTGGACTATTGTTTGCATAACTACATTTTTTAATGAGCAATATGTGCGTAATAAATATTAGGATAGAGATTAGCTAGGACTAAGATTGGGTTGTTTTAAACTCATTGTATCTTAATGATCTTATCATTTCTGATGCCACATAAAATCTTGGAGCATCTGATTTCACTAATGCTACTTTATGTATTTTTATAATGTAATTTATAGGTTTTGTAACGATGTTGATGTTAATGTTTGAGAAATGGGACTTGAATAAAAAATATTATATATAATGTATAATTTGGTCAAATATATTTACTAAAGTTGCAGATTTGAATGCTATATCGCTTAGATATTTAGATACCATTGCATCATCACATATATGGCTGGAATTTCAAGCAAAGTGAAATCTTAGTTCAAAAAAGCCAACATACAAGCCAAAGTTAAAAACTATGACCATTTCTTGGAAGAACTTTTGCCTGTCAAACTGTCACCACTTGAAGACTTAAACATGCCTGTAAATAAACCAGTACAATTCTTATAAAATGCAGATGTGACATAACTTGTTCTAAAAAATCTAAGGATTACTTTAAAGAGAAAGTAAACCAGTGCAATTATCAACACCTATTTCATTCAATTTATATTGTTTAAGCTTTAAACATTAAATTAATAAAAACTAACTAATTTTTAAAGAAATATGGGAGTTTAGTTGAAGCATAATCCTAGTAAATCTAAATGTCCAAAGATGTGATCATAATGATTTTAGAAATATTTGGTCACCAATGGCCTCTTGATATAGTGGCAGTGGGTACTTATCTGTACTAAAGTGGTGTGGATTAGTATTCAAAAAGTGGAAATTAGATGGATTTCAGAGTAGATTGTTGTTCAAAATCAAAAATATTATAAATAATGTGGTCATGTACCTTTTGCAGCTTTAGGAAGATCCTTGGATATTTTCGACAAGGGGCGCGATAATCTATTGCCTGATTTTGGCCTGTAAAAACATTTGATAAAGTAAAATTGGTATTTATTCAAGTATGATGAATATGTGCAAGAAATATAAACAATAGCATGAAAATCAAGATGATGGTTTCGAATGCGTCCTGTTTAGATTTTAAAACTCGTAAACGATCAAACTTAACTTACTTGTTTGCGCTGTGGGTTGATTTGGAGCCTTCACGAGACGGGCTGCTTTCAAGGGAGCTATCCGTGTCTGTTCTCACAGAAAGATAAGTATTATCAGATACTTATCAGATACACAATCTCTCACAATAAATTCTGACCTTCTCCATGAACTGATTGCGACTTTCTGATTGGTTTATAGCCGTAGCCATCCAAAGACATACGACCACGAATGCTTTCTGCCCGCTGCTTGTTTCCTGCTTTAGAATTTGGGGAAGCAGAGCCATACCTCGATGACCGTTGACCAGCACTAGGTGGATGGGCGTTTTTCTTATCTTTAATAACTTGTAGCCGTTCAATCTCCTCGTCCTTTTTCGTAATTGTGCTTTTTAGCGAGGCCACCTGAAACCAAAAAACGCCATAATCATTTGTATTGTGTTGTTAAAAGAAATTATGCTACCAAGAGGTAGCAAAATCATAGAGTATCCTAGTCCAAAACACATAAAAGTTATACTATATCAACGAGTTACTGTAAATCCGTAAGAGAGTTATGAGATATCGATGAGTTACTGTAAATCATAGAGTATCATAGTCCAAAACATCTAAAAGTTATACTAAGACACTCATAGCAAATGAGATATCGACGAGTTACTGTAAATCCGTAAGATAGTTATGTCTTTGAGCTAACCTATGATATTTCCCTTGTTCTAATAATAGTTTAACATTAGGTTCCATTGAAGTGTCCATTGGTTTGTAATTAAAAAAAAACAAAAAACTTGCTTCCTCAAGGATATCTAGGGCAAACTTACTGTTGTTGTGAAGGTAAAATACAAACTTCATTGATATCTTTTCTACAATACGCTACTAGATATATGTATATATATATATATATATATATATATATATATATATATATAGAGTTAGGTTCAAATGAGAACTTTTTTTTTTGAGAACTTTTGAGAACTAAATCTCAACCACAAATTTCAGGGGGACCACTACAATTCATGGGAGGGGGGATACATGTAAATAAACTTGTGGCTCAAATTAGTTCTTTTTAGTTCTCAAATCAAAATGGTTCTCAAATGATCCTCTCCCTATATATATATATATATATGTGTGTGTGTGTGTGTGTATGTGTGTGTTTGTAACAATGTATTATAGAAAACTTCTATTTAGAAAACCTCTAAATAGTTTTTTATAACTCTTTCAAACATGACTTGTCATTGAGCAATATGTATGTGCTTTAACACTTTAAGCACACGAGGAAAAGAAAAATGCGAAAAGCATTATAACATGATATGGAGTATAAAAATACCTGTTCCATCAGATCCTTGACATTACTGGCCTCTTTGCAACTGCGAGCGGGTCCCAACTCTACTCCAGAGACGCGTTCTGCAAACTTCAAGGTACCCAAACTTTCAGCATATGAAGAAGCTTCCGGATTGAGTTGCACAAGCATAAGTGTCTTTGCTTGACCACCTATACAAACGAGTAAAAGAGTGAAAAAAATACAAATTAAAGATGATTTTGTGAAGTATTATATAATAAAATAGCTTTGATAGTTAATAACATATTTTACAGCAGCACTAGTAGGGTCCATTATTAGTTATCCTTTGATATAAAAACATGGCACATATTGAAATCACAAATTACATTTTGTCTAAAACTACTTTGAAAAGTACCAAGCATGCTCATGAACCTTGAAGAGTTACAAAAATATCATCCTACATATTAGATGCGAAGACTGAGCTTTACCAAAAGAGAAAATTCAACACATGATTGGAGTGAAATGAGAAAGTAACTCATATATAATAAACAAATGTTATATAAACTAGTTTAGGTCTTTTTAGTTACTAATATTGAATACGAATCAAGGTAATTAATAATACTATTTTACTAAACTTTTATCTTTTTACCGGTCTTTTGGTATTGATTCGTCTTAAAGATGCTAGGAATTAAGGATCCCATAGACTCCTACTATAGAGGTCAATTGACTATTACTAGTGTTGAGCACCGTATTTGGGTGGGTACTCATCGCTAGTTAACAAACAGTCAAACAGACAACATAAACACTAACTAACATAGGATCATGGAATGTTATAAACTCATACTATATAGGTGAACCGACTATTACTAGTGTTGAGGGTTATTTTTGGGTGGGTACTCGCCACTAGTCAACAAACAGTCCAAGAGACAACATAAACACCAACCAACATAGCATCTTACACCTCCTATTGTAATAATAATTATATGTAATGGAAATGTTAAGTGTATTTTCATGATAACATATTATAAGTTTTGGTGATACCAAGATGCAAGCTTTATGGAGGAATTGTGTCATTTAAATAGTTGAGGGACTTGTTCTCACATATTTTAGTTCTTAACTTGCTAGAGGTCAAACTGGTGAAGAATTTATTCTAGTTAAGATTACAAGTTGGGATTAGAGAGGTCATGCTTCTGGGTTCTTCAAGTTAGGTAGTTCATCTTCTAGTTTAAACCGTTATTCTTCATTGTAGTGATCCCAATGGACATAAATTACATTAAATTTTATACAATTCACCATAAAACAAATTTCTTAAAACCATTTGAATCAATCATTTACATTTCTATATAAAACTCACAAAACCACTAGGCTTATGGTTCACATTTACCTTAAATTATCCAATATGAAAAAACCTTGCCTAAATCATCATTATAAATGCTAGGTGAGAACATTTCAAGCAAGATGCAACTATCTAACAAGCATTTACACACAACCATCCTTTTCTTTAAATTTCTTGCAAAAATCCTTAACAATTCAATTGACATGATGTACCTAATCACTTCCATGAAAATGCATATCAATTGCACCGATCTTTTCTTCAGAACTACAAAAGCGATGCGAGATGCCATTTGGGTAAACTACTCAAATCTGGATAAAGGGAAAACTTGGTACCTAAAGCTTCCACACTAAATTCTTTGAATGTGGATTGCATACTCCTTGGTTTATTAATTCAAAAGCATCAAATAGTGCTTTCGTGTCTCATATGTATACTTCTGTCAATGACATATCTTCATGTTTAAAACTTCAAGGTGCTAATGGGACTATCATATGTGGTGGAAAAAGGTTGTATTTTACTAAATTATTCAAAATTATAGAAGGGTCATGTATGTTTACTGAAAATTATGGATTAGGTACTTTAACTAAACTAATTACATTCAACATCCTTTATGTAATGAGTGTGTTACGGATTTGGTCCTTTCTCCTAAAACTGTCTATTTTGGTCCGTTAAATCCATAACACACCCATTACATATGATGTTGAATGCAATTAGTTTAGTTAAAATACCTAATCCATAATTTTCGGTAAACATAAAGGTCTTTATTTGTAATTTACTATTATCTTTATTCTACTTAATTAATCGAGTTTGCTCATAAATTAACGATTAGGTCACGGGTCAGTGATTGGGTTTGTCTCATTTCTTTAATTTGGTTCATTGTTATGTGTCAGTTAGTTGGTATTATGGTAAAGAGTTTTTTTTTATAAAGTGTTTGTTTGCCTATTTTAGGAGAAGGTTCCAAATATAAATTTAGATTGTTTGGTCATTAAGAATCTAGTTTATTATAAATAGGAGCCTTAGGATATTTTATTTTGTGTGCTTACATTGATATATCATAAAAGAGTTGTGCAGGTCCTAGAAAACTTTGTCTTCTGTTCGTTTTCTATTATTCAGCTAGGAATTTTTGAAAATCAAAGGGCTTGCTAACAATCTTCCTAAAATATCATGTAAATTATTATGAAGAAAATATAAGAGTTGGGTGAGAAGAAGAGGGAATGGGTTAGTTACCTAAAGAGGCTTGAAGGAGCTGAGTAAGCTTGCTATTTCTAAATGGAACATGAGGACTTTTCTGTGCCAAGGAAAAGATGACATCTCCAAGAGCAGCTAAAGATTTGTTTATATGTTGTGCTTCCTTAAGCCGATCCCCAACCACCTCGGCACGATCTATTCTTTCGCTTCCCGCAAGATCTACTAAATGAAGACCAGCAGTTACAGACCCCCCATTCTTCAGATCTGTTCCATGAACATGGATTGTAACAACACTGCAAAATTATTAACAAAATTATAATTATTATCTTTTTTAACTAATATTATCATACTAATTCATAAAATACAACACCTGTGTGATCTGCTGCTTCTTTCATTCATGGAAGTGGAACTTCTAGCTCTATTTTTAAATCCAGTCTCCATTACTCTCAAAACATCAGAGGGTTCGTTAACTTCACGCATGTTTGCATCCGGGACAGCTAAACTTGCCGTTGACAAAATCCCAAGTGTTTGCTAGTCAAGGACTAATCCAATGGTTTCATCAATATAGCATGAGATGCTATGTTTCATCAATATTCTAAAAACAACATTCTCATCTCAATCTCCAAGTTAATAAGTAGATGACAACATTTTCTAACACAAGGAAGTTAAAATTGTATGCCATAACTTCATTTACCTATAAATAGGTTGATTCGGGTTGTGTTTTATCTCTAATGGGTCAAAAAAGTTGAATAAACTAATTTAACTTAAAAGGAAATATGACAAAAGTTAGAGAATAAAAAAATTGGCCAATAAGTACCCGATATTTCTTGTGGCGTATTTATCGTAGAAAATCTAAGAATTTGTTCAAACAAAATCCACCCAACTTGGTATCTTCAAAAAGCAAGATTCTTATTGAACTAATAACTTAAATGGCCAAAAAGTTATAATCATATGTGACACCGGGACTATTCAAAAGTACAGATAAAAAGATTGAACAAACCAACACATCCAATTTTGACCCATACAACAAACTAGTTGTTTTGACTTGTTACCTTTGCCACATTTGTCACCTCAAAAGTATGTCAATATGTGTAAAGGTACTCAGCCAACCACAGTTAAGAGGTACTCTTGGGTTAAACTGAAGCAGTTAACTATAAAAGGATATCTCTTTGGAGTAGTATCGCTTGCTAGCAAGTCTCTAACTTGTTCGTTATATATTTCAACCATTTGAACCCCCACTTCATATTTGTAAGTGCTTCGATTTTGTGAAATTCTGAAAAGATCATTTAAAGCACGATAATTGACTCCCCATTCTTCTTGAGATCCTTTATCAGGGCCACTCTTTGACACAAATCATTGATTAATATCAGCCACATGTAAAAAGGTTAAAGAAATAAAGAGGTTATTGCATAAAAAGGTTTACACTTTGGTCTCATTTCATTTTTGGGTACCATATTTGCTTTCACCAGTAAATGTGGGAGAACACAAAGATAGTTACCCAAAACAGAAACTATAAACCAGAGTTGGTTGCCTCTTTAGGCATTTAGCAAAATTATAAAAAAAAAACATCAGAATGTTTATAAGGAAAGGTGTTTACCATTGTGTAGGTTTTTCCAGATCCAGTTTGACCATACGCAAATATACACACATTGTATCCATCTAAAACCGATTGTACCAGTTGTTGTATATCTCCATACACCTCAGCTATTCGACAAACATAGAAAATGTTAGTGAATATGAAAGTCTCCCACCAGGATAGATATGTAATCAGCCTTTTCAAAATAAAATAAAAGGTGGTATGTAACAATATCTAAGGGCATCTTTGGGAGCAACTATAAAAGCAACATTCAACTTTTATGTGACAAAATGTGCACATCTGGCCGGTCATGTAAGGGGTGAAAATGGTTGTGGGTACTGCAGAGCAGAAGAGCTCCTAGAACTCTTTTAGTCCGGCCAAATCATTTAATTACTATGTACATAACTACGTTAGAAACATGTGTATTACATGAGTTGAATAAATAAAATATCGAATAGCTTAATTTTAATTTGAACTTTAAGTAATAAAGTAATAATACTAAAAATGAAAAGTAGCGGGAAAGATATTGAGGTGTTAGAATTGTGACACATGGTGCCTTGAGTTACTGATTTATTTGGATATACTGGGACAAATGTGATTAAGAGATCAAAGTAATTCAAACTTAAACCATGAAAGAGTGTTGTATATTTGATTGTGTATTGTATAACTAGAGAACAATATTACACCTGGATACCTTCTAAATATGATAATACATAAGTAGTTTACTATTCAATGATAATCTTACTTTTAGATGCATTTTTGGGCAGGTTTCAACCTGATTGACCCTTTTCCTTGTATTTATAATATTACCCCTTATATATGAAAAAGAACCCAAAATCAACACTTTTATAAGTCATGGGGCCACATAAGTGAATGATGAAAAACAAAAAAAAGGGTTCAAGTAGAATGTGAAAAACCTTGAGTAGCATGGGGACCATACACCTTATTGAACTTGAATGACCTGCGACTTTCTTTCTCTGGTTTGGAGGGATTGAAAACAATCAGTTCCCCGTTTTCACCAATATAATCAACAGTTGATTGTTTATCCTTTTGACCGGGAAGAAATGGTCTTATCCGGCAATAAACTCTAATATTTCCTGTTCATCAAAATTTCACAAGTTTGATGCAAGACTTTACACATAAATAACATATGATCAAAATAAAAAATTAAATAAATAATAAGTAATGATCAAGCTTAACCTTTTAGTTCTTGAATTTCATTATGTAGCTTCTGATTTTCGGACACAGCTTCTTCATAGCTTGCTGCTGCATCTTGCAGTACTTTAAACTTTGTCCCTAAACAGGAAGATAATTAGTCATGAGAATAAGTGACACCCTAAAGTAGAGGTGGTTGATGACACGTCAAACAAGTAAAATACAAAACAAATTGCTTGTAGGGATAATAAAACCGTCTATATCAAATTGCTCAATGGTTAGATTATTGTTGAAATACTAAAACTTTTGTAACCATATATGACACTTACTATTTATACAAGTGTTTAATAATTTTGAAAAAAAAAGGTGTTATATGAATTTTCTATGAGTGATCAAAAGCTTGTTGAATGTAAGCATCGAGGTGAACCAAACCTAAGTGATCAAAATCCTGTGAGTAGGCCTTTTGAGTTTTCAAAACTTCCTGGCGTACTGATTGAGAAGCAAATTTTAGTTCCTGAAAAAAAACTGGATTATATATAAAAGAACCCATAAAGTTGGTGTATTAGTTAGTGATAACACTACCTTTAATGCACCAAGTTGGAATTCTGTAAATGTTTTGTAAATGTGCTCCTTCTTGGTCCAATATTGACTATTAGAACGAGATTTAGCCTCAAGCTCTTCCACCTTCATCTTTGATTCTGTCAGATGATTTTCAACATCCTTCAGTTTCTTCTCCAGATCTAGTTGTAATTTTCTAACAGCTTCGTCTTTTTGGTCTTCATTTGTTTTTCTGACATTCTCCAATTCTTGCTTCAAAGCTTCAATTTCAGCACTTTTACTATCCTTTTCCTTAATATCTATGTCCTCATCCTCGGTTGTTTTCTTCTCCTCGTCTGATATCGTCTTATCTGTCTGCAATTTTTCCAGAACCAAAAAAAAAAAACAATTTATCGCATCTTGTGCAACTCTAAAATAAAATCGTGAAAACATTTCTCAGTAGTGATACTTTGTTTTGAGGAAAAAAACCGCATGAACTCGCCTGTAAAACTGGATCATCCTTGCTATTTCCTGTTCTGGTCACATCAACCTACAACAACCCACCAAAACAGAACACAGTCACCCATATATTTCATACTATTTTTATTCATGCATGACTTATTATTAGAGTTTTCATATATTCAACAATGACAAACAGTTACCTTTCAGTTTAATAAATTAAGGAGCCAAAATAATCTAGAGTAACACAATTACATGACAAAAATAATGTTTTTATGGCCAATCTCTATTATACAAAATTTGAGAGAAAAAAAAATCACAAAGTCCCTACACAGTGCCAAAATATGATTTGAACTGGGATTTTGGCACTGTGTAGGGATTTTGGGATTTTGGGATTTTGGAACACAGATTGAACAGTGCCAAAAATCACAAAATCCCTACATAGAGCTTACTAAGTATTTCTCGAGAGCTAAACTTGAGAACGACAAACACGGGTCACACTCACCCATTGTCCGTCACAATCACAAAACTAGAGCCAAGTTAACTATTTAAGCTCAAGTTAGCTCGCTGTTTTTTGCTAACACTACTCTTAACTCAAGATTTCTTTCCGATTTCTGCATATAAAAAGATGAACTTTACCTTTATCTGGTCAAACGGGCTCATCATCATCTGTAACAATTAGAATTCGGTTATATTTTTACTAACAAGCTGGATTTTGATAAAAATTATTAGAAATCATTTTACCTTCATGTGCTCAAAGTGGTTGATTGCAGCCTGTGACAATAAGAGTCCATAAATAACTTTATGGAAGAAACCAAACATACACGCACATATATACACATATACTTAGATGTGTGTATATTGTTTAAAGTAATTACCTTTGGATCTCCGCTGGTCCCATTTGCAAGGGCTTCAAGGACTCTAATCCTTGACTGGTATTTCTCTTCACGAGTTTTAAAAAGATTATTTTGCTGCGAATAGAAAGCAAAGAAAAAATGTCAAGGGAGAACAATGGAGGAAAACAAATTATCAGTCTTACAGTTCGTAGATGTTCAGCTTGAGTAGAAATACGCCGTTCAATCTCTTGCACGACTTTCCTCATGAGGCAAGCAACACGCTGAAATATAATATTACATATCTTTTTAGAATTAATCGTGTATTACTTATATGCATGTATGGTTTTTACACTTTCCTTAACTAAAAGGATAACATACATGAGGTATTTCACCATTCTTCCTGCCCATGCTTTCATCTAGAATCCCGTTTACCATGCTTAGAAGCGACTGTGTTGGGGCAATCTGGAATTATACAATTACTAGTGTCACCCAAAAATCATGCATATTGAGATATTCACAAGGGACATATTTAGCATTTAGAAAATCACATCTAAACTGTTTGATTTCATCAATTCTGAGATTTTTGCAGCAGGAAGATCGGAATAGCCACCATGTTTCATCTGAAAAACTTCATGAAATTTATGTCCAGCATGATGCATCATTGCACCTGTAGCCTCTGCAGAAAAAGGGATAACACTAAGATTTTACTTCAAAAGTTTTAAGAAAAAAAAATAAAATATTTATTGGTGTAAGTTAAAAGACAGCATAGTTGCTATCTATAATTAAAATTATTCACACTTTAAGGTGTAGTGTCAAATTTTATCCTGCTTATTGCATTCTTAAGGATCTTATTACAAAGAAGATCCTTGGCAAATTACAGAAATCTTAGGAATCTGATGGCATTATATATTCAAACCAAGCAATGAAATACTTAGTAAGCTCTATGTTATCATCTCCATTTGAGGCACACAAACATTTAGGTCACTGTCAGAATCTAAAGAAACTGTCCTTTAACTTCCACATTCAACGTTCTTACATTGTGAGTTGAGTCAATATGCAAAACATTAGTGTATTTATTTAAGTCTACGATTCAATAAGTGTTATTTGACTTAACTCATTATGATGTTTTTCATTCATGTTTGGTTACCTCTAAAACTAATTTTTTTTTGTATTTCATCAACTTCGCCAAAGATTACTCTTGTGTGACTTGGCTTTAAGCATTTTTATTCTTTTGTTGTTGATGTAAAACATAATTAATCTACTTATTTGTTACTCTATACCGTAATCTAACTCAACTATAACTTCTCTTACAATTACTTCAACTGCTTATAGGCAGCTTCCATGATTTGTTCAACTATACAAAAGGCAACGTCATACTACATCAAATCTTGATTTTGTACCGTCATCAGATCCTCCTAATGATGCACTCGATGAAGCAACTAGCGATTCTCTCATTACACAATCTTCTAAACTCAATCTAACTATTGCATTTCGAAGAGGTAAACATACTTGTGACCCATTGCTACTTTTGTTCCTTATGATAAGTTTTATGCATCTTCTGTTCCTTTCTTGCAACACTAGACTCTGTATCTATTTTAAAATTTATTAGTTAAATCCTTGACTCTATCCGTATAGCGCTACTAGGATTGCAAATATAATGCCATTGAACATTAATTCAGGAATTAGTTCATATACTAGTTGGAAAAAAAAAAGATAACTAAATGTAAGTGAGAATTAATCCGGATGGATCTTGACACTACTAACAACCAAATCGGTTGCCAAAAGATTATGCATTGACTTTGTAGTGTGAACTCTTTCGTGACATTTTCTCTTGTTGTCTATTCATTTCATGGTTGCCACGTATAGTTGGTGACTATACTAATTTGATGCAAAGAATGCGGTGATTTATATCAACTGAAGTAACCACCAAGGTTTAAATGTTGCTCAAGAAACATTTAGGAAGTCTGCTCTTAAGAAATCTTTCGGTACTTGGTTTGAAACATCCATAATTGTGGTGACTAAGTTGGGCCTACAAAAGAGTGCATTTGACCACTAAATATCATTAGATTTAAGTGCATATCACTAAAGATTATGGGCGCTTCTCTCATAATTTAGATGAATATTTCTTAATGGGAGTCATACTCGGACCTTATAGAAAAATATTATTTTTGAAAATCAATAAACCTTTGCTACATTGTGAGGGAGAGAAAGAGAGAGTACCAGACATCGCAGGGCTACGTGCCCGCTGAAATTTTCGAGGAGATAGGTCTTCTGGGAAACTATCACTAGTCCCGCTGTGTTCATCTACAGGTTTCCATCTCAAAGAGTCACTTCCCAAAGTTTTCGGTGAGGTAGCACTAGGACTAGATACTCCAACCTTTTGCATGAAATGAGCTTTAAGCGTTAAGAGGCTTTCCGATACTATTTTCATTGATCCCTGGACCATGTAAAGCAGGGCAGACACAAATGTGAGTGTCTATATGTGTATGTGTGAGAGAGAGGGTGTTTGGAGGTCCAAACAAAAACAAAATATTAAACTACAAATACAAAAAAGGATCCATATAACCACATTTTGTGTCTTTTATACATATGATATATTTTTACCTTTTGTAGCTCTGATATAGTAAAATGTGGTAGACCCATCTCATCCATAGTTGCAAGAAACTTGCTAACATTTTCTGCTTGTGCCTCTGATGAATGATGAGGATCACCAAACTAGACATAGGATTCAAGAAGAAAAATATGATCACAAGTTGAAAGATTTTCAACACATAAACTAGCTAGTTCAAAGTGAATAATCAATTCCACCTGGATATCAGATCCTGGTCTAAGCCGGTTGATAAGTCGACACAGAATAGTACCATCAACTAAAAGGGTTCTCAAGTCCTCATCTGAAGCATTGACAGGCAGGTTGAGATTTGGAACCGTGGCATTCAACCACTCTATCACGGATGTCCGCAACTTAGCTACACATAAAGTTATAACCGAAATGAATAACGAAAGAATGATGGGTTAATGAATGAATAGGGGAGGGGTTAATTACCAACTTACCATCATTGACCGATGCGGGTTCAAAGACATCACTGGCGGTGGGTGATGAATTTGAAACGTTGAGTCGACCATAATCTTTTGTGTCGCGATCCATAATAGCTAGAAGTTGCTATATAGCTCTAACACATGAGTGTGTGGGTTTAGCATGTATGTTTTTGCTGCAAATGAGTTAAAAAAAAAGAAATACAAGTTATTGTTTTACACTAGAAAAAGTTCATAATTTTTGGTGATTGTGATCTTAAAATCTTGAATCCTAAAGTAACATACATACATACATATTCAGAAGAGACCAGATCATAATAATAATAAGATAAAAATGGAACTTGATCCATTTGGAACAATTAACAAACAGTTGGTGGGCATCCTAAAAGGCGAAATGCAAAATTAAGAGAAATAATAATAATAATAATAATAAACCTAATTACCTGATGATGAAGGGATTGGAAAGAGAGAAGAGTTTGTTGTTTTGGATGAAGGTGGAATTGGGATTCTAAACGCGAAGCATGAATGTAGGAGGATGAGTGCTTTAGATGGAAGTCGATCGGTCATGATCTCGTGCTTTAATTTCTGGTTGCTATAATAAGAAATGCTTTTATTTTATTGTATGTTCTTGATTCTTGATGGAGAAAGATATTTGACGAATTAACACAAATGCATAAATGGTATCCATGATTTTATCCATTAATGGATTCCTTCATGTTTGTTTACTGGAATTGAAGGTGAAGAAATAATTAAGTTGATGGAAAACGAAGAAGTTGATGACGTTGTTGAGGATGGATCTGGGGAACTCAAATGTTTGGAAAAAAAAAAATTTTTTAACAGCAAATTATTTAAAACCCACCAAAAGGGACACCAACTACAAAACGTTTGGAAATTAAATCACATTAATAATGATGGTGTTATGTTCCAAAAACACGGAAAATGGATGGTACATACATCATATTATCATAATGAATGATTGGGCTACACCCGGAATTGGAGAAACGGCATAGCTGGCCCAATAGTCAGTTTGTTTATTTTTTTTTAACAGGTAACGAATAAAGTCCGGCTATCAGGGGTAATCTAGGTAACGAATAAAGTCCGACTATCAGGGGTAATCTAATGGTAAAATGCACCCCATAGACTAGCGAATACAGACAATGTTGGGTAGTCCAAGCTAACCAATTGAGTCATTTTAGAAAAACGTAAGCCCTCGACCTTTGAAGAAGAGAGAGGTGCAGTTTCAACCGTTCATTGGGTGCGGGAAATGGAAGATGTGATCAATATAAGTGAATGTCGTGAGAACCAAGCAGGAAAGTACGTAGTCCATTCCTTTGTGGGAGAGGCACTGTTCTGGTGAGATTCAGTTAAACAATGTAGGGGAGATGAAGTTATCGCTGCAATGCGATGGAATGATTTGAGTATTGGTGATGAGCAAGTTTTGCCCGAAATATTAGCTTGACAGGATTGAAATAAATTTTCTGAGGCTATAGGCAGGCAACTTGACCCATCAAGAGGTCACTAGAAAGTTTGATGAAATGGGAAGACAGTAAGGCCCCACGCTCCTAAGAGATATGTTCATGCCCTTTCTACAGTTGTAAGGAAGATAGTAAGGCCTCACGCTCCTAATACTTATCAGGAGACGATTGACCTTAGTGCTACACTCTATGAGAAGAGTATGGTGATGAACGTAGGTCGGGAGAGCTTAAAAGGAAGTGGTTTGAGGTGGATGAAAGTTCGAAGAAGGGTGACTGGAGTCACCGCAAGAAACCTAAGAATGGTTCGAGAGGCGGCAAGCCTAGCTGGCGCAAGTGTAATAAGAATCATTATGGGGAATGCAGGTCGAGATCGAACAATTGTTATAATTGTGGGAGGGAAGGTGATTTTTCCGATAGTTGTCCAGAATGGAAGAGGTATTTCAAATGCGGACAATCGCGATACTTCAGGAAAAATTATCCTAAGTTGGTGAAGAGTCCAAAACCATAGAGAGAGATTGATGCTCCAAAGGCCAAGGGTAGGCTTACACTCTAACTGCTGCGAAACCAAAGTACCGATGTAGTTTCACGTACGTTTCTCGTTGTTAATGTGTCTGCTTCCGTGTTATTTGACTTTGGTGCTAGTAGGAGTTTTGTATCGCATGGTTTCTGCGTATTGCTTGGTAGACCAACAGTTAGGACTGAGAGACCTTTTGAGGTTGAGACTGCCTTAGGGAAAAATATTATGATTACTAATACGGTAGAATATTTCCTGATAGACTTAGAAGGATACATACTACCTGTTAGGTTACTTCCTATGACCTTACGTGGTTTTGATGTTGTATTGGGCATGGATTGGTTCGCGGCCTGCTACACGCATATTATTTGTAATTAGAAGGAGTTTTGACTTCGAGCGCCGACTGGGGAGGTCATATCCGTGTACGGGGATCGTGCCAACTCAGTAACAAGAATCATTTCTATAATCAAGGCGCATAAGTTTATGGAACGGGGATGTAAGGCGTATTTGGTGTAAGCCGTCGACACAAGGGAAAAGCCGAAGGAGCTGAAAGATATGTCGGCAGTGTGCCAGTTTCTGGATGTATTTCTAGAAGACCTGTCGGGCATTCCTCCTGATAGAGAAATAAAGTTCGAGATCGATCTGGTACCAGGAGCAAAACCCGTGGCAAAGACACCTTATCAGTTAGCTCCATTGAAGATTAAAGAATTAATGTCACAACTGCAAGAGTTGCTTGATAAATGATTCATTAGGCCGAGCATCTTGCCTTAGGGTGCTCCAGTGCTTTTCGTCAAGAAGAAGGACGGAAGCTTGAGGATGTACATAGACTACAGAGAACTTAATAAGCTGACAGTAAAGAACAATTACCAATTTTCAAGGATCGACGATTTATTCGACCAGCTGCAAGGAGCAAGTTGGTTCTCCAAGATCGATCTGCTGTCGGGTTATCATCAGCTTAAATTCAGAGATGAGGATATTCAGAAGACAGTTTTTCGAACACGTTATGGTCACTACAAATTTTTGGTGATGTCGTGTGGGTTGACTTATGCCCCTGCAACTTTCATGTATCATAACGTGACCGTAACGTGTTCGAAAAGCTGCAAGGACCAAATTTTTTGGATATTCAGAAGACAGCTTTTCGAACACGTTATGGTCACTACAAATTTTTGGACAGATTCGTGATCGTGTTCATAGACGACATTCTAATTTTTTCCAGGAGTGAGACGGACCACGCGATACATCTGAAGGAGTTTTTGGAAACCTTAAGGAAGGAAAAGTTGTATGCCAAGTTTTCGAAGTGCGTATTTTGGCTAAAGGAACTTCAGTTCCTTGGTCATGTGATAAACACGAATGGTATTCTTGTGGATCCATCCAATATAGAGACGGTAACGAGCTGGAAGCCACCAAAGACACCCTCGGTGATTCGTAGCTTCTTGGGTCTAGCAGGCTATTACCGTAGGTATATACAAGACTTTTCGAAGATTGTGATGTCACTGACTAAGTTTACCAAAAAGGATGTCAAGTTCGTATGGGGTCCTAATCAGCAGAGTGCGTTCGAGGAATTAAAGACCAGATTGACTTAGGCACCGGTATTACCCTTGTCGGAGGGGCCTGATAATTTGGTGGTGTAGTCTGATGCTTCCTACTAAGGATTTGGGTTATGTGTTGATGCATCGGGGCAATGTAATTACCTATGCATCAAGACAGTTAAAACCCCACGAGGCGAACTATCCGACTCGTGATTTGGAGTTGGCAGCAGTCGTGTTTACACTCAAGATATGGATGCATTATTTATACGGCATAATTGTAATATCTACACCGATCATAAGAGCTTGAAGTATTTCTTTAAGCAGAAGGATCTTAATATGAGGCAGCGTAGATGGTTGGAGTTAATCAAGGATTACGACTGTGATATCATGTATCACCTGGGTAAGGCCACTGTAGAGGTCGATGCTTTGAGTAGAAAAGATGAGCATCCTCCAATTCAGGTGAGGTTGTATAAACTAGTAGTTACTCACGATTTTCTGGTCCAGTTTCGTAAGGATCAATATCATCATCATACACAATAAATCCCATCAATAGCAAACCTAAGGTAGGGTCTAAGGAGGGTAAGATGTAGACAGCCTTACTTCTACCTCGTAGGAATAGAGACTGCTTCTAGTAAGACCCCCAGCTCTGTAGTTTTGCATCAAGCCTTGGACATAGGGCACATAACACTCAGCAAATCGGGGTAAAGACTTATTGGTTCATGTACCCCTTGTCTTCTGGCGACTGTGGTTGTGGTTTGGTTGCTCCGGTAAGTTCTATTGAAATCCTCCCCCCTCTGACACACTCAGTTTCTGAAATCCTCCCCCGTTTGGAACTCCGGTTGTCATCCACATGAAGAGGACGATGTTGTTCGGTTTCTTCCCGAAGATAAGGTTCATATTATCGGAATCTTTAATCCCCCCCCCCCCTCTGGAACCCCGTCTTATTCATCCCAAAAGTCATAATTTGAGGTTTTGTTTGATTAATCTTGCGGTTTCTTTGATGGTATTGGTGGATTTGTAGTGAATGGTCAAATCGACCTGGAAATGGTTGGCGATAAGGGGGATGATTGTTCCTTATATATCGCTGTTAGCGGTGGTTGTGCTTGTGGGGGTAGCTTGGGTGGGTGGGGTTGGGTTAAAATGTTTATATTTAAAAGTTACCTAATCGACCCCTCCTCTTTTCTATTTTCACTAATGCACCCTCACATCGCCACATCACATTACAAAAGTGGTTAAAATAAAAAAAAAACCTCCTAGACTGCCACACATCAAAAAACTAACGGAGTTAGTCCTCCGTTAGTTTGGGATTGATGAGAGAAAATAGTATGAAAGTTGGGCTCGGTGAAAAACGTTTCGTAATGTGGGATTAATGTCGGGCAACACATGAAACTTCAGATTATTTAAATCCAATTTGCCAAATATCAAACAATTGTATTATATATCAAATCAGGAAGCTTATGTGTACACTTATGAACAACTATATTTAATGTTCATAACGTTTCTCTTTTTTTATTGGTCTATTTGGGCGGTGTACTCCACCTCTCAATTTTAGTTTTTTTTTCTAATACACTTGTCCCTCTTTACCTTTTTTTATACGCATTACCTTCTTTTATACGCTCCACTTTGTCTCTCTCTTGATATCTTTTTTTTTTGTACAACAAGCATTTTATTCACCAACGGAAACAGATACCAAAAATCCAGCAAGGAGCTAGACGAGACACCCCCACAAAACTACAACAACATCATACAAGTATCTCCTCCATACAAAGGCCCACTAACCAGGTAAAAGCCCATTCCCAATTACAAATCTTGACCTACAGTTCACCCAAAGCATACAAAGACACTTAACCTCATTCACTATCCCCTGAACAAGAGGCACTTTTTGGTTAAAAATAGACTCATTCCTAGTTCTCCAAAGCACCCAGCTGGTAGTAAAAATGACAGCCTGCACCAGCTGTCACTTGATATCTAATCTTATTCAAGAGAGTCGTCTCTCTCTCATCGATCCGTCTCCGATTGCTTTCTGGATCTGAGAGAAGACCGATGTTCTTCTTGAAGAGAGCATTTGCTCTCTCTCTCTCTCTCTTGAAGATGTTTTCGACTCTGTCTTCGATGTCGTCTTCCGATATCGTCGTTGTCTTTACTCTACGGATTTGAGCGAAGATCTATCTTTGCTCTTCGGATTTAAGCAGAGATATTTGGCATCGGGATGTGAGTGACGGTAAAGGATCCGTGTATCTCATTCTACGGTCGCCGCCGACCTCCATTGTCTGCCGTAGCTTGATTTGATTACATTATATAACATAACATTGTGGGAATCTGAGCTATAAACTATTCAAAATATTTTTCTTTTTTCTGTTTGTATGATTGGGCGGTGTGCTCCATTTGTTCCTTTGATTTTACGCTTACATCTGTGTCTTTTAGATGATTTGTTTTATATGGGTTTTCTGATGTGGTTTCCTTGGTGTGGCATGTAGTCGGAAGGTCAGTTTTGCTAGTCAATTTCTCCTTTTTGGCTATGATGATCGTTCTGGATCTGAGCCAGCTTGAGCCTTTATGACAGTGATGGCGTTGTCTTGAAGCTTTGAGTATTGTGTTGGGTTGCTATGATTTCTCGATTGACAGAATACAATGTATTTGTGGCTTTAATGTTGTTGTTATGTTCTTCTTGGTGGATTGCCTTTTGTTCAATCTGCTGGGTTTGTGGCTTTCATGAAAAATGAAACGACAATTTTGATGGGTTTGGATGTTGTTCATACCGGTAGGGCTTCTTAGTATTCGTTTGCTGTTATGGTGGTTACTAGCTGCTCCTTTTGCTATTTGAAATTGGGTGTGATGATCTTTAGATTTAAGCCTAACGTGGTGGGTTTTACTTTTATTTAACTGTGGTTTGGTGGCAGCCGGTCTCCGGTGTGTCGCCGCCACTTTTGTATTCTGGATAGCTACGATTGCTCTAAGATTGACTACGATGATCTGGATTTCCTTATCTAGAACCTAGATGATTTGATTTAAAACCTTCGTTCTCTCAGATTGGGTTGAAAAATAGTTTTGGGGGCTGTGATGATACCTATTGAGCCTTCTGACCTTCTTGATCTTCTTGATCTTCTTGATCTTCTTTTCTTCACTTTTGTTTATTTTCTAGAGTTTTTATACGTTTGTAAATTCTCCAATTTTGCATTTGCAGGTCATGTATGTTTTCATGGTGAAGAGACATTAGAACAGGAACCAGAAACACTTGGAATTGTATATATATACAATAGAGAACTGGACTTATGGTTCTGTGCCACTTTTTAAAGAAAAACATATACTATATACATACATTGTGCTCCATAAATTTTCAAATCTTAATCTCCAGTGTAGCTGGTTGGGGTTAATATTTTTAAAGTTACAGCCTTGGGTTCGAATCCCTCTATCTTTTTGAAGGGCCCGGGTCTCCTTACCTTCTCATCTAAAGAAGCAGGTGAGCAACTCACATTATATCTCACGGAAATCGCTCCCCCTCTCTCTCTCTCTCTCTCTACCATTTTCTCAACTCTCGCTTTTTCGTTCTAGGGTTTCAAATTGAAACGGGGGCTTTTACCAAAAGGCCAAAACACATCGAAGCATCCATCAATCGAAGCAGCGATGCCGTTTCAAAGCACTTTAATGGATCCGCCGGAAACCACGTCGAGACGATTCAACAACGACGAGGTTAAGAACGCCGGCACCGGCAATCGAAAAGCTCGCGTCGTTCTGAAAGTGAAAGGCCACCAGGTAATTAGGTTTTTTTTTCTGGTTTTCGTAGATCAGATACTTATTATTGTTCAGTGTATCTCAGTTCCTTTTCATTTTCTAGGGTTTGTTTTCGCCTTAATCATGTTAAACAAGAGCATTCAGTTCAAGTTTGTTGCAAAATTCTAATCACGTGTTTGTTACATACCTGCAACTGTGGTTATATTTCTGTTACAGGATGATGGTGAAGTGTATTTTAGGATCGGAAGGAGCACAAGGCTGAAGAAGCTTATGAATGCTTACTGTTTACGCGCAGGGGCAAAAATTTGTTAGCTTCGTGTTCAATGGACGGCTGCTTCGAGGCGATGAGACTTCTGATAAGGTTAATTCATTGTAGATCTGCAAATAATTTGTGTTTAATTTGGGCGTTTGATTTATATATAGATCTGTTCGTGTTGTGTTGCAGCTGAAATATGTAAGTGTAGCTCAAACAAAGCTTACAGTGGTTCCTTTGTGTTTTAAGGTTGTAGTAGTTAATTCAAATCTCGCATGTCTGATGTTCATTCTCCCTCTTTTGATTTAGGGTTATATGGGCATTTTGATCCTAACTGCTTCTATTTCATATACTTCGTTCCCGATAAGTGAAACAATGACCGTTTGAAGATTCATCTTCCTTACTCCATGCGTGATACAATGTCAGGTTTGTTCAACATATCTTGAAATATCTTATTTAATAATAATATGATATAATTCATAACAACTTACTTTACTTTCTGGCCCCTTATAGGTGACCGAGTAAGATAAATACATACGCTACAAAGCATTGACTAGGTGTTTGAACTGAACCAATAATAAATCATAATCTTCAAACTTTCTTAGCTACACAATATATATCATTCTTTGTTGTCTACCATAGTAACACTTTGCTGACAGTGTGTTTGGTTGCTTGAGTATGCTATTACTTATTGTTTGTTTTAGCAAGTGTAACTCATGCTATTACTAGAAATCTGATATTTGCATTTGTTTCAGGAATTTGGGCTATCTTGAAGAATAATGAAATGCTGACATTGCCCGAGAAAGTAAAATTTGCAATCGGGCTCTTGCCTGCAATGTTGGGCGGACAAGCTTATGTTGACGCTCAAGATGGACTTAGTGTTCAAGATTGGATGAGAAAGCAAGTATGTATTTTTTTTTTTGTAGTAAGTAGTGTGCATTAATGAATTTCTTACTAATATTCATGTTAAACGCAATGTTAACTACTTATTTCCAATTCACTTGTAAAGGAAGGTAATTACTTTTTCTTAGGTTCGCTATTTTATCTACCTTTTTTTTCTATGGTAGCCACCAAAGTCATCATTTTAATATCTAATTCCCCTTTATGTCTATGGGTTTACCATGGAACGATTTTTTTGTTGAACTTTAAACATTTCTATGTTCTACTCATCACATGATTGGTGTTTGCAGCAGTTGAAAATAGGTATATATCCTATCCTCCTTTTAGGTTTGCCTGAAAAATGATGAATGCTAAACTGTACTGAAATGAATCATTTGAAGAGAACATATTGTCTGATACAGCTGTCGAGCCATTGACGATGGTAGTGTTGGGCTTACAACAAATAACAGTTGCGGCCAACGATTCAGGTATGGATGGGTCTTTGTAATGTTTATTTTCTGCGGAGTGGCAATAGTGTTTTAGTCATCATCTTCTAGAGCAGGTTCATACCTTCTAACGTAAACAGAAATTGACGGGTACTACACTCAATTGTTATTTGCTGAAATATGTGAGATTTTTGCTAATAGAGGTAGTTGCATGTTGATTCGTATTTTGTGTAAAGTCAGAAACTTTGATGTTTAGGTTTCTTTAAGTCAATGAATAGTGTTGTTGGGCAAGAATCCCAATACAGCTTGATAATGTTTATGATTCAAGAATTTAGTTGACCTTGATTGTTGTTCTGTTTTATCCTTCAGTTTTATTTAACCAACTGCAAATCTTTTAATTATACATTATATTAGAATCTAGAAATCTAGACCTAATAAAGCCTAGCAACAACCATAGATTTATGTTTCTTGCTAAGCCACTGAATATCAAGTTCAGCCTTTTAGTTGCTTGCAACTGAGATCTTGTGTGATTGACATTTACTTGATTCAAAAAGAACCATGATGACTGTGTTAGTAGTGCTGGCAATATCTTTCAAAGTAATTGTTACATTTTCATGGCACAGTGTTGGTTGAAGAAACAGAACGATCCGTTGGCTCCCGATAGGTAACAAGCAGGAGAAAATACAATTTGGACTTCTGGCCTTATTTTTGGAAAAGGCGAGGTAATCTAACATGTTACATGTTGATTGTTAACACGGGCTTATAGATGAACTTTAGCAACACTTTCATTCTAGAAATAGTTACTATGCCTTTGAGCTCTGATTTCCATGTGCTCTTTTGGTACGAGACGTTAGAAATCTGGAAATTTTTATTCGAAACGATAAAGATTTTTCACAACTTGATGATCATCTTATTGACCTGCAGGCTTTATTATGTATTCAATGTGGCTATCAGTTTTTATGCTAAAATTTGTAGATTGCAGATCAATACTGACTTGTAATATGAAAAGCAGACAGTTAAACCTCCGAGTGACTGAGTCTTGGTTATAATATTGTACAGTTATAGTGCATTTAAGCACAGTTTTCCCAAGTATTCTTTTGGTCAAACAGAAAAAGAATTCTGATCTTTGACTTCTAATATCAATGTTTTGAGTTCTCAAATTTGAAATAGAATAGATAAAGATTTTTCACAAGTTTGATGGCAAAAGTATATACTTTTAAGTTCAATGTGATCACTTTTCTAGTGAAAATTTTAAAACGCCAAATTAATATTACAGTTGAAAAGAAAATGGTTTGACCTCTTAAGTCAGATGTGTTCTGGGGTCTTCTTACTACTGATATACTATATACAAGAAAGAAAATTGAATATTGAAATAGTTTACATGACTCCATAACTATTTTCAACTTTAGCTTTTGATTTGTATGCACATGCGTCTCAAGTTTGCATTCTATTAGGAGTTTTTTATGTATTAAATTAATTCGTTTGTACATGAATGTTATTTTACATGGTATTATTATCATATTTCGGATTACCGCAGCAACGCGCGGTCGATCTCTAGTTAAATGACACCCTACATGCTTATTTTTCATTATTTTTTGATAATAGAGTAAATTACGGTTTTCGTCCATGTGGTTTGTACGTTTTTCACCTATAGTCCGTAAACTTCGTTTATTACGGCTTTGGTCCCTAACCTTTTTCGGCTCGTTACGGCTTTGGTCCCTGAGGCTAACGGACGTTAAAAAATTATGTTAACCTTTTTAAAATGATGATTATACCCTCTAACTAAAAAATAAAAAGAATAATTAAATAAAGGAAAATTGGAATTAAATAATCCAAGTTATTGGGTATTGGCGGATAATAATCCGAGTTCCAATATTGGCCTACAATAATCCCAATTATTTGGGTCTTGGAATTCATTGGGCCGCCGTTAATTTTTCACTAACTCCGTTAGTTGTGTGCTGACGTGGCACATGCCACGTCAGCAAGTATGATGCCACATCACCTGCCACGTCAGCGAAAATGATGCCACATCACCTGCCACGTCAACAAGTACTAGCGGAGTTAGTGAAAAATTAACGGCGGCCCAATGAATTCCAAGACCTAAATAATTGGGATTATTGTAGGCCAATATTGGAACTCGGATTATTATCCGCCGATACCCAATAACTTGGATTATTTAATTCCAATTTTCCTTAAATAAAAACAAAATAACACAGTTGCCCCATCTTCTTCCCCCTTACCCACCACCATCATTGAATTGGTGAAGGTTACACCATCGGCGACTGACGTTGATGAAGGTTCTCATGGACGCCGGTGTTAGGGGCGATTACGAGTCGAACAATCTGGTGGGTTTCCATCGTTACTAGTTTTTGTAGTGGTGGGCTTCCATGGTTGTCGGTGTTTCGACGATGACGATGACTCAGGTGTAACAAAAGTGCACCTTTAATTGAAACATCGACCTACTTTGCACACACAATCATCGTCATCGGATCAACGGTTCCGTTGTGATCTTCGGCGTGATGGTTTTACAGTAATTAGACCACCCACTTCGCACTCACAATCACCGCAGTTGGATCAATGGTTCTGAAAAAAAATTGTTGAAATATTCGAATCGAGAAATGAATCTGGGTTTGCCTTGTTAAATTAATTACTCCACACACTTGCAGAACCTAAAAATATTGAGATCGATGATGAATCTGGGTTAGGGTTGTGAGTAAAGGATGAAATCCGCCTCATCACCACCGGTATATGGTTCCATCCACGAATCCCAGTCGCCACCGCCTTTAATCCGGGAAATACACCACCATCGGGACCCTATATGTCTTAGGGACGGCGGCTGCCGCAAGTTTCATCTAAGGGGAGAGAATCCAACGTCACACTACCACCGTAAAAGAGGTTGGCTGGAGCTAACACCTACCGGTGAGATCGGTCGGATCCCAGACCTCTCTCTTCCTTCCCGTAGGGTTCTCCTCGACACAGCCAAAGGGTGATGATGGTGTGGTGGTTGTCCGCGGTGTTGATGTTAATGACCGGAGAAGATGCCGGAACTGTTGGTGGTGATGACCGGAGAAGACGCCGGACGCGTGGTGATGACCGCAAAAGTTATATATTTATATTTCCGGAACGGGGGTGATGAACGAAGAAGTTGGGCCACATTTTGTTTCTCTCTTTTTATTTTCTTTTTTCTTTTTTGATTTGTTTTTAATTTATATTTATATTGGTTTTTTAAAGGAGGGTATAATGGTCTTTTCATACACACTTAACGGAATTTATTAACGTTCGTTAGCCCTAGGGACGACCGGTGTAACGGACCTCTAAACCTTGGAGACTTTAGGCGTAAAAATTAAAGCCTGGGGGCTATAACCGTAAAATGTGCAAACCACAGGAACTATAGCCGTAATTTACTCTTATTTTTTATTATCATTATCACTTTGTATAGAAACCTTCTTTATTTATTATCATCGTAACTTTTGATTATAATTTTATATGGTAACTTTGGTTTCTTCATGTAATTTTATACATATTAAGCTGTAAAAAAATCCCTTCTCGCTACAACGCACGGGTCAAAAACCTTGTTGATATTAAAATGATAATTTTTCAAACCTAGAATCCAAAACAGAATTTTTACGAACTATCCGAATAATTTACTCTTACCGTCAACATCTCATTTGAGTCTACCTTTTAAATAGCTAAAATCGATTGGCTGACACATCCCAATCGGGGAAAGCTCGTATATCAGTCACATCTCTATTATTTCATTGATTCACAAGGAAACTCACAACTGTAGAAAAACCTTCGAGAATCAGAATTGAACCCGTAACCTCAAAAGACCCCAAGCTCTAACCGACATTTTCTATGCCATTAAACTAAACTAAGGAGTCAATTACACATCCTATATTTCTATACAATTTTGGTTATTTAACTTTTATTTTGAGAACATAATTCCAAACAAGTCATCTTTCCGTGGGTCTGATCGATTTTCATATATCAACACGTCTAAATATTTGGGTATCTTTCATATATAAAAAGACTCGTATATTTCCTCACTCTAATAACATAAGTGAAAAGGTATTACAACAAACAAAACTTAGGTAGGCATTCTTTTTTCTATATTCGACTTACAGGTATATCTCGCTCTAAGCATAGAATATTGGCAAGAACGACATTTGGTGCAATTTTAGTGTGCATTTATGTGCTTCTCTCTTCAAACACATTTTACATTCGAAAAGACATCAGCCACATCGCAATCACGGTAATCATTGATCCTGCAAATCATTAAAATCGACAAAATCATTACGTGTCGATTCGATAGTGAAGTGTTGTAGCGTTAAGGTCACTATTCAATAGGGGTTTGTATAAAACTAAAATAACCAACTCGTAACTGAAATTACCATACTAACCGAACCCAATTCAAACCTGACGGCTACTGAAAAACAAACCTACTCGATAAAAACCGAAAAAATTGAACCATACCTGTAAAATCCAAAAAACAAACCCAACCCCTAAAAATCAAATATTATGTTTTTTTTTAAACGGCAAATTTAGATCATTGACTGGCCACTAGCCCACCCAATCATTTACGTTCCCCGAGTACAGGACCCGAAGACCACCCTTAGAAGGGAACCCACCACAGACGAGAAAATCCCCTGGCCCATTCTGAAACCCTAAACTTTGTCACAGATGGGACTTGAACCCAAGACATCTCCATTTTTAATGTTTCTAGGTATCTCACCTAATAAATAATATATTAGAAACTAACAAATGGTATGGCATAAAAATTCTAGAGTGTTTCTCAGTTAAAAGATTTTCGGTTCAAATAGTATAGGGTGTAGATTGTGATAGTTTTATCTTATAAAATTTATGAATTGTTGTTAAAAAAAATTAAAGCTGATTAGCAAAAGAATTTAGGCCTAAAGTTTTATGTCCAACTTTATTATTTGATTACAAACTGAAAATGAACCGTTATTTTTCAAAATCAAATGGTAAAACTGAAATGAACCCATGGCCAAAAAAAAAATTTAAAAAACTGAAACAAACAGTTTTTTGGTTCGGTTTGAGCCTGAAACCAATCCAAACCCGCTCATATACACTTTTACTGTTCAATAAAAAGAAGCGAGTATATTAACCTGATAACTCGACCATTGTTGATGTAGCTCCTCCAACAGATAACTTCATAACTACATGAATCATCAAAATTTACTTTCAAAATAAAATAAAAAAATTTCAGAAAATTGTATCCTATAACACACAACTTCTATAGATTGAGAAAAATATTAGTTATAACAAGGTATAGCTAACTTTAAAAATAAAATAAAAAACTAAAATCTAAAAGAGAAACAAAACACACTTACCTGTATCACAATCTGAGGTAGAATTCCAAGTCCCACACATACACAATTGCCCAAACCTTCCCACATCATGCCCACAAGATCCACCGGTTGCCTCACACGCTTTACAAAACGAATCATTATTCGCCTCCACATTATACTTGACTCGTATCCCATAACTCCACTCGGATGGCCCACTCACTCGTAGGGGTGCAAGGGTATATGCACTACTATACCCTTGGCACTCTAGTCTACTAAGATTCACACTCTTGATCGAATCGAAAGGTATCGCGCAACAAATAGGTGGGCCCGTCCCGTACGCTAAGCCCATACGAGCTAGCCCAAGATCCATCCAACCTCGACAACCATAGTATTCTTCGCAGCCCATGCCCGAAACATTTCTACACGGTACATGGTTCCCGGACGGAAAGCCTTGGAACAATGGTGATTGGGTTGAACAACCCAATAGCATGAAGACGTTATCCGCACTTGGATTCAAGTACGGGGCCCGCCAGTGCTCCACAACGAACCCGTTTCCCCTACCTCCTAACACAATGGAGTCACATGTGGACAGATGTGGGTCGTGTAGTGTTAGGGATTGATAAGCGTAGTCTATGTTCAGAACCCTATACGAGCCTGAGCTAATATGAAACATAAGGATATCATTGATGCAGAACAAGAGGTCTCGAAAGCCCGAGTGACCACATCCGGATTTGAGAGCGAACGGGTAATCTATAGTTATGTTACCGCAATAGGACCGGCATACATGAGATGCACCCGAAACTAATGGAACAAGCAAGACTTGTAATGAGATAAAGAAAACGAGTATAGACATGGTGATGGAGGTAAGAAGAGAAATTGGACTCAAAGAGGGAGTGTGGATTTAGGAATTGAAGTAGCAAATAAGTGGGGATACTTTGCTTGTGAGGGTTGAAAGTGGTATGCTTTAGTGAAGAATCTTGGTGAATTGTTTATGGGTTTTTAGTTCGGCTTTTGGGTCTTTTTAATTGTTTTGGTCTTGCCCAACTTTTGTGACTTTTTGCTTTAATTTAAAAACTGAAATTTTATATTTCTGTTATATTATAAGAGAGCAGATCTTATGATTTATCGCATTTGATATTTTTGTTTATATTAGTTCATCTAAAAAATATAGATATTTTATAATGAAGATGCAAGTCAAACGTGTAAACACCTATGTTCATTTGTGTTCATTTCTGTCACATGTATATAAACTACCTACATGTCATCTACAAGAATGGGTGAAATCAATTATGTATTAGATCCACAGGGCCGATAATTTTGTATTTAAACTTTTAAACTATAAACTATCCTTTAAAAGGTGTTATGAACACTAACATCTAGACCAATAGTGCCATGCCACGTGGCGATCTAGGTGGATGCCGCATAGCACGATAGTTTTTTTCCTTTGTTTTTTTATCTAGCTGTAACAAATTTCACACATGTTTTAGTGGCCTAATAGGTATAGTTGTGTTCGTTTAGCAAATGAGTTGGTGGTGTTATATGCATAGTCATGTAGCATAGATTTTCTTTATTTTTCTATTTTCAATTTCAACGAATTTAGAAAGAGAGTTTGTGGTATGATGGATACATTCGGGTGTAACATAGTTTTTAGGTCGTAGGCCCGATACTTTAAGCTTTTGGGTCGTTACGTGTTTTTTTTTTCTTTCCATTTTCTTTATGTGGCGTTATAGCAATGCAACTGCTTTGTGTGGCCGTGCTATCCTCTCGGCAACGTGCGTGTAGTAAAATCTAGTTATACACATCTATACGTGCGCATGAGTGTTTTTGTTTATATTGAGGTTTGATCTAGTTAGCTCACGAAACAAACCAAACCATATGGTTTAAAACTTCATAGACCAAAACCAAACCCCAATCTTCAAAAACAAAACTATATCTGCAATTTGATGTTTACTACATTTGATTGATCAACTTAACTTCTGCAAGAATTGAAGTAGAAGGTGGTAAAGCATCATCATGTAAATTGTAAACATACCTCAAATGCTATCAGTCACATCTCCAACTACATCTCCTATCGCAGAAAGAGCAAAGGGTGCAACAGACACATTGAATGTCTTGGACCCTGTTTCATCAATATGCTTCATTTCAAAGTCACCCTCCTGCATGTAATTAAATAATCAGGAAAAGTGTGAATATTTTGGCATTGTGATGTAACTTTCAAAATTGTTCTTCATAGAAATAACTACATTGAATTTATAGTGATTCACAATTGAAAAAGAGGGGGGGGGGGGGGGGGGGGGGTAAGGGGTAACTTTATGATAACACTGCTAAATGTTCATCTATTTATATATGTGTTTATGTAGTATATATAGAGGTGGGTTCAAATGAGAATCATTAGATTATTAGGGACCATTTAACAATATACATAAACCATCATAGTGTCATTAGATCACCCTTTGATCATAGTGTAGACGAGGAGGGGATGCTCACGATTCATAGAGTGGAAGAGAAATAATTGTCTAAGATTTCATCCATCCATTGAAATGTGAACTAAGGGCCAAAATGTGTTTCCTTGCTAACATGTATAAGTCTATATCTTTAAGACAGGTTTGCCATTGCATGTTCCAATCTACAAAACGCTTCTAAGAAGGAATTTTAAAACAACATTTTTGGGTGGTTGTGCATGACTAGTTAACAAAATGACTCTTGATTTAATCTTTTAAAAGAAAGTAATTTTGGAACACCAAAACTAATCATGATATTAAGTTCTGAAATAGAAATCCTTTCTCAAAGAAGAAATGATAAAGAGAATAATTTTCCCTTTTTGGTGGGCGGGGGATAAGATGTAACGATAATATCACCAGCAAAACAATTAAATTAAAAAAAATTAAATGAGTAAATATAAACTCACCATTCTTCCGGTAGGAGTGGTTAACGGGCACGCTGACGAATATTCAAAACTATTATTAGGAAGTATAACCGGTTGTTCACCGATAACTCCAACACCCCTACAAAAGTATATATATCAAAATGCATTATGCTTGCACGAAAAGAAAATAAACCTCAGCACTATAAGAATTTGGTCGATGCGGTGACATGCCAGCAGACAGGGATCATACCATACATCCTCAGATTTCTCATTAGCATTGGTAATTATCCAGTGTCTCTTGAGAAGTTGAACAGGGCGGTTCGAATTGTTGGTAATTCTTATTCGATAAGCAAAGAAATATTGGCCTCTTAAAGGTTGACTGCGCCCTTCAATGTACACACTCCTAGTTTGAACCCTGATCCCCTATGATAATTAATAACATTTTCAATCATTAATTGGTTGCAACTTCTAAGGTTTTATACCATTGCAACTAAAAAGATAAACCATAACTCAAGTTCATCAGGAAAGGGGACTACAACAGTAGTAAGTACTAAGCCCAAACTCCAAGCATTATAACACATAATACCATGCAGTTAAAGTCTTAAGACCTTTATGGGTTTTCCTTCTCATTATTGGTCAAATGGTTTAAAAATATAATCTTCAGCGGTATCAAACAACATTTTGGATTAAATCCTAATAACCTGATAGGGCAAGATTGGAGGAACCATGTAAAACGATATCATGAAGTGCAAGTACTACGATTATCAAAGCGAACACAGTGATAGAGTCTCACCAAGTCACATAAAACCACATTCCCACAAGCTACAATTCTAAATATATACCACTCGTAATCGAAATAGCAAAACAGGTCACACTCACTAGCCAGTAGTCACCCACATATAACAGATTGAAAATATGTTTAAACCCCTATGAAGTATATATATACTAAATTCCTACTCGAAATACAACAGACTGTATTCAATAAAACAGCAAAAGAAAAACACTTTTGTCGATTCAATGCATAAGCATATCATGTCATACTACGCATAGATAACAAGAGACAGACCATAAAGTTTTCAACATCTAAACCCGGGATCTGTTAATGGTAACTCGTTGGAGTAAGAAGGGGCTAACTGGCATCAAATCCTATATACCAAGGATAAAAGACAAGATTTTTCCATCCCAGTAGTCCCCATATTGTAATCCATTTTTCAAAAAGAGCAAAAGTGATTGAGTTAAAAGGCACGATCGAAAAGAGATAAATTAGTCATCACCACTTAACTTAAAAGAGAGTAAGAACAAATAAAACAAACTGAACTAATAAAAGATAGCTATAATACCAAGGTTGTTGCATCACTTGAACATTTCAGTAGATAGTGAGGAGCAATTTCTTTCATCTGATTACGGTATCTTGCTGCATCCTAAAACGAAACAACAATGAACAAAATATAAACATATATTTTGGTATTTCAACGGGTTTAAAACATGCTATAAGCAGATAATCCTCAATAATGAAAGATGTAACGCAGTTTAGCGGACCGAAAAACAAGGATACTAATACTAACTCCAATGTACAACATACGAGAAATCCACTGTCACCTCATATTGGCATATCACACGTGCTCAATTTTCAAGTGGAAGATTATATTTGAACAATCATACTCCAGAACACTAAAAATGCTTTCTTTTGTGATTAATTTATCAACTTTTGTATTATCTCTACTATTTTCATCAATCAAACAGTAAGTTGGGAAAAATTAGTACCTCAAACCTCATATTGGCGAGTCACATTTTTCAAATTTAGATCAATTTATCAACTTTTGTATTATTTCCAATATTTACATCAATCAAACAGTAAAATTAGGGAAAATTAGTACCTCAAACCTCTCGTTCGCAACGGCTTCCCTCATCAAACCTCCAAGTCTTAAAACAGGTTCATCCTCCTCAAATGATTTCAAAGAATCACGAAGCCTAGCAGCCTCTTCGTAATTCTACACAAGTATTATAGTGCAATAAACCACAACCGTATCAGGAACCCCCAAATTCCATACTGATATGCAAAAATACATTTTCCATCATTGATCAATATAAAAAACAACCTTATAATCACAGTTAGGTATTAACTAGACTGATGATTCCATGAACTCAAAGTCAATTGAGAGTAGAAATAGTCACCTGCATAATTATAAGGGATGAAAAAACCTAACCTCAGACATGGCGGCAAGTTCCATTTGCTGTTTCATCAACGAATACATCTGATTCCGTTCAAAATACGAAGTCATATTCTGCTCACCCTGATTATCTGCTCCCGTCTCTGAAGCACGCGCGATTATTCTACAGTTCCTCCTCACCGGAGTTACACAATTCAACCTAACCATAGAATCTCCGGCGCCAAAACTAATCCGGCCAGGCGTCGCATGCCATGATTCAACTTCCGCAAACAGCTTTAAGCTTATCGAATGCATAATTTCGTTTCTGGAATTAATAAGTGCGATTTGCTCTTTGATTCGATTGAGAGGAAATTTGAAAAGGATCTGCTGCGAAGATTGAGGGAATTCGAATATGGGAAGGACGTGGTGGAAGATTTGATATAGTTTATGGACGAAATGTGGATAATAGATTTTGGGCCTAAGAATGTATGGGAGTGATTATTAAAAATGAATTTTGGTTTTTGGAGAAGGTAAAAAGTCAAAAATGCCTCTTCAAAAGCATCTAAAAGTCACAATGTTGTGACTTATTAGTTTTTGGAAGGGTATTTTTTTACTTTTTGCCTCCTTCAAAAGCCAAAAGTCATTTTAATAAGCACTCCCAAACATGCCCTAAATCACATCCGGTCGTTCAATGTATTATGATCGATAATATTACACGATAGTCCCTGTAGTTTGTATAGATTACATTTTAGTCTCAGCAAACAAAAAGTCAAAAACTAATTTATTTCTAACAGTTGATTTCTTTTCTAAAGGTTTTCCCCTGTTGAGCTTAGGGTGCGGTACCTTCACAGCAAGTCAGGCTGTTTTAAAAACCGCTTCATGTAAAGTGGTAAAAAATGAGAAGGCGTGTCTTGACAACCAACACATGTTTATACCATTTGTTTTTTATACCTTTGGCATTCTCGCACCTGAGGTCGTCGAGCCACTTGGCAGAGTCCAATGTGTCATGTAAAGTAATGTCATGACACCTAGATATATGCATATAGTTTTTAAACGGCTTGTTTTGCTATACAAAAAAGGGTTAGCGATACAGCTTGTTGCCCGTTTACCTTCTATATCCTCGCAAAAGATGAATATTTTACAATTGGAATGAAATGAACCCATTATGTAATACCTATGACAAATGAAAAGAAAATTTACATCGGTACACAGACTCATTCCCATTTTCTCTATGTGTAAATCCATAAAAAGTAAAGGTTTTCACTTCCTCTATGATTCATGTGTTGAAGATTTTGTTGTTTTTATTGATTTTCATATGCACTACAGAGTTGTTAGAAAAATCACTTGTACCAACTGGATTTTAAGCATCAGGTATACCATGTGCCACCTAGGTGCCAACTGGATTTTAACACCAGTGGTGTTAACTTAACATGGGTGGGGATACCTCATGTTATGTTAACTATTTTTTTTTTTTATTGAATGTAACGGTCAAAAAGGGGGTTTTCAACGGATCAATTTTTGACCATTAGGCCCATCACGCTCATTAGCGCCCGCCAACATCTTGGCTGAAACTCATGGCGCCGCCATATAACGGGACAAGGGGGTGGTGTTGGCGCCCTTGGCGCCGCCAAAAGCGCTGGTTGGCGCCGCCAAAAGCGCTGGTTGGCGCCGTGAAGAACCAGTATACCGGGTGGCCTTATATGTTTTCCATCTTTTGTGTTAGCGACCACCATATACAGACTTCCGGCAGCTCTTTGAACAAGAAAAAAGAAAAAAAAGAGTTTAAAGCTTTAGACCATCACCAACATAATATCATTAATAGAAAAAAAATAGTATTTGATATTGTTATTTAATAAAAAAAAGGATAGAAAGCATCTGAAATTAATACGTAACACTTAAAAGATTTAAAAAATAAAATTTTGTTGCGTATTCCCGTATATATGTTACAAATTATAAATCCCTAATCTTTTATTTTTTTAGTTTTTTTTTTTGAACGGTCAACGAATGCCCCGGAAAACCAGGGGACTATTTACACCAGTTGAGCTCATTCTAGGGAAAATCCACCTCCGCGAGCGGCCGGGTGGTAAAACCTGGGAGCTCAGGGATCGAACTTGTGACCTTTCAGCCCCAAATCTCCTCTCATGACCACTTTTATTTTTTTAGTTATGAGATACACCTCTCAAGAATCATAATAGAATCTGCCTCTGAAATCAACATTTCTATATATACGCCAAGTGTGGTGGTGTTTTTAGTGCATCTCTCTTAATAAAAACACTCGAAAAGACAAATAAATTCCGTTCCAAAAAAACACATTAATTCGTAACGCCCCCACAAACCTCCCTCCACTTCATTGGCGGAGCCTCCAATTCTCCCTCCTTCTCTACCAACCCCCTCCCTCGCCATCCGAGATCCTCCAAAAATGCAGACCACTTCCTTCAATCTCTCTAATTCAATCTCAAATCTCAAGCCTCGTAACCAGAGATTCATATCTACTTATCAACTTCCCTTACATTTGAAACAATCCGCCGGTTTTCGCCCCACCAATGGCGTTTCCACTCGCATATTTCCTTCAATCTGCGCTTCGTCTTCACACAGGAAGCTAGGTCATTGGATTTCAACTCCTTCTCCGGTTCCCGAGCGTGAATCGGATGGTTTCGAGGTTAAATCCGCGGCGGTTCCGGACAGTGCCGACGGCGGTGACGCGGCGGCGGCGGCTTTGGCCAAGTCGAAGCTTATGGAAACGATAGTGCTTGGATCGTTGTTTGGGCTTTGGTACCTTTTCAATATATACTTTAACATTTATAACAAACAGGTTCGCAGTTTTCTCCATTGATCATCAACTTTCCGTTTCAAATCTATAGTAACATCTATGCGTTTTATTTCCTTAAATAGGATAAAAAAAAGGTTAAAAAACGGTCGTTCACGGAATCGAGACGATGCCTCCCATAGACAAACCAAAGACTTAAACCATCGGACCAAGTTCACAATTAGCTACTATCTTCATTCACATAGTATGTATATATTAAATTTGTAAAGGTTTGGGCACAAAACCATAGGCAAAGTTTTCAATTGTATATATATACAATTACTGAATCATATACTGTTTGATGCGTTACAATCGTGGTAAATTAGGAGAATCTGTTCATGATTTGAGAGGTTTTTTTCCCACAATAAGCTTTGGATCAGATTTCGGTTCCAAATCTATAGTAACATATATGTTTGTTCTGAATTACTGAATCATATACTGTTGCTACGTTGCAATTGTAGTAAATTAGTAGAATCTGTTCGTGATTTGAGAGGTTTCTTCACACGAAAAGCTTTCGATCAGATTTCGGTTCCAAATCTATAGTAACATATATGTTTGTTCTGAATTACTGAATCATATACTGTTGCTGCGTTACAATTGTGGTAAATTAGGAGAATCTGTTCATGATTTGAGAGGGTTTTTTTTCACATGAAACGCTTGAATTAGCTTTCCGTTTGAAATCTATAGTAACGTATATGTTTGTTCTGAATTACTGAATCATATACTGTTGCTGCGTTGCCATTGTAGTAACTTAGTAGAATCCGTTCATGATTTGAGAGGTTTTTTCGCATGAAAAGCTTGAATTAGCTTTCCGTTTGAAATCTATAGTAACATATATGTTTGTTTTGAATTACTGAATCATATACTATTGCTGCGTTGCAATTGTAGTGAATTAGTAGAATTTGTTCATGATTTAAGATTGATATTATTGAGTTGACTGAGTACAATGTTATCGCTGTTATTTCTGACCGATTAGAATATGTGTGCAGGTTTTGAAAGTTTTTCCAAATCCAATAACTGTCACTACAGTTCAGTTTGCTGTTGGGAGTGTGATTGTATTCTTGATGTGGACATTGAATCTTCACAAACGACCTAAAATCAGTGGCGCACATGTAACACCCCAACCCGTAAAGGTCGAGATATCACTATTACAGATATCAAATCAAAAACGTCCTTCATAAATAAAACAAGGTCCAAAGTCTTAACGAAATTCTAACAATCCAAACCCAATAAATGATCAAACGAACTCCTAATTAATGTCTTATTTAAAAATACTGAAATAAAAATAACATAAAGCCTTGATTCCACTTGCACTCATCCCCGATTCCCCGGATTTTCCTGATTACCTGGAATAGGAACATAACAAACACACAAAGAAAATACGGCAGAGCCAAAAGTTGCTCAGTAACGGAGAAACAATAGTAAAACGAACAAGAAGCATAAGCGGAAACAATTTCAAAACGAGACATGTGACAGAACAGATCTGAACATAACATATAACTGAATTTAACGGAACATATAACATAATACATATCAAATCTACACAACAATTAATCAAGAAAATAGTCGTGTAACATATAAGGGAGTACCCATAGAGCCAGAACAGAAGTGTACATAGCTAGCTAGGCTAATGTACGAGTAGAGATGGCGTGTGTGGCGTACACACGTTACCCCATCCCCCATATAACATATAACTTATCACATATATCATATAACTGAACT
>JBCNJP010000010.1:107938612-107976612 GCA_039602395.1 Deinandra increscens subsp. villosa | reverse complement strand
GGCCAAAATCCCTATTTCATTTTAAATACCAACTTTCAGACATAAAACTATATGTAATCTTCATCATTGATTATCTAATTTAATCACACAAATTAAAGTAAGCATCTTGGTTTAATAAGCTTTAATTCATAATTTCTTCACCCCTTTGGTTGTTTTTAAATATAAACCTCTTACAAACCCTAATTTTCAACCAAAAGTACTTGAGCAGCCACCTCAAGGCCTCGAAGCGCTTTCGTGATCACCTCGTGTCCCTCGCCCATCAGGGCACAACATACATATGGCTCATAAAGTTTAGAGCTTTCGCGGATTGGACTTTGGATATAATTATTATCCTTATTTTCTTATTATTTAGGGTCAACATAATTACAAAACAAGAAATAAGAACATGAAAACACCCCTCAATATAAAATCTACAACTAGAAATAAGAACATAAAGATTAGAAACCACTTACAGTCCCATTCCAGCAGCAAGCCCATTGTCCATAAACATCAAGATACGAAAAATAAAAACAGTGGTATAGTCAACCTAAACAAAACAATCAACAATATCAAAAATTATGAAAGTAAAACACACAGAAAAAGATCCAGAATTTTCCCTAATTACCCACCACAATCCATATGTGCAAAGGGTGTGTGCAGAGATGATAATGCTTCCAATTGATGGCCACAATGATTCTAGAATGAACAATTGTCAAGAACCAACAATAGTGTAATCAAATGATAGATTATTATGAAAGCAAGTATAATCTACTAAAGGATACATACTGGTGGCAAGCATTGAGAGGAAAAACCCATCGTACCTGCAAAAAACCCATGAAAATTAACTAGAGTTCTTATCAAAATCAAAGGAAGTTATTAGTAGCAGTGGCAAAGTTGTGAATAATGAAACCTACCACTTGAAATCGACACCCCTGACAGCCATATGGGAGATAAAAGGTCGCAAAAAACCCTACTTTCTAAACTGGAATTGGGGTTTAGGGGTTGAATCAGAAGAGGGAATTGGTGGATTTGGGTGTGAGATCTGGGAACTTATGGAGATATGAAAATGGGTATCCGAAAGTCAAGAAATTTATTCTGATTTGAAAGGAAAAGGAAAGGTTGGGAGAGAAAGGGGAGATTGGTGAGCAGAAATGGAATGGGCGTTCAGAAAGAAAGTAGATTTGAATAGTAAAAACCATAAAAGAAGCTTGATAACAGTTATGTTTTGTATAGATATACGAGATGAGTCATGGCACACGTTGTAGCAGTTTAGTTGCTACGTGGATTTAGCATTTGTATTTTAGATTCACCTGTTATTATATTTTAGATTTTTAGTAGGGGTGTAAACGAGCCAAACCGAGCCCGAGCTCGTCTAAGCTCGAGCTCGGCTCGTTTAAATTTAATGGAGCTCGAGCTCGAGTTCGGCTCGATTCGAGTTTTATTTCTGAAGCTCGAGCTCGGCTCGTGAAGAATTTTCTAAGCTCGAGCTCGACTCGGGCTCGGCTCGTTTACTATTAATTAATTCTTTTTTTAATATTTTTTTAATTAAATTTGTATATATTTAGAATTATACTTTTTTATATATAAAATAATACATATTATTTACTTATTTTATAATAATTCTATATATAATAATCAATGATTTTTAAATATATTTAAAAAAATTAAATAAAAATTATATAAATAAAAGCTCGATAAGGCTCGCGAGCCAGCTCGAGCTCGATAGGTAAAGCTCGGGCTCGAGCTCGTTTATTAAACGAGCCCTATTTCAAAGCTCGAGCTCGGCTCGAGCTCGTTAAGGCTCGGCTCGTTTCGAGCTTTTTATCGAGTCGATCTCGAGTAGCTCATGAGTAGCTCGGCTCATTTACACCCCTAATTTTTAGCTATGTGTAGTGAGCTTTTTGATAATTATATATATTTTTTCTATTTTATTCCTCTATAAATACTAAACAAATTTACGAAATTTAATCATACGGCTTCTACTACTTCCTTTATATTTTTTAAATTTTTTTTCAAACATGTTTTTCCATGGTTCACTGTTCGGCAGTCTACACAATCCGCGTTTCTGAATCCAACAACAAAAGATTAATCTGGTTAAAAAAAAATCATGTATAAGATCACCATTCACCACCCACTTTTGTCAAAATTGAGCTAGTAAAGACGAATCAAGTCAACTCTCACGACAAGAGATAAGTCAACTAAAATCAATTTTTAAACTAAAACTCCCTTCCTTTTCATTCCCATCATGAATCATCCTTCTTTTAAGAGAGTTCTGTTTATAAAAAAACTACCCATGATCTCCATCATATTCTCCTTTCCACCACTATAACTCTTGGAAATAAATAAAATAAAACAAAAACAAACTAAATTGAAACAAGAAAAATAAAATTATCCCTAACAAATAACACACAACTCTAACTACCAAACAAATTAAAAATCTTAAAAAAAAAAAAAAAAAAAAAAAAAAAACCCCATTGCTGGCTCCATTGCTGCTGCATGTGGTAGAGGCAATATTGATTGAACATGATTGAAATTTGTTGTGAAATTTTCATGATTTTATTTATTTGTTGTTATTGAAACTTTAGTAATAAAAACCCGATTCAACTAGAAAATTATATTATATTGTTGAGTTGATAGAAATCCCAACAAAAATATGAAGCCGATTCATGTACAACTTGGCGGGTTTAGACATTTATATAAAGCCGAAGCGGGTGGTTTATATGTCGGAATGCTACTCGGGTCGAAAAACCGAACTTCCCCGGGTTCAAAGGCTAGCTCACTGTGCCTGCCAAAACGAACACCACTCTTTCTTAGAAAACTTAGCAGGTTGACTTCTATTTCAAACGAACACGAGATTATCGAACCACTCACCTTCTAAGATCGAGTCCAACTAAACCCGCTTGTAATATCGTTAAGTTATCTGAGTCCGGGGAGACAATGATAACGGTGTCCTCTGAGTATTGAGTTTCGAGAATCGACATTAGTTGTGTCACGCGAACAAAGACGTCAGCAACACTCTCGTTTGGTGTTCCGTCGTTGATCGGGGGCGGTTTGATGTTGGAAGAAATAAGATCTGATGCATATATCTGTCACAATATTCACAAAGCAATAATAAGCCTGATGATTTCTAAGGGAGAATATGATTGAGTTGTTTTTGAGAAAGCAATAATAATCCTGATGATTTCTAAGGGAGAATATGATTTAGTTGATTTCAGGTTTACATGTTTAACCCATTTAGTAACATAAATTTGTTAGATTAAAAAGGTTCGACCCGTTTAATTAAACAACCATTTGCGACCTATTTAATAATTCTTTTTACATGGAAATAGAAGACAAACGTGCAACATGTTGTACTGCTAGTCCTTTTTTGATAGCAAAACTAAGACGTTTAAAAACTACATTTATAGAACTTAAGGTCTTAACGTTATTATACATGACCAATTGGATTCTACTAAGTAGCTATACGGCCTCAGGCGAAAGAAACCAGAGGTATCAAATACAAATGGTATATAAACATGTGTTGGTTATCAAGACACACATTCTCGTGTTTGGACACTTTGCCTCTTAAACCTATTTATTACAATCTTTCAACCCAATTAACATGTTTACAACTTGATTGGAGACTTGGAGTCACTTTGACTTGTTTATATGGGTCATCCAATCCACCAATGGCCGACCCAAAATGAGTGACACCCCTAAATGGATTTCCAATCAAACTATCAAAATTTAACATTTTTTTTTTTGGACGGAATAACACCCGGCTACCCAAGGCAACTTTATTGACTTAAAGAGCACCCAAACCCGAAAAAGCAGAGGGCATAGTCATTCTCTCACTTGTATGGGGTAACCCATCCCAGAGAAACCCAAGATCACTCTTACATGGGTCCAAAACTAATGACTTCAATTTTCAGTGTGAATGAAATGAACCAAAGATTAAAGCTTTATAAATTATAAATCAAGAAAAACACAAAAGGAATCTTACTTCTGAAACTGATTGTAAATCCTTGCCTTCATATGCTCCTAAACCACGAGCATCCAGGAAACTATACTCCGGAACTATACGGCTTTCCAACACATTTTTTCAAAAAAAAAAATAACAAAAAAAAAAAGAAATTAGCAAAGCAGATTCAATGATTCATTACAAAAATGATAGTCAAAATTTGCAGAATAATAACTCAAAATTGTAATCAGAATTTGTACCTTCTGCTAACTCCATTGATAGCCCCAATAATCTCAGCAGCTTGATAAGCTCTCTGAGTAATAGAAGGCCAAATCCAGCAACTATTTTCACACGCCCCCATTTCCTTCAACTTCAAAGCTGCTTTAACCGTCTGCTTCTTCCCGATCTCCGATAACCCATTATCCACAGATGTTTTCGCAACCGGGTTCGTGTTAATCACCCCCAAACTCTCAAATTCCGACTCCCCTGCCCTCACCAGAAAATACCTGCAAAATCCCATAAATGTTGTAATACTTCAATTCTGTTAAATAATAATAATAATAATGATTCTAGCGGCCTTGTTGGTTACCGATTGGAGAGACGAACAGGGGGCATTTGAAACAGGCCACGGGCATCGGAGATCGGAATAGGTTGAGGGGAGAAGAATGGGGCGATTGAAGCGGCTAGGGAGGTGAGAATGCGGCGGCGATCGATGGGTTTGAGGGTGGTTTGAGGGTGGTTTATGGAAGGGGTGACGGCGGCGGTGGAATGCGGCGGTGGGGTTGGGGTTTTGTTAGATGAAATTGAGGCCACCAACATTTTTTCCGGCGAGTAGTGAACTAGTGGTGACGGTGGATTTAATCATATTTAGGATGACGCCTAAAATATCAAGGGGTTTAAGAATGATACATTTTGGACCTCGAGTTTTGACTTAATTGTAAACTTAGTCGCTTCACGGTTCACCCGAGTTTAGAGTATCACTACTCAGTGATCCGAGTATATACCCTGAAAGGGATAATATATAATCAATAGGATCACACAAATTATCGAACTATGTTATTCGTGCAGATACACAATTTTTTTATATAAAATCTAAGCAATATGGATCTAGTTTTGTTAGATTTTCTGTGACGAATTCAAAGAAATTTACGGATCGAATTTTCGTTAAGAAATGAAGATGATATGATAAAACAAAGTTGTGGTATTTAAAAATTTAAAAAGTATATATATATATATATATAGTTTTGTGTGAAAAGAATTTAAATTTCTATTAAATTATTTAAGTGAAAAATCTCACAAAATGACACATAGGATTTATCCCATGTGATACACTTTAAGATATGACACATGTACTTTAAAAACTCATGTTTAATATTAGTATAGATAATTCATAAATAATCTTTTAACTTTAGTCATCTCATTATACTTGATCATTAGGCAGGACGGAGTGGGCGGCGTCCACGCCGCGGCGCCGAAATCCTTGGCGGCAAACACCGCCGCCGGTCGATCGGCAACGGCAAAAATCGAAGATTCCATCTACATGTCGCCGATCGGCAATTGTTGTTCCCCATAATTTTCTAGCCGTTGAACGGCTCTTTGAATAAAAAAAATAAAAAAATTTCTTTTATTTTTTTCAATATATATATATATACATACATTATCACTTAGGCTAAACGTAATGGGGCGTTTTCGACCTCGATAACGCCCCATAACGCCCGTATATAACGCCCCGACCATTACCCCCCGGCGTTATGGGGCGTTATGGAGGTCGAATTCGCCGGGGGGCGTAGCGGTGGCACAATCTTTCGTTAACGCCCCGACTATATATACCCCATCTATTTTATAAACTTTCACAAACATTCACAATGAATATGGGTAGTTGGAAGACCGAAGACGACGTAGCGGTGGCACAATCTTTCGTTAACGTCGCACACAATTGGAATGGTGGACGCCCGCCAAACGAGTTTTGGCCTGCCGTGATTGATGACTTCAAACGGCGACGTGGTGTGGAAGATGTAAACTTTAACTTTATCAGGGCGAAATTGTGGGCCTTGCAATCGAATGCACGAACTTTTAATGATATCTATGTACGACTCGAGCGACAATATGGCGCGGAGGGTAAACGCTCAGTGCTGCAAAGGTCGTTGAGCGAGTACAAAACTGAAATTGGCAAGAGCTTTGTAAACGCAGGCGTTTGGGCTTTTTTGAGGCCATACATCAACAACCCGGAAGATCCTATTTTCACGTTTAATCGTTATACATAAGCGTTCGTGTTTTCTTTTTAAGTTGTGATGTTTTAATTTATTTTGTTGTCTTTTATTTTATTTTTAATGAAAGTACTTTTTAAAAAAAAAGTTAAAAAAAATAATCATAAGGTAATGATGATGGTGGGCTTTATGAGGAGTAGTTTTTTTTTTATTGTATTGTATTGTCTTTTTATTTTGATTAATGTAATGTCTTTTTTTATTTTAATGTAATGTCTTTTTTTAATAAATGTAGTGTTTTTATAAAATAAATATAGTGTTTTAAAATTAATTACAATATAAAAATAACTCAAAACATTAAAATATATTAACCTACAATTCTTCATAATCCTAACCACTCCCTCTCAAAATCCTTCAAAATTCTTCAAAATTCTTTCTTTTTCTCTTTCCTGCGTGACACTCTCCTATTGGCTACAACCCATTCTTCAAAATCCTAAAAATTCTACCACTCCCCCCTCCCTTAAAGCCATTTAAAGTTTCATCCTTTTGCTTAGTTAAAGCATTTAGGGTTTAGGGTTATAAAATAAATATAGTGTTTTAAAATTAATTACAATATAAAAATAACTCAAAACATTAAAATATATTAACCTACAATTATTCATAATCCTAACCACACTTAACATTAGTTTTTTCAATTGACAACTTATCCTGATATTTATATAATACACAGAAGGAAGTGTTAGTTATACCAAAAGTGAATCACATTACATTATGGTTAAAAATCACTTTCCATCAAGAACAACAATTTATAAAGAAGTAGGGGCTAATTGGGTAACAAGCTGCGTCGCAACCTCTTTTGAATATCGAACCCAATTCTACTGAAAACAAAGTTTGAAGCCTTGGGGGACGACATATTACTATGCACGACCCGTTGAACCCTACGAAGAAATTCAACCGCATCCGGGACAAGGAACCCAAATATGTCAAAAGCAACGGAAATAAAAACGTGTTGATTTCAAGACAAGTTTTCTCGTGTTTATCCACTTTGCCTGATTTCGCCTTCAGTGCAGCATGCCCCGCGACAAACCTATAATGGTTGTAAACACTTTTACCACGCCAAAACTCCAAGGGCGGGTCTTTCTTTGAAATTTTTTATATATATTGAGTCGGTCCTTACCAAAAAAAATATATGTATTAAGTCGGTCCCCACTAAACTTTTTTTATGTATTTGTATTTAGTTGGTTACGCGGTCCCCCATTCAAAAGATTATATATAATTTTTGTGTGGTTTATAAAAAAAGGTCACAATTATAAGATGAGAGGCAATATTGTAAAAGTTTAAAACTTTAATTAAATTAATTATTAATGGAAGGGGTAAAGACAAAAACTATTGATTCTTTTTTTAAAAGAAGTGGTGATGAACACGTGGGTAAACGCCAAGAGCATATAAATCAACCACATTCAAATCAAAGCACATAAAAAACGTCGAGCTGAGCTATAAATATTATTTCAGGTACTCACTATTTATAGTGTTTATTGTTTTACCCGACTCGAATTCGATATTTATAGTTTTTATTGTTTTGACTTTTGACCCGACTCGAATTCGATATTTATAGTTTTTATTGTTTGACTTGACCTGGATTCGGAATATATATTTTTTATTGTTTGACCCGACCCGAACCGGACCTCCAATCCGAACATAGACCTCGAAATATAGTGATAGAAAAAAAATTAGGTCGCATGACTTTCAGTCCCCACACCAAAGAATATTCAAGCTCCACCACTCCAAAACAAATATGAAACAATGGTATACTTTCAACATTTTTATGATCATAACGGAACACCACACGCGTGTTAAAGAATATTCGTGATACCTATTGCTACTCATCAGTGTGTTTATATACATCCACCATCATTTCCATTGGGCCACTGGGTTGGGCTTGTTGGCAGTTGGGGTCCCAGGATTTTATTTCAAGGTAACGTGAAACGAAAAAATCGTTTTAGGGATAACGAAATACATAAAAAAAATCCACCAGACGGTATCAAATTTTTCCACTACGCAGTGAAATACCCCTTACTCCTATGCTAGGTTCGCCCCTGTTTGTCGGTTGGATCTTGTTTGGGCTTAGGTTCATAACATAAAATATGCATTAATTATTATTAATTGTTATATCATGTTTATAACATTACATGTCATATGATACGTAATACTATTGTATCCTGATATTCACATTACATGTAATTAGATATGCATGGTCTGTGTATATATATGTGTGGACATATATGTTTATATTACATAAATTAATCAAGATATACAATGAAAAACCTGTTTATGTTTGTATTGATGTTTGCATTAGTAGGGTGGAAGGTTGTTAATGGTTGCACCATACTTACAAATGGTTTTATTGTACAGATCAAATCAGATATCGTCGACGGCAGTGTGAGCCTTCATTGTCGGTCAAAAGATACTGATTTAGGATTTCATGTGCTTCGTTCTCCGAATCTTGAATACGAGTGGTCGTTCTGCCAGAATCTGCAGGGAAACACTCTTTACTACTGTAACTTTTGGTGGAATAATCTTCAACAAACATTTGATGTGTTTACCAAGCACCTAGCTTTTCAGTGTTATGAAGGTCATACTTCTGGAAACAGATGTAACTGGGAGATCAGGGCTGATGGATTCTACTTTTATGCTAATCATAAAACCTGGAACAAACTGTATTCTTGGAACCCTAAAACATCATCTTCTGCCATTTCTAATCATGCTTGATGTATCAATTGGTTTCTCAAATAAATACATAAATAAATAAATCTTCCATCTTAATTTAATTTAGAGTGAATCTATTCGAGTCTTTATGGTATGGTCGGGCAGATTTAACTATATGAGTATAATGTTATTTTTTAACAAACTTGACATGTATAAGCGTATTTAAGTCATTTTACAGATGGGACTAGTTAGATAAGTTATTAAAAAGATAACGATTATTTATGTAAATAGATGATTTAACTACTTTAATATCTAAAAATTCATGTTCATAACAATTGGGCGATGTTACTCGCGCGCACACCCAGATATGTTACACACACAACTATCATACGATCGTATGGGGTCATACAACTCATACAATAACCCATCAAATGATAAAAGCTTGAATCGGTCATTTCATGCTTTCTCAGTGGGTCATATGATGCAAAACGTTGAAATAAAAAATAAGGGAGATTCATTGTAGACCCCTTAAAAAATATAGAAATCACAGACCCCTCATTTCGCATGTGAAATAGGATGCCTACGGTTCTACAGTTTACAGGGGGGTGTACTATATATATATATATATATATATATATATATATATATATATATATATATATATATATATATAGAGGTGAGTTATTCTACATTCACCAAAAACTCTACATCCACTACATCCACCCTCTTTTTCCCAAAAAACACAAAAAAAACACTTTTTAACAAAAAAAAAAATTTTGAAAACACTACACCTCTAATCGCTATGTTAGCTTTCTAGAACACTTTTTTTTAAATTTTTGTGGTGTTTCATTTTTGGTGTTTTTTTTTTTGTTTTTTTTTTCCAAAAAAAACACCAAAAAAACACTTTTTTTTAATTAATTTTTTTTTCTAAAAACACCATTCTTCTAGACGCACCAAAACACACATTTTTTTGATTTTTTTTTTATTTTTTTGTATTTTAGCGTTTTTTTAAAATAATAAAAACGCCATAAAAATAAAAAAAAGGTGTTCAAGAAAGAACATATAGCGATTTGGCATATGATGTGTTTTAAGAAAAAAATTAAAAGAAAGTGTTTTTTGGTGTTTTTTTTTTAAAAAGGGAGTGGATGTAGAGGATGTAGGGAATTTAGTGGATGTATTCTACCCCAATTCTATATATATATATATATATATATATATATATATATATATATATATATATATATATAGGTCCAAAAATCGACCATAAATAGAGGTGCAAAAATCGGCTTGAAACCCAAACCGGTTCGGTTCTCAAACCGGTTTTGACCAAAATCGGTTTTGGTCAAAACCGGTTTGAGGCCAAACCGGTTCGGTTTTCAAACCGGTTCTTTGCACGAAATCTGGTAACCGATGAAACCGGTTTCGGTTTCAAACCGAACCGGTTTGGGATCTCAAACCGGTTTGAACCGGTTTTGTATATATTTTTTTTAAAAACTTTATAAAAACTAAAAAAACATACTTTTATTGAAAAAAAACATAAAACATTACAAAAGAGAAGAAGTTCACGCATAAACGATTACAAAAGTACCTAATTTTGAAAGAAAATACAAAATATTTTAACTAGATTAAATATTATTGTTGGGATAGTCGAGTTCAATCCATTGCCGACGCCGCCCTTTTTCGTTGTTTTGCTTGTCTTGCATCGGCTTCAACTTCTTCATCGGAAATTGGCCATGCCATCCCCGCCGCTACCTCATCGTCGTGTACAATCACCTCCGCGTCAATTTGACCTTCAAGATTAGAAACGTTTTGTATACGTTCCATTGCGTCCAAGTGATCCTTCAAGCAAATGCAAGTCTCGAGCGACAACGCGGTGAGCCTAGTCCTCCGAATGGATAACACCCTGCCACTAAGAGAAAAAGCCGATTCCGAAGCTACCGTGGAAGCTTGGACACTTAGTAGGTCTCGGGCCATGGCGGAAAGGACCGGGTAATTTGTTTGATTTCCTTTCCACCAACCCAAAATATCAAAGTTATCAAAATCATCCTCATTTAGTAGTGGAAGATAATTGGTCCCGGTGTATCTCCCAAACTCACTACTTGGGGCGGAACTCTTGGCTCGTTTACTACCCTTGTTTTTTAACGTGTTCAAAAGATTTTTGCTAGTTTTAGATTTTGAAGTAGTTTCCGATGACGAATGCATCTCATGTATGTTGCTTATATTACCATACTTTTGGTAATACACTTCATACATGCTTTGAAAATGTGAATGAAAACGTTCTTTTGCCTTTTCACTAAAATTAGCATCGTCATCGTTTAAGTTCAAAGCATTGGAGATATCATCAATTAATATACCCACACCGGATGAGTTGAAGTAAGGGTTTAAAGCGGTAGCACAAGTAAAGACGGCCGGAAAATCGGTAAAATATTTTCTAAACTTTTCTTTCATAGGTTCAAGCATTTTTTCAAAAATTTCACCTTCAAACTCAAACTCATTTAGTTTTCCACACATAATAAACAATTGATGAAGTACCAAGTTACTTGTCGGATAATAAACTCCCGACAAGTATGTAGTGGCCTCTTTAAATGTTTGAAGTAGTTCGGTTAATTTTTTGATAATTGCCCAACCCGTAGTAGGAAAGACATGCACAAGACTTTGTGAAGCAAGGTTGTCATGAAACAACTCTAAAGAAGGTTGTTGCCTAAGCGCACACTATAACATTTTCCAAGTTGAGTTCCACCTAGTTGGAACATCCCAATTCGGACCCAAATAGAGCTTATCCGTAGGGGTGAGCAGAAGTCGGGTATACCCGGCGTACCCGGTAGAACCGACCCGCCAAACCCGGAAACCGGACCCGGTTTTCTAATATAATACGGTTCACGGTTCCTAAGCAATGCTTTAATCGGTTTCGGGTCGGTCTCGGGTCTGACCCGTCTGAGAACCGTGAACCCGGTTACCCGTTTGTAACTAGAATTTTTAGGGCCTCTTAAATGTTTTCCCAGTTACCAAAAAAACAGGCGGTTTAATTATGGTATCCACAATTCACGTATAGTCAGTCACGCCAAGTCGCCAATCTCTTCATCTTCCTTACTTTCTTCTAGCGGGTTCTTCATCCAAAATTCAAAATCGATTTCCATTTTCCAGACTTGAGACTTCCAGTAATCCAGTGACTCGAAGATTATTTTGCATTATCACCATTAGTCATCACGCATTAATCATTAATCAAGTAAGTATTTTGATTTTTTTGACTTCCAGTGACTATTCTGAATTCTCGAATCGATCTCGAATCATCCAGTGACTATTCTCGAATCGATCTCGAATCATATAATGTATTGTTCAAGATTTTGTTGTATTATCCATGTATTGTTGATGTTCTAGTTCGATTTTTTTAGACTTTTTTGTTTAACAGATTTGCCATTTATTTTTTAGACTTTGTTGTATTATCCATGTATTGTTCAAGATTTTTGTTGTACTATCCATGTATTGTTCAAATCTGCCTTTCGATTTCTGTAAACAGAAGTACAGAACTCATGAGCATACCAATGTACCATTACCAAGTGATTATTTTTTATTAACATTTGATTATTTAGTAATTAGTATTCACAGTTTATTTAGTACTAACACTACAGATTTGCCATTTAGTATCAAGTATCAACAGATTTGCTTGCCATTCGATTATTTACTATTTGAGTATTTGCCATGTTAATTTAACAGATTTGTCAATTGAACTTTGTTTTAACCTTTGTGCATCCTTTGATTTTTTAACAGTAATGGATAGCCAAAATGATGATGTCCAAAATATAAACGAAAAAAAAACTGGCAAACGAAAGGTACCACAGAAGAAAAGGAAGCTCACAGGAAAATGTTGGCAACATTTTGAGGAGTTTTATGACGAGGAAGGTTTGCGAAAAGGAAGATGCAACTATTGTAAAAAGGTGTTGTGTGCGGAATCTTCATCGAATGGAACGTCATCCTTAAACAAGCATGTTTTGAAGTGTGAGGACAATCCTGCAAACAAAAAGGGAGATCAACCAGAACTAAGTTTGAAGAAATCTGATGATGGCCAAGGTACGTTGAAAACATGGAAGTTCGATCCCGCCAAGGTTAGAAAGGCGTTAATTCGGATGATTATTAGGGATGAACTTCCTTTTTCTTTCGTAGAGCGGGATGGGTTTAAGGAGTTTGTGGACACGGTGTGTCCTAGTGTTAACCTTCCTTCACGGTTTACGGTTGCCCGTGATATCCTTGATTTTTATCTTGAAGAAAAGAAAACGTTGAAACAGTTTTTTGTTAAAGCTAACCAAAGAGTTTCTTTCACCACGGATACCTGGACTTCAAACCAGCGTATTAACTACATGTCTTTGACAGCACATTATATTGATGATAACTGGAACTATCAGAAAAGAATAATAAACTTTAGACCCATACTAAGCCATAAGGGTGAAGAGATCGCGAGGGCTATTGAGGATTGTCTTCATGAGTGGGGAATAACACGTGTGATGACGTTTACTATGGACAACGCATCATCAAACGACGTGGCAGTTAGAGAGCTAAGGACTAGCCTACCAAATTTGCTTCGTAATGGTTTATACTTACATGTTAGATGTTTAGCTCACATAACTAATCTGATTGTGCAAGATGGGTAGATATCCAATTCTCTCGCGGATGGCAAAAGGTAATATTTTAATTGAATTCATAATTATATATTTATATAACTATGTACTAGAATTAATCAATTAATTAGTTTATCTTTATTTTACTTTTAGATATCTTAGCTATTCCAGTTTCAACCGTAGCTTCTGAGTCTGCTTTCAGTACGGGTGGACGGGTGGTCGACACGTACAGAAGCTCATTATCACCTAACATCGTTGAAGCATTAATATGCACTCAGGATTGGATACGTCAAGGAAGGAAACACATTAGTGAGAATGATGATTTAGAGAAATTTGATGAGTTCGCAAAAGGTAATTATATTTATAATTATTTAGTTATCTAAACGTTTTGCTATATTTTTAATAAGTAAAAATTTGATTGTTTTGTACTTTTGTAGATGTCTTTGATAAAATCGCGACGTTGGGGATCGACGAGAATTGAAGACTTGAAGAATGAAGATGGTTTCTCACTTTCTTGATTTTAATTTTGATACTTGATTTGAATTTGGTTTTTTTATTCCAAACTTGCTATGAATTTGACTATTTGAGGTTTATGCCATTTTGGTGAATGGTGATTTTGACATTTTGTATGCTTGTCATTTCGATTTTTGATTGCTGGGACAGTGGCCACTTTTAAAAAAATACTTGTTGGACACTTTTGATTCCTGGTCCGTTTAGTTCACTACAGCAGGTCAGCAAGCAGGCAAGCAGCAGGTCAGCTATCAGCTATGTATAATGTAGCATTTTTTATGTGCAGTGAAATAGTGAATTGCATGAACAAGCATGTTTGCAATTTGCAAATTGCAAATCAGATTCAACATGTGGGGTGTGGGCTGCTACATCGATTTCATTTGGCCCAAAAAAAATCATGCTGGGCTAGTAGCAATTTAAATCAGGCTCAGCAAGTCAGCATTTGGGATTGGGCCCATGGTACAACCGGTTCCATGTTAGAACCGTTAGAACCGAATGCTAAACCCGTTAAAACCCGACCCGTTAGCCTAAAACCGGTTCCGGTTCCCGGTTCTTATTTTCATATCAATCGGTTCTCGGTTCCGGGTCGGTTCTACCCGGGTTTCGCGGGTCTGACCCGTTTGCACACCCCTACTTATCCGTTTCGTGACAAAAATCGCGATAGTCGGTTACTCATTTCTTTCCACTATGAAAAACATCTGTTAACATTTGTCTAAAATCATCTTTAACTTTCCCAATCCCCTCATCGTTTAACCCATCTTGCACAACCAAGTTAATGATGTGTGCGACACAACGAGTATGATAAAAGACACCTTGACAAATCGGTCCATATTTTAGTTTTAGTTTTGCAACCGCACTTGTGTTGTTCGAAGCGTTGTCAAAAGAAATTGAAAATATTTTGCTTTCAAGTTTATAAAATTGAATAACACTATCCAAAATAGCAAACAAGTTTTCATCGTCATGAGGATAGTCGAATTTTTTGAAAGAAATGGTTCTTTTCATCATTTGCCAAGAATCGGGGTTAATCCAATGTGCGGTTACGTAAAGGTAAGAATCGGGTAAACCATGCGGAGCCGACCAAACATCGGTAGTTAAGTTAACTCCGGTATTTAAATTTTCAAAACCAAAAACTAATTGTTGTTTTGCTTCTTTCCATCTTCTAACACAATCATTTCTAAGAGTTGTACGACTTACGTGACGATAACGTGGTTGAAGTGTTTCTTGAATCAAGGTCGTCAAGCGCGGGTTGTCGAAGTGATCAAATTGTAAACTTTCTTGAATCACAAAGTTAGTCATTCATTCACGAACCATCTCCGGATCAAAATTCCACAAGTCTCCATCGACCCCAACTTGAGTTTGATTACTACTTGGGTTATTCTTGTTCTTTTTGCAATAAGTATCCAAATGGTTTTTAAGATTCGAGTTCGAATCTCCTTTCGATAGCAAACCGCAATAATGACACCAAGCCTTTTGCAAACAATTTTTCAACTCAACCAAGTCGAAATGCGGCCCGAACAAATGCGGAGCCCTCTTTGTTGGAACAATCCTCACAATCGAGAACGCGTCGTCGCCGGCGTTGCTTTAAGCACTTGAAGAGGCCATTTTTTTAGTGAATGGGGGATAATCTTTGTTGGAATTTAAGAGATTAAGAAGTGGGGTAATGTTTATAACACATAAAGGGGGTATATATACCAACTTTTAGCCTCAAATCGACCCCCAACGGTCAAAAAACGGCTATATGGCCGTTACCAACAGCTAGAAACGGTCAAAAAAAGGTGGCTATAAGTGAAGTGAACAAACCGGTTTCAAACCGGTTTGGGCCAAACCGGTTTGGAAACCGGTTTGTTCACAAAACCCCCTAACCGGTTGAAACCGGTTCGGTTTGAACGGTTTGGAAACCGGTTTGGTCAAAACCGGTTTTGACCGGTTTGAAAACCGGTTTAAGAATCGGTTTGAGAGCCCAAACCGGTTTGGGCTTTGCACCTCTAACCATAAATACTAAAAAGAGGGTATGAATGGATATAGAAAATTGGTTCAAAGTGTTCTCTTTCTTTTCCTGGCCATATTCGGATTTTTGGATACGTTGTGAGAATATTAGAAAAAATTGAGCTCTTATATATACAAAATTCATAGATTGATAAGAGTTGTGATGATAATTAACAAAGCAAAATTATTGTCATAGAATAATTCATTTTATTATAGTTAAATGAATCATCACGCTTTTTTTTTAGTATCTTTTAATCATTTTATCAGTGAAAACTTACTTTTTTTTAGTATCTTTAAAACTTTTTTTTGTGAATTTAAATTTTTTGTCTTATTAAAAATCTATGTATATATTGTAAATTATCTTTTATGTTTTTTTTTCCCGCTTTCATTAAACCACAAGCAGAGTAACCTACCCAGCAAGAAGTTGAGAAAGGTCCCCAAAAACATATACGATATACCACTTTAACTTTAAAATTTCTTTGAATCTCATTAGATTACTTGTTTATATTTTTAATTAATATATAGGCTTGAGATTAAAATAACAATTCCCCACTTCATCAAAAACCACGCCCAAAATGCTAAAACGAGAGATTAACAAGAAATGAGATCGGTTGTATAACTACTTTAAACACAAAACATCTTAATTTCTGTTGAAAGATACAAAATTCAGGACCATAAACCCTAATTTCTAACCAATCGATCGATCGATAATAAGTTAATAAACTTACGCCCGCTCTCCTCTGATCCTCCTCGCTAACTGCATATCCTTGGGCATAATCGTAACTCTCTTAGCATGAATCGCACACAGATTCGTATCCTCAAAAAGCCCTACCAAATAAGCCTCCGATGCCTCCTGAAGAGCGGCCACGGCGCTGCTCTGAAACCTCAAATCGGTTTTGAAATCCTGAGCGATTTCTCTCACCAGCCTCTGAAACGGAAGCTTCCGGATCAACAGCTCGGTGCTCTTCTGGTACTTTCGGATCTCTCGTAGCGCAACTGTTCCTGGCCTGAATCTGTGCGGCTTCTTCACTCCTCCGGTGGCCGGAGCAGATTTCCGGGCGGCTTTTGTGGCTAGTTGCTTTCTCGGAGCTTTGCCGCCTGTGGATTTGCGAGCTGTTTGCTTGGTTCGTGCCATTTTTTCTAGGGTTTGGTTTATAGAGAGATGATTTTGCGATTTTGCGATTTTGCGATTTTGCGAATGAATGTTGGATGATTAAAAGCACGGTGAGATTTGGTATTTATTTGGGTTTTTGGGGGAGATATGAGCGCCATAGCAGATAGATCGTTGGATTATAGACTAGAAAGGGACGGTCGGATTAGATATTTACCAGAGTTCCTGGATAGCTATCCGTGTGGTTTTGAGTATGGAAAAAATATAGAATAGTAACCAAGTTTCATTATTCTTCCAATTAAATACCTCAAACTTTTTTTCAACCACAAAAACCACTCAACTTTTAATTTCGTTCCAATCTTATGTAAAACTGATTTTTTCCCATGTCACTAATGATGTGTCAAGTTTTTATTATTTTCATTTAATTAATACATATGACGTGGAAATTAAAGAGGATTATGTGGCTTTTATTTTAAAAATAAAACTAAAAAACCATTGATAGCGTCAGTAAAAGTCTCAAATTATTTTTATTTGTTTCCTCCTATTTACCTTTTATAATTTTCTTCACAATTTTCTTTCTCTTCTCAACATTATTTGAAAATAAGTTGATAAAGATAGGATCTTCACCTTGTTACTTGCTGATGTTTTCCCATAATGTCATAATTGATGAAAATAAAATTCTCGTAACATAAAACAAATTTATTCCACATCGGAAAAATTGCATGAAATAATTCCAATTTTTCCTCGTTCGCAAATAATAATCCCACCTTCCAAAATTGCAAGGGGCAGTCCCACCTTGTCATTATTTTGCAATGAACAGTCCCTCCGTTAAAAAACACTAACGGCGTTAAATACTGTGTACTCCGGCGACCTCTGGTTTTTCCGCCGACCTGCGATTTTTCCGGCGAACTAAACCCAAAACAACCAACCAACTTCAATCAAGCATATCTTGATCAAAAATTGACGAAAATCTAATCCGAGAAATGCGTTGAACTCGTATCCACTAGACAAACAAATCTAGCACCATACTTGATATGTTTCGTTAAGCTTTGAAGGCCGAATAACTTGCTCTTCCAAGTTCTTCAATGGTGATTTGAGAAATACTCAACCATATCGTATAAATTTGGTACCAATAGACTCGTTTTTATGACACAAATATGTTGCAACAATCAGAACGTGTTTTGGTGTTGATTTGAGAAGATTTTAATTTCACAAAAAACTTAGTTCGTCGGAGATACTCGTTCGATGCTCAAACCTCATCAAAACATATCAACTATGGTACTAGTTTGAATCCTCTCGTCGTCACGAACTTGTAGCAATTTACGGAATCGATTTTCGTCAAGATTTGAAGAAGATATGTTAGTTTGAAGGTGGTTGGTTAATTGGGTTTTTGTTGGTGGCTGGTGGCCGGAGAAGACGACCGGAGATGGTGGTGGCTGGTGGCCGGAGAAGACCGGAGGTCGCCGGAGAAGACGACCGGTGGTGGGGTGGTGGCTGTTGGTGGTGGGGTGGTGCCACGTCAGCAAGATTTAACGCCGTTAGTGTTTTTTAACGGCGGGACTGTTCGTTGCAAAATAATGACAAGGTGGGACTGCCCCTTGCAATTTCGGAAGGTGGGTTTATTATTTGCGAACGAGGAAAAGTTGGGATTATTTCATGCAATTTTTCCTTCCACATCAAAATAGAATAAATCAACCCAACATTCATTTGGGATAATATTAGTAACAAGAAAATAATTTTGTTACGAGAATAAAAATTTAAAACAAGAAAAAGAATATTAGTAACATTCATTTGGATTAATTTTTTCTATTTTCAGATGGAACAATTTTTTTATTTTCAAATGGAACAAAATTTTTTTAATGTTATGAGAATTTTGTCTGGCATCAATTATTATGAAAAAGGAATATTAGTAATTTTGATATTAGTAACAGGATTCTGAAAAAAGAATATTAGTAACAAGATAAAAATCTTATTATTATCAACTTATTTTCAACTAATTCTTAGAAGAAAAAGAAAAAGGTGAAAAAATCATAAAAGGTAAACACGAGGAAAGAGATGAAAATAATTTGAGACTTTTAGCTAGGCTTTAATTATCAATGGTTTTTTAGTTTTATTTTTAAAATAAAAGCCACATAATCCTCTTTAATTTCCACGTCATCTTTATTACATAAATAAAAATAATAAAAACCTTCCATGTCATCAATGACATGGAAAAAAATCAATTTTACACAAGATTGGAACGAAATTTTAAAGTTGAGTGGTTTCTGTGGTTGAAAAAAAGTTTGAGGTATTTAATTGGAACAATAGTGAAACTTGGTTACTATTCTATGATTTTTTTTTTCCCCTTTTGAGTATTTGGTGAGAACTGGGCGATGGCCAAATATTTATATTTTTATAAGTTAGGAATTTTAGGTTTTTTAATATTCCTTGATTTTTGTATAAATCTTTAATCTTTTGACACTGAAGTATTCGGTTCAAATAATTTGTATACATTTGTTTGTTCTTGAATCATTTGTATGCCATTAATCCACATCATACCGTATCCTTAAATAAAAATTTTAGTTTTTTATTAGCAAACACAACTTCTAAGAGCATTCACGGAATCACGGTAGGTTCCTTAAAAATATGTGAGTGTAAATCTGTATAATTTAAGGTTTGGTTATGAGTGGTTGTGAGTAGAGGAGGGAGAAAAACTTTACAAAATCTTTATATTTGACAAAATGTTTGGTGATTTGCTAAAATTTGAGGATTAAAAGAGAGATAAAATGTAATGATAAAGGTATAAAAAATATTATTTAATTATGGTTGTGAGTGAAAGAGAGAAAAAAAATAGTAATAAAAATATAAATTATAAGGATGAGGATAGAAAACCTGCTGTAAATGCTCTAATCTAATTATAAATTAGAGTTGTTTGTCATTTAAAAAAAAATTAATAACATTATTTGTTCATTGGTATGGAGGCCAATGATAGGAGATCCGGGGAGACCCGGATTCGATCCTTGAGGCGACCGAGTTTTACCGTTAATTCGCCGTCGTGCCTACGGGCGGGCGGGTTAGCGGGTTTTCCCCCGGAACTGGAGTCACATGGACGCTTAAGGGCTCCGTACGGCTGGGTTGGGCCAGCTGGCGGTGGCCTTTAGCCATTGGGTCACCCCGTACGAAGTACCTGGGTTTATTCTATTCGTTGGCCGTTCAAAAAAAAAGAGCATTACCAATAACTAACTTATTAGTTATTATCAATAGGCTGCTTTAAAGGTTGTTTTGACAAAGTAACCAAATATGAGAAAACGTGCATTAACAATCGATACATGTTTATACCACTTGTTTTGTTTTTGATACTTTTACGTACCATGCATAATAATGTTAATAATGTTACAACTCCGAAATCTATAAACACAGTTTTGTTAGAAAGACTTGGTTTTCCTATCCAAAAAGTATTAGCGACACAACTTGTGCCCAATTATCTTTTATTTTTATTTTGGATGTTAACTTTTGGGTAATGAAATACAATATTGTTTATTTTGAAATCATAAAAAAATAACTAGGGACTGAATTTAGAAAATTCAAAGTTTAGGAACCAATGGACCATTTATGTTTAAAAAGGAAAACTAATTAACTTCATGTGAATCCTAAAAATCACCATAATGAAAAACAGTCTTTTGGATTGATGATGACTCCCACAGTCATACTGCAGAGGCACTACACATACATCATCTTATGTTCTTAACTGTCTAACACAAAATCACCTTCAAAACAATCATGCTCTAACAATGCACTACAAAATAAAGTTCAATAATTCACCAATCATAGATAACAGGAAGAAGAAGAACCATCCATAGCACTCACTTTGTTCATCAACCCTTTAATTTCACTCTCCAATTTCCCTCTCATCTCCAGTGATAAACTATCCCCAGATTTCTCCAACACTGAGTTCATCATTTCAAGATTCTTTTTTATAACCCCCAGATCTTGACAAGGGTTCATCTTTAAAGGAGTAATTGGCTTTAAAGGACTAATTGGGGGGCTTTGAACCTGTATTGCAGGTTGAACATTATATAAATGATGAAGCTGATAACTCGAAATGGCCTGCCCGAAAGGTCTGTCTTTTTCCAATCTCTGAATCGCTTCCCCAGCACTAGACGGGTTCACAAACACGACCTGACCCGTGAAGTTTTGACCCGACACATGTGTCTCGAATTCGTTCAATTCCCCATATTGACAAAATACAGAATTTAAATCTTGAAAACTTGGCAATGGGTGGTTTTCGGAGAACTTTAAAAGAAGAGCTGTACCTGTAACTTCTCCATTACTCTGATGAGCTTTACCATAACTGTGATTATCCATAGATGGAAGTCGAATTTCTTCTATCGTTTTACTTCTTTTCACGATTTGGATTTCAGTTGCATTTGTGTTAGAATCTGGTGCCATGAGAGCTTGTGAATCCATTGGTTTGAACCCAGATGGACTCTTGATAGGAGTCCTGAATGGAACCATAGATTCAGCATCAGAGAGATGCTGAATCTTGTAATTAACAAGAACTGGCCCAAATGGTTTATCGTTTTGTAAACCCCAAAAGGCCCCTCCAGCACTAGAAGAATCAAGAAACACAACTTGACCACTTAGATTTTCATTCAATACTTGAGTTTCAGACTCAATCAAAGCTCCATACTTTGAAAATACCGAATATAAATCTTGAATAGACGGTAAAGGATAATCTGGTGAAAACTTTAACAGAAAAGCTGTACCTTTAACTTCCTCTACACTATCTTGCTGCACTTTGTTATAACTGAGATCAATACATGGTACCCCTACTTCTTTCGTTTTTGATCTTTTTTCTCTTTTCTTCTCAGTGCCATTTTCGTTCAAATTCGGAATTATGGCCGAACTAGGGTTAACCTGCAAGTCTATGTTTTTCCTCTTTTTCCAGCTTTTCTTGGGCACGTGACCCAACCCCGCTGGAACAAGACCCACCATGGGTTCACTGTGGTTCCCTGCAAAATCAGGGATTATAGTTGAACTAGGGTTAGCCTGCAAGTCTATGTTTTTCTTCTTTCTCCCTCTTTTCTTGGGCATGTGACAGGCTGGAACAAGACCCGCCTGCGGTTCACCGTGGTTTCCTGTAAAATATGGCTGGGCTAATCCAAATTCATTCGTGAAGTAAAATACAGGAGGCTGATATAATCCTTCCATGTGTCCGTTCACAAAAGGGGGTGTGCTAATGCCAGCATTGCAGGGGTGCATAGAAGTAATGTTTTCTTCATTCTTCATTAGCCTTTCGGGTTCAGTTTTGCAGGCAGGAGGATAATCTGCAAAATTATAGAAGGTATTTTGATTTGCTGACATTTCTGTTCTGTTGTTGGCCATTGATTGAGCTTCAGGATTAAGAGACCCAACATTCTTGAATTCTGTAATCAGTGGATCATGAGTTGAATCATTTCTGAATGGTGGTGAAACGACGTATTTGTCCTTCTTCCTTTTCACCTTCTTGGGTAAAGTTTCTTGCAAGATTTGGTGATTTGGCATCTCAATGGGGACTTGATTCGAGAAATCATTAATTGCGTGTTTCCTGAATGCGGATATAAACCGTTGAACCACATCAAAACTCTTGCTTTCACATGGAAAAAGACAATCTTGGGCTGCAAATTTAACCTGGGAAAGCAACTCAGAGGAGCATAGATTCACTTGTACATCTTTATTCTTTCTAGACCACTTTTTTCGTGGCTTCTTCACAGAAAGACTTTGACTATTTGATTTATTCAAGTCAACTCCTTCATTATCATCCACCATTGAATCTTCATTTCCACATTCTCCTGGATATGACAGAAACCTGCTTTTTCTTCTTTCTCTTGTTTCATACGGTTTTTCAGATTTTTCAAAATATTCATTAAAACCCTGGTTTTCCTCTTCGGCCTTCATCTTCGACGGACTCCCAGAACCCAACTTGAGCTGATGCATGGGGATTTGGAGATGCCCTAGTGAGCGATAGAAAGCAGATAAACAGTTCTGCTTGACAACATAATCAATATTGTTAGGAATCGAAATATCTCTTGCAAGATCTTTAATATAATCAAGAAACACCATGGGTTCAAATCGATTCACCGAAAGCTCACTAAAGCTACCAGCTTTCTCCATTTTCACCTTAGAGAAACAAGAACAACTGAACTCTGATTTCACACGATGACCAAGTTCGACTACCGCCTTATCTAAGGCATCAAGAAACTTTTTGGCCTGACTTTGACTAGGTAACCGGTCGAAATACCCGACAAACGGCTTTACTTCGCACACGGGGCACAAAATATAACTTCCATTACCATAACATTTAACCAAACAATCATCTTCCCTTATGGGCCACTTTGCAACATCTTTTGGTGCATCAGAAGCATCACAAACAATTCCAGGCCACCATGATTGTTTCTGTTTCTTGATTGTAACCCACACGAGATCACCAACTTCGACCCTAAATTCTTTACGACCAACATCACGAATATCGCGTTTGCTTTCACCATCTGGTTTATTCGTCACTCCGCCAATTAATTCGACAAAAAGGGAAATACCTTTCATCTGACCATCTCCATGGCCACTCGAATCCACCCGATCAAACCGCTTAACGGCATCAGGAGGGTCAAAGCAACCACTTTCGGAAACTGGTTTTAACCCTGACTCTACACATTTCTCTTTCCCTAAATCAAAAGAGTGTGAAACTTTTGGAACCGTTCCCCCAATTAGATTCCCAGTTTCAACTTGTTTAGATGCCACTAAACCCTCAATTACAGTTTCTGGGGCTTTTAGGGTTTCCATACGAACAACATTCAATAAAGGCGAACACTTTCTAAGTTCTAACCCTATTTCAGTTTCAAAAGTAGCATCGTCTTCACAGCTGAACAAAAATCACATAAAATCAGTCAGAAATTTGAACCCTAATCGTATATCAGAACTGAAAACATCGGATTAGAGAAAGAGAACAATTGTATGTTACAATGTTCGATTTTGGAAGAACATTAAGTAAAACATTCGAACAGAAAGAGGGATTACAATAAACGTAAAATCGCAGAGGGGTACCTGAAGATCAATTAATACATTTGCGAAGATGAATTGGGAAATTAGGGCTTTGATTTGATCAGGAGGATGAGGGGAAGAGAAAGATACGGTGAAGTAGTTATGAAAGTGGAGTGGAGAGGGGGTTTGATTTGAGTTGCATCCAACTTGGAAACTGGATCTATGCCTATTGTACTTCTATACGTGTATTTTCCATCAATACTTGTTTTTATAATAATTTGACAAAAATACAACCAACTATAAACATCCTTAGTGTACACATAACTAGATTTTGTATGTACACAAAACTAGATTTTGTTATCTTTGTGTTGTCGGGAGATAATACTGGTACATAAAAACTTTGTATCTACGTTATGTAAAGTAAATAAAAATAAAAATGGTGTAACAATCAAATCGTTAAAACCAAGAACTATGATATACTATTGTACCTAAAAATTTTGATAAATCGTAAATACAATTAGTCTACTTAGTCTACGTAACAACATTAAAATTAAAAACCAATCACTCAAATTGTTGATCTTATGACCTAAAAGTTATATGACTTTAGCAGACCTGATACATCATCAGCTTATGAGATAAACTCGTTACGCTCGGATAAAAAAAAACTAATTAAATAATATTGAATAAAAACGAAAAACAAAAGATAGAAAAGAAAAAAAATACTAATTAAATAATTATTAGTGTGGCTACCCACATCAACTTTGTTTATGTAGGAATTTTGGTATTTGGTATGATTTTTTATGTTCAAAAAGCTTTCATTTCATGTTTTATGTAAAAATTTATTTTGGTTTTTTTTTAAATGGCCAACAAACATTGAATTGCCTAGGTACTCCATACGGGGTGACCCAATGGCAAAAGGTCATTGTCAGCTGGCCTAACCCAGCCGCACAGAGCCCTTAAACGCACCAAGTTATCTCCAGTTCCGGGGAAAACCCACCCACCAGAAGGCCCACTGGTGGTAAATCTCGTACGCCCTCAGGCTCGAACTGGAGATCGCAAAGATTTTCAGTCTTCCTTCATTGAGCCACCATGCCCCCTCCAAAGTGATAATAGTGGGATTCAAACTTGAGTCTCAAGTAGAGAACCCAAGCCTCCTACCACTACACCAAAATGAAAGTTACAGATTTATTTCGGTTCTTATCTTTTAATTTAAGTTCGGTTAAATATTAGAGTTAAATGAGGTCATGTGTAAACATATAAGTATATTTTGTACTTTCCGCAACCTTTAATTATAGGAACTTCTTCTTACCTATAGCTTTTGTGTGTAAATCAATCTCCATTAAACCTTTAACTTTTACATGTAAATCAATCTCCAAGAAGAAACTCCAAACTGCTATCGATGTCAATAATGTTCGTCGAGAGGTAGTGATTATGTCCACGTTGCTGGAGCACTCGAATATAGTGAAGTTTTGTGCTTCTTATGACGATCTTGAAGTGTTGGGTTGAAGTCCTTGGGCTTGAGTGTTTAGAAGGCCTTTTTGGTTTAACTGTTCATCAATCCTAAAACCCTTGTTGTTCTCTATCTATATCATGTCTATGTACTGTAATTCCTTGTATTGAACTTAATAAAATATCCCTAGTCGCAACCCGTAGGCGTAGGTCACACCGACCAAACCACGTAAAATTCTATATTCATGTTTCAGTATCGTTTTTGTGTGTTTTCATTGTGAATCGGTATATTCCGTTATACCAATTAATCCTAACATGAATCCGTTCATTCGGTGATGGAGGTGGAGAGCGTTTTGATAATATTGTTGTTAGAGGGCATTATAGTGAACGTGCGGTGGTCAAAATAGCAAAGACGGTGGTGAAGGTTATTAAGATGTTCCATGAAAATAGGGTGATTCATAGACACTTGAAATCAATTTTGTTTTGTTAGCTAACGAGATGTTTCTCACCTCGCGCGTTGCTGCGGGGTTGAATTTCTATACTGAACGAAAGTAGAAAATGTTAAGTGGCCTAAAACGTAAAAGTTTAAAAGTCTCGTGGTGAAAGTATAAAACTATAAAAGTATACTAAAAGCGAAAGTAGAAAGTTAAAAATTTCGTGGCAAAAGTAGAAGACAAAATAACTTAAAACAAATATAAAAACTTTAAAAGTTAGAGGGTTAAAACTTTACGGAGTATAAAACGTAAAAGTATAAAAGTCTCGTGGTGAAAGTATAAAACTATAAAATATACTAAGTTAAGGGGTATAAAACGTAAAAGCCTAAAAGTCTCGTGGTGAAAGTATTAAACTATAAAAGTATACTAAAAACGGAAGTAGAAACGTTTAAAGTTTCGTGGCCAAAGTAGAAGAAAACAAAACTTAAAACATAAAAAACTTTAAAAGTTAGAGGGTGGAAAAGTTAAGGCGTATAAAATGTAAAAGTCTAAAAGTCTTGTAGTGAAAGTATAAAATATTAAAATATACTAAAAACGAGAGTAGAAAAGTTAAAAGTTTTGTAGCCAAAGTAGAAGACAACAAAACCTAAAACAAAAAAAAAGATACAAAACGTAAGAGTATGAAACATCTGTCGCCAAACTATAAAAACCAAAAGTTTACTATTTCGTTAAAGAAAAAAAAAACAAATTGTAAAAGTTTAAGGGGTAGAAAGCGTCAAAGCCCCAAAGTTTTATGACCAAACTATAAAAATTGAAAAGTATACTATTAATCTTCCAAATTTCATTGTTATATATATAGGGATAGGCTATTCGTACCCCCCCTAATTACTTGTTGCACTCCCCCCCTGAGATTTTGTTTTCAAAACTGTCATGTTCCACCCTGTAAAATTATTTTATAAAGATAGTTTATATTAAAAATAAAATTTTGAAATAAAATAACAAAAACGATAATCATTTTTTTAGAACTCTTTTTTTTATAAAAAAATGATTTAATAACAGTTAAAAAAAACGTTTTAAAAACAGTTTTTTATAAAAAATAAACAATTTTTATAAAAACTCCTTTCTAACAGTTTTTTTGTAAAGACGTTTTTAAACAATTAAAAAAAAACGTTTTTGAACAGTTTTAGTTTTTTAATTAAAAACGATATCATTTTTTTAAACTGTTCAAAAGCGTCTTTCAACAATATTTATGAAAAAACGTTTTTTTAACAAAAAAAAATTTAAAACGTTTTTTTTACATTTTTTCAAAACTAATTTTTAAAACAATTTTTTAGTTTAAAAAACGCTTTTTAACCATCTTTAGGCTTTTTTTAAAAAAATGCTCAGTTTTTTTTTAAATTTTTCTTAATCAATTTTTAAAAAAACATTTCTTAATCAATTTTTTTATTAAAAAACGTTTTTATAAACAATTTTGTTTTTTAATAAAATATTTTTGTAATCTTATGTAAAAGAAACTGTTTTAACAAAATTTATGGTTAAAATATAGCAAAATAAAATTAGAAGGTTTGAATGGAAATTTTCTATAAGTTAGGGGAGGGGGTGTAACAAGTAAAAATCAATTATAGGGGGGTACGAATAGTAGCACCCATATATATAATAAGAAAGAAAATTATGCTCTAAAACCATCGATTTTGGGCTTTTTGTATTCTTCAAGCCGGGTATTTCAATCTCTTCTTAATTATGGCATCTTCAATTGTTTCATCTCTTCAACAATTCATATAAATTTTTATGGATTAGTGTTTAATCGTGTGAGAGAAAATAAGCATAATAACTTGATAATTAGAAGAACAATATCAAGAGAATTAACACGAAATGAGCCAAATGATTCTTTGATTAATATGAAAATCAACTAACGATTACAAACGAAAAAAGATGCTACAATGAATTGCAAAATGAATCTGAAACAAAGGAATCCCCAAATCTCAGCTGCAGATAGCTCTTATGCAGGATTATCCATCTCTAATAGAAATTAACAAAACTATTATGTCTTTTAGCGATTTTCGTCCTTTAACCTTGAACTTGTAGAAGTTGACATATTTGGCCCAAACGGTTAATATGACACACTTTGACCACCAAAAGTCAATCTAATCATATCAAAAGCAACTCTACAATCACAAGCATCAGTGACTCAAAGAATTTGAGTACTTATGAAGTAAAGCCATTATTGGTACAAGTAGAAAACGTGGAACACTTAATCTTGAATAAATCAATCTTCAATACTACCTATATTCACATTCTCCGTCCTAGTATTGGAAGATATGAATACACATAACATGACAAACTCTTCTTTGTTCATTTAATTAGAAAACCAACATGTGTTTGTTCCCTTCGTCTTTGATACATTTGGGCATCTTGAGTCGGAGGCGGCTGCCATGTTGCGCCGGATTCAGAAAGTCATGTACGGCAATATCGTGGCCTCTAGATTGAAGAATGTTGTTTTCATATGTCTAGGGTTTGCTATTTGATGACGTGTGTCCGAGTAAGGCCACACCACAAACATTTTATGGTGTAAACCTTATCTCAATACACCAATCACTAAATACAGGTCGACCTAGACGCTGGCTGACCACTATGTGGCAGGCCATTAGGCCGACCGCTGAAAGCACAAAGGTCAGCCGACCACAGCAAGTCACTGGCCGACCACTATATGGCAGGCCACCTGGCTACTTGGCTGACTAACATAGACACTGGCCGACCACTATGTGGCAGGCCACTACACCAATCACTAAATACAGGTCGACCTAGACACTGGCCGACCACTATGTGGCAGGCCACTAGGCCGACCGCCGAAAGCACAAAGGTCAGCCGACCACAACAAGTCACTGGCCGACCACTATATGGCAGGCCACCTGGCTATTAGGCTGACTAACGACAAGACATGTAACCGGACGACCCCAAGAGGACCGACCGCAAGACAATAAGCTATGAAGTCGACAGGTGATAACCGGATGACTGGCCGACCGCTAGTCACCCTTCACCAGACCGACCAATAGCCCTCGACTTTAACCTATACCCCAACTAGCTGTCTGATCCTAGTTGGTCGAAAGGTATAGGCACAGACCAACGCTCATACACATGGGTCGGCGTCCCAGGACTCGACCTGACACTACAACCAATGTGGTTACCCAAAATAGCTACTGTGGTTCTTTGACACAGTCAGATGCCAGACCTGCAGCATGCTACTTTGGGAACCTGACATTGACAGCACTACGAGACAAAGGTTGAGGGTTATAAATACCCTCAACCACCAGGTAAATTCTCAGAACTCAAGTCATTGCGCTCTCTCTCGTTTGATTACTCTTAATCTCTCGAAACGCATACTTATTCTCACGCCCGAGCTTGGTCGCAGGACACCCTGTCCTGCTCCCCAAGAACAACGGTGTTTTCTGTTTTGCAGGTCTCACCAGAACTAGGAAGGAGCCGAGCCGACTGCTCATCAGAGGACTTGGATCCGACCGCTGTCTCACCAGAACTAGGAAGGAGCCGAGCCGACTGCTCATCAGAGGACTTGGATCCGACCGCTGTAGTCCGACTGCCTAGTTGACTCGTCCTAGATCATTTCTATCTAGTCATCTTTGGTAGCCCGATTCTACATTGGCGCCATCCGCACGGTATTTTTAACGACAATCATGACATATGATCTGGTACACATCTCTATTCGCTACAAACTCATTGCATTTCCGAATCTGGAACTATTTGTATATGAATATGCCACTTGGTTCAGTCTCCCAACCAATTTACATAATGGTTAGTTACATTGGGTTTAATACCCAAAAAGGGAGATTACATGCATTTATACATAACTTACAAGTGCTTAAAACATGACTTATTTTTCATTCATGTTATGGGTGGTCTACCGACTCCCCTACATGACCTAATTCAACAGTCAGATTTATCTAGACACATCTTCATATTGTTTATAGTACAACACATCTATTTGCAAATTGCATTATGAAATAAAGAAACAAATGCATGTGATAATTCTAACAGCTACAGTAAGTCTTGGACTCTTTTACAGCTGGAAAAGCTTACCAAAGACAGGTATGAACACTATTTCACATGCTATAATGGCTCTATACATACTCTCTTTTATAGAGATAGCCTACTGCATTCTACATCTGACACACATAGTTGGCAAACACTATTGCACATACTACCATGCTACTTGGTTCATGATATAGTCTCCTAGCTAATTTTTATAATGATTAATTGCATTGGGTCTAATACCCAAAAAGGGAGATCACGTACATTTACGCATAACTTATAAATGCCTACATCGTGTTCTAATTTTCTTGCATGTCGTGGGTTGGCAACTGAGTCTCTATCTTGAAAAAGCTTACTACAAACAACTTTCAAGGTGACTAACAACTCTGAAGAACGAACACTGAATGCTGAGGAAGATTTCCTAACACCAGGTGGGAAGGGGACGGCTGATGGCTCATCCGGAGCAGCCGACCCAGATCTCCTGACTCCTACACCTGAGTTGGTAGGGGAAAACTCTTTACACGTCAGACATACGCTGAATGACCATTTGGAAGCAGAGTGACTGGAGAGAATACTTTTACAACTGTCTTACGAAGACGAAAACCCAAAGCTCAACAACACTATCGCAATGATAGACCCGTCTGAGCCGACTCACCACCAAAGTTTACAAACCATAACAACAACTGTTCCCAGGTCAGCAGTTCTGCTCGCACACTCAGTTCATGACCCCATATGGGCCACAAGGCTACCCCATGCCTTTCTACCCACCATTTCAGTTGCCTTTGCAACCTCCAGGTCTGATACAACCATTAACTTCCGGCACAGGCTCTTGGCCACAACCCTTTATACATATGACACATATAGTTGTCAGTCTACATTGACAAAATGGATAAGGCTACCTCACGTGCCTCACCATACGACAAAAGTTTGACAAGACTAAAAAAAAGGCTTTAACCATCATACAATCACAGACTCTTATGGTCAGAATTCCAGGTGGTTGCACCTTGCCCGAATGACTTTACCGTTGCAGGTTGACTTCCAGTTCCAAATGAACTAGTCACCTGAATGTAGAAGAAACCAAGAAGATAGGGTCTGAGCTCTTACCCGAGTGGACGAATCGTTTCAGTTCTACCTTCGGACCTGAACGATGCTAATTTACAGCTCTGTTCGAGCTTCATCCACTGGGTACCGACTGAGCTCCCACTCAAGTGGACGACTCGTTCCGGTTCCACCTTTGGATCCGAATGATGCTAAACTATAATTTTGTACGATCTTCATCTACAATTACTGACTAAGCTCTCACACGAGCAGACGACACGCTCCCAAGCGGGCTACGTATACACCAAGTTATACTTTATTTTTACAATGTTCCTGACATACATTCTCTCTCCAAGATGAAACTACTCTCTTCGAGCTCCCAACTCTAGACGAGACTCCACCTCCAAACTACAATAATATTCCAAACTACAACGTTGTCTAGGTTGACAAAAATTCCGAATGGGCTTCACCCTTGGGTCCGACCGGGCTACTCTCCAACAGCCCTACATGACATAGGCCAGACGAGCCAGTATAACTCAGAACAATGTTTGTCGAGAGCCTATGAGACGTCACAAAAAATACAAAAGCAAACAAATGACTAACTACTATCTTTGATCAAATGCATAGATGCTGAAGCAAATTACACCGAAAGGTGACCCATTCCAGTCGGAGGAAATACCACGAAAGTCTACGTCTGAGGGGTACAACACCAATTAATTACATTGGTCTGTTACAAAGAAACCTCACAAAATCTTCGAGACCAATACATAACAGACCACTCGACTGGTACGATACCAGTCGACTTGGAGGACACAGCAGTCGACCGGAATGAAACCAGTCGACCGAAAATACACGTCAGTCGGCTTGATTAACATGAGTCGACTAAGATAACACGCCAGTCGGCATGGGTAGCACCAGTCGACTGAGATAGCATACCAGCCGACTCGAACAAGATCAGTCGACCTCACAAACATACATACAAGAATTGTTACAAGGTGTTGATAAACACCGGAGACATTTATACCACACAAGGGTCGACTGGGATAAGAAGGATAAGTGAACTAACAACGCTTGTCCATTTCAAAACTATTACATGGCAATGCAACAAAGAGTCGTCTAACAAGGACAGCTAACAAGGTCGACCAACAACTCGAACCTATTACAAGTCATCTGATTAATGATACATGCAAGGAGACGACTCAAGCACTTTGATCATTTATACATCATAAGAGGGTGCTACATCCAACAGGCCGACCCCTACACTCGGCGGCGTGATAAGTAGTCGACCAGACATCTGGGTCGACTCAAAGACATACTATGCTCATTCATCTACCAGAGCAAACACTTAACGCCGATATTGAGCACTACTTAGTGTTGATCTCATTGCTACCATCAAAACCCATCCTACATACGAATATCACACGGAAGTCCTACACACGGACATTGTTATCCCTTTCCAATCTGAAAAGTGACATTGTTATTATTAACTTATGTCGGTTGGATATTATCCCTCCGAGACACTAATAAGCATTATTATCAACACAGGTATGATACACATACCCCAACCATTTACATTTCCTTCATGGGTAGACATGATTGGTCTCCCATTAATGTAGATCCGAGTCGGCCTCGTGACATTGCTCCGAGCCGACCTCAAGCTATTACTTACGAGTCGGCCTCGTGACATTGCTCCGAGCCGACCTCATGACATTACTTACGAGTCGGCCTCGTGACATTGCTCCGAGCCGACCTCATGACATTACTTACGAGTCGGCCTCGTGACATTGCTCCGAGCCGACCTCATGACATTACTTACGAGTCGGCCTCGTGACATTGCTCCGAGCCGACCTCATGACATTACTTACGAGTCGGCCTCGTGACATTGTTCCGAGCCGACCTCATGACATTACTTACGAGTCGGCCTCATGACATTGCTCCGAGCCGACCTCATGACATTACTTACGAGTCGGCCTCGTGACATTGCTCCGAGCCGACCTCATGACATTACTTACGAGTCGGCCTCGTGACATTTCTCCGAGCCGACCTCATGATATTAATTACGAGTCGGCCTCGTGACATAGCTACGAGTCGACCCCACGACAGTACTTACGAGTCGGCCTCATGACATTGTTTTGAGCCGACCTAATGATATTACTTCTGAGTCGACATCGTGACAATTACTCAGAGTCGACCTCACGATCTTACCCCAGAGTCGACCTCGTGACCTTGCTCCGAGTTGACCTCACAATGGTACAAATTATCTTCCAACACATTTACATGTTCCCACCCAAGATTAGAGAAAGATGGAACATTTATTGGTTATGGTGGCCAACTACCACCTACACAACATCAAACAAACCACTGGAGATGGTTTTTCACATGCCTCACGCAAGCAATCGGCCTCTAGCCTCATAGTCACTCATGCTGACTGGAAACCCAACTCACATGATGTGCTACATCATTACATTTGATCATTTCTATACATGTTAAAAATCAAAGGAAAGACAAGATATACAAGTAATGTGATAACGTATGTCCGCGTCAGAGCGACATCACACGTACTACACACTCTAAACACTCCACCTCAGACAACCAAGTTGACTGCCGACAGGTCGAGTGACCAGTCGGCCAAGCCTAGGTCGACTGACAGTCATGATAACCCAGTCGACTGCTGAAAGGTCGAGTGACCAGTCGACCAAGCCTAGGTCGACTGACAATCATGATGACAAAATCGACTGCTGACAGGTCGAGTGACAGGTCGAATGACCAGTCGACTAAGCTAAGGTCGAATGACCAGTCGACTGGCCAAGTCGATTGCTGACAGGTCGAATGACCAGCCGACCAAGCTAAGGTCGAATGACAAGTCAACTGACCAAGTCGATGGCTGACAGGTCGAATGACCAGTCGACCAAGCCAAGGTCGACTAATGGTCAATGTCACCAATTCGATTCTACACAATGCATTCAGCCTTCACGGCTAGCTACGACAACCTACGAATGGAATGCTAAACTCGTACAACTAACATATGTGGTCACTCGGATCTCCGAACCACCCAATCTGACACGAGCATGCTTCCCTAGAGGACTACAGACATAAGAAGACACCCAGAATACTCTGGAGTATTTCTCTCTATCGAGCATTGCATAAAGACATCAGAATACTCTGAATCAATCTACCCTAACCAGCACTATAAGAAGATATCCGGACTACCCCGGACCACTCAAGAATTGTGACGACATGCTGGGCAACACATAAGTCCCACTGCTAATCAGCGAAGGTATAAATTTCCTTCGGAAAATTTTATCTATCTTTAACGCCAGTCACTCCTGGCCTAAACACGACTATATAGTTACACAAGTCGACTGGCTAATGTCGACTTAACTATAATAGCAGTCCGTTCCAATACATGATCTTCAGACTCGGGTCGGCCATATTCAGCTGTTTCAGCCTTGACATACCGACCTAGCTAATATCATTGCAAGCCCACGGGCATGCAAAACTGTAACCACTCGGGGATAGAGTCTACATAGGCCAGCCACTATCGGCAATGACATGCCGACTCCTATCACTTAGGTCACAGTAGTCGTAAGATGGTTATCCGTACCGGGCTACACAGGAAAACACATAATCGTTCATTCCTCACAGCTCTATATTAGTGGGTGACCAGCAGAAAGCCAAGGCGCCTTAATCGAGCAGTTAACACTCGACCCAAGAGGCACTCGGCATAAGTCTGGACCACATAGACCGAAAGACTTCGGTCGAACCTAGGTATAAACGCGCACTCATATATTTTCTATCGATCATATATTTCGGACCGTACATCCGAGCATAGTGGTTCTTGGTCTCGGCCAAACCACTCAGCCTTTATGGCTTACATGGTGGTACTCAGTCAGACTGGCCCACTCGGCCTATATGGCCTACAATAAGGTTCTTGGTCTCGGCCAAACCACTCAGCTTTTATGGCTTACATGGTGGTACTCAGTCAGACTGGCCCACTCGGCCAATATGGCCTACAATAAGGTTCTTGGTCTCGGCCAAACCACTCAGCCTTTATGGCTCACATGGTGGTACTCAGTCAGACTGACCCACTCGGCCTGTATGGCCTACATTGTGGTTCTTGGTTTCAACCAAAGCACTTAGCCCTTTCGGCTTACATAGTTGTGTTCAGTCAGACTGACCCACTCGGCCTGTATGGCCTATATTGTGGTTCTTGTTTTCGACCAATCCACTTAGCCCTTTCGGCTCACATAGTGGTACTCAGTCAGACTGACCCACTCGGCCTGTATGGCCTACATTGTGGTTCTTGGTTTCGACCAAACCACTTAGCCCTTTCGGCTTACATAGTGGTGTGCAGTCAGACTGACCCACTCGGCCTGTATGGCCTACATTGTGGTTCTTGGTCTCGACCAAACCACTTAGCCCTTTCGGCTTACATAGTGGTGCTCAGTCACTAACTGACCCACTCGGCCTGTATGGCCTACATTGTGGTTCTTGGTCTCGACCAAACCACTCAGCCTTTACGGCTTACATAGTGGTGCTCAGTCATTGACTGACCCACTCGGCCTGTATGGCCTGCATTGTGGTTCTCGGTCTCGACAAACCACTCAGCCTTTACGGCTTACATAATGGGGCTCAGTCACTAACTGACCCACTCGGCCTTTATGGCCTACATCGTGGTCGGTCATCGACCGACCAACTTGGCCTCTATGGCCCACATTATAGTCGGCCATCGACCGACCTACTTAGCCTTTACGGCTTACATTGTCATGCTTTGTTTATCGACCAAACAACTTTGCCTTTATGGCCTATGTCGTGGCGTTCGGCCGCTGAGCGAACCATTCAGCCCTCACGGCTTACATAGTGGTCTCCGATCATCGACAGAACCATTCAACCTCTCACGGCTTATACAAAATGCCTCCTGGTTACTCACTTTCCCTTAGAAAACTTACATGTGGTTCTTAGTCACCGACCTAACCACACAACTTACACAAGGTGCCTCGGCTGTTAGTCGAAGCATACAAACTATGCCGACTTAGATAGCGACCTCCGAGTCGGCATCATGACTCTTGCATTCGGCTTCACGACCTTCGAGTTGGCCTCACGAGTCTTCCCCATAGGTCGACCCATACATTATGGTGCTCAGTTACTGACTGACCCACTCGGCCTTTTATGGCCTACATCATGGTCAGTCACTAACCAACCCACTCGGCCTTTATGGCATACATCATGGTCGGTCACTAAACGACCCATTCGGCCTTTATGGCCTACATAGTGGTCAGTCACAACCCGAACAACTCAGCTTTTACAGCTTACGTAACAAAATCCCAAACACGACTTGGAACTATTGGTGAATCACTACAAAAGTCGACTTGTTCGACATCACTATGGGATAACCGACCCTTAAAGTCGGTCCTACTTTAACATCAATGACACGTATCAGTCGCTTGATCCACTACAGCACGCACAACGCACAAGTCTAGAAACAGACAATGGGAATACATACATAAAATTCCAAGACACAACACAACAATAACTACAAAAGATTTTCATCTCAGACAATCAAAGTCGATTACAAGGCATACCTGAAAGGGCAAGGAAACCAAAAAATAAAACACAAACAAAGAAAGCTAACTAAGCTTTCGGCTAAACAACAGCCGAGTCCAACCCACCTGCAGTTGACACTGTAGCTCCGGGTGTTTGGCCTCGACCCCCCGGAGTAGCCAACCAGATAACTCTTGGTCGGATCGCGCGAAGATCATCCATCGTTTTATTGGTACAACCGACCAAAACATCCAAATACGGATAGGTCACCTTTGAATAGCTCTCAGCAGCAGACTGCAAGTTGTTCTCAAAGTTTAGCTTGTAATACCGACTAGCCTCTTTCGGCTTCCCCAAGGTCGCCTGGTCATACCCAGCCACATAACCAAGATGTGCACCATGTGCCATCACAACACTTTGCAACTTGCCGAATGGCTCTCGGAACTCAATACTTTTCGCCGATGGAAACTATCCTCAATAAGCCACTCTCGGTCATCGCCATACGTCTTGGCCCGAGCAATAGCTCCATTATAAAGAGCCTCGACCCTACTCATGTCGAGCTTCAACTCAGAAATCTCCGCATCAAAACGATGGGAGTCATCCTCCCGGGCCTTACACAAGTCAGCGATCGACTGCTTCAACGAAGCATTCGTCTTCTCGACGGCTTCCTTCTTGGCCTTCACTTTCTCCAGCTCTTCCTTTAAACTTGACATAGCCTCAAGATCAACATGCTAGGCTTTCAGAGACTTCAACTCCTACTTCAGGATAGCTAAGTCATTTTCCCGAGCATCGAGCTTAAGCTTTGCTTTGTTCAGATCCCTCTCCAATCAGGCATCCCGGCTAATCATATTCATCCCGGCAGTATAAGTCCAGGTCAACTTAAAGTAAGCTTCACGCCTAGCTTCAGTATGAGCTTCTTTCTCCAGCTCAATCACCTCACCCGGAGGGATGGACAAACACCCAAAGTTACGGCATAAAGAAACAGTGTCCAACCGAGACTCATTCTTTAGCTGCCAGCCAAGATAGAAGATACGACCAACAGCCTCATGGCTCAACTCCGGGAAGGAGACACTTCAAAATCATCCTTCGTGCCAGGAACACCAAAAGCAGGCCCTTCCGGCAAATCACAAAGAAGACCCTAATAGCTGCCAGTCAAACTCTGATAAACCAAAGGGAGAGAAGTAAACTAGCAGTGGTCAAGATAAGAGCCACCTTCTTCAACTTGGCGGAATCATTGTCACCTTTCGGATCTTTCTTCTGAGTGTCACTCGCCCCTGACCAACCCTACATCTCAGAGGAATCACTACCCTCATTCGCCAACTTGCGCTCACCCCCAGGGTCAGCAGTCGGAGACTCCGACTTGCCTTTAGGTCCTTTCGACCTTTTACCTTGGACGAGCGATGAAATTGCCCGTTTAGCCATATGCTTCACATACAACGGCCTCTCCCCTTA
>JBCNJP010000010.1:107826904-107938112 GCA_039602395.1 Deinandra increscens subsp. villosa | reverse complement strand
TTGTTGAACATCCTTTCAAAATTCATCCTTTGCCAAGAGAAGTCTTAGAGATTCTGAATTAGTAACATTGTTCAAAGACGTTTTGAATCAATGACTTCAATCTTTAATTCAGAAATTCTTTGATGAGCTTCACCAACTCTTTTGTCGCAGAGCTTCTTTGCCACTTTATTAGTTTCATACTTTTGCAACTGACTCATTTAATCCGGCCAACAATTCCTAGCAATACGATGAGTCAGAGCTGGAATAACATATGAATTGTGATTATAAGGTAACGACGACGTGGGCTTGATCAGGAGTAGTTTTTTTTTTATTGTATTGTATTGTCTTTTTATTTTGATTAGCTTACATGTTTTTTTATTTAATGTAATGTCTTTTTTTAATAAATGTAGTGTTTTTATAAAATAAATATAGTGTTTTAAAATTAATTACAATATAAAAATAACTCAAAACATTAAAATATATTAACCTACAATTCTTCATAATCCTAACCACTCCCTCTCAAAATCCTTCAAAATTCTTCAAAATTCTTTCTTTTTCTCTTTCCTGCGTTACATTCTCCTATCGGCTACAACCCATTCTTCAAAATCCTAAAAATTCTACCACTCCCCCCTCCCTTAAAGCCATTTAAAGTTTCATCCTTTTGCTTAGTTAAGAGCATTTAGGGTTTAGGGTTATAAAATAAATATAGTGTTTTAAAATTAATTACAATATAAAAATAACTGAAAACATTAAAATATATTAACCTACAATTATTCATAATCCTACAAACCACACTTAACATTAGTTTTTTCAATTGACAACTTATCCTGATATTTATATAATACACAGAAGGAAGTGTTAGTTATACCAAAAGTGAATCACATTACATTATGGTTAAAAATCACTTTCCATCAAGAACAACAATTTATAAAGAAGTAGGGGCTAATTGGGTAAACAGCTGCGCGTACCTCTTTTGAATATTGAACCCAATCCTACTGAAAACAAAGTTTGAAGCCTTGGGGACGACATATTACTATGCACGACCCGTTGAACCCTACGAAGAAATTCAACCGCATCCGGGACAAGGAACCCAAATATGTCAAAAGCAACGGAAATAAAAACGTGTTGATTTCAAGACAAGTTTTCTCGTGTTTATCCACTTTGCCTGATTTCGCCTTCAGTGCAGCATGCCCCGCGACAAACCTATAATGGTTGTAAACACTTTTACCACGCCAAAAACTCCAAGGGCGGGTCTTTCTTTGAAATTTTTTATATATATTGAGTCGGTCCTTACCAAAAAAAAATATATGTATTAAGTCGGTCCCCACTAAACTTTTTTTATGTATTTGTATTTAGTTGGTTACGCGGTCCCCCATTCAAAAGATTATATATAATTTTTGTGTGGTTTATAAAAAAAGGTCACAATTATAAGATGAGAGGCAATATTGTAAAAGTTTAAAACTTTAATTAAATTAATTATTAATGGAAGGGGTAAAGACGAAAACTATTGATTCTTTTTTTAAAAGAAGTGGTGATGAACACGTGGGTAAACGCCAAGAGCATATAAATCAACCACATTCAAATCAAAGCACATAAAAAACGTCGAGCTGAGCTATAAATATTATTTCAGGTACTCACCATTTATAGTTTTTATTGTTTTACCCGACTCGAATTCGATATTTATAGTTTTTATTGTTTTGACTTTTGACCCGACTCGAATTCGATATTTATAGTTTTTATTGTTTGACTTGACCTGGATTCGGAATATATATTTTTTATTGTTTGACCCGACCCGAACCGGACCTCCAATCCGAACATAGACCTCGAAATATAGTGATAGAAAAAAAATTAGGTCGCATGACTTTCGGTCCCCACACCAAAGAATATTCAAGCTCCACCACTCCAAAACAAATATGAAACAATGGTATACTTTCAACATTTTTATGATCATAACGGAACACCACACGCGTGTTAAAGAATATTCGTGATACCTATTGCTACTCATCAGTGTGTTTATATACATCCACCATCATTTCCATTGGGCCACTGGGTTGGGCTTGTCGACATTGGGGGTCCCAGTATTTTATTTCAAGGGTAACGTGTAGCGGATAATTCGTTTCAGGGGTAACGAAATACATAAAAAAATTCCACAGGCGGTATCAAGTTTTTCCACTACGCGGTGAAATACCCCTTACTCCTATGCTAGGTTCGCCCCTGTTTGTCGGTTGGATCTTGTTTGGGCTTAGGTTCATAACATAAAATATGCATTATTTTATTATTAATTGTTATATCATGTTTATAACATTACATGTCATATGATACGTAATACTATTGTATCCTGATATTCACATTACATGTAATTAGATATGCATGGTGTTTGTATATATATGTGTGGACATATATGTTTATATTACATAAATTAATCGATATATACAATGAAAAACCTGTTTATGTTTGTATTGATGTTTGCATTAGTAGGGTGGAAGGTTGTTAATGGTTGCACCATACTTACAAATGGTTTTATTGTACAGATCAAGTCAGATATCGTCGACGGCAGTGTGAGCCTTCACTGTCGGTCAAAAGATACTGATTTAGGATTTCATGTGCTTCGTTCTCCGAATCTTGAATACGAGTGGTCGTTCTGCCAGAATCTGCAGGGAAACACTCTTTACTACTGTAACTTTTGGTGGAATAATCTTCAACAAACATTTGATGTGTTTACCAAGCACCTAGCTTTTCAGTGTTATGAAGGTCATACTTCTGGAAACAGATGTAACTGGGAGATCAGGGCTGATGGATTCTACTTTTATGCTAATCATAAAACCTGGAACAAACTGTATTCTTGGAACCCTAAAACATCATCTTCTGCCATTTCTAATCATGCTTGATGTATCAATTGGTTTCTCAAATAAATACATAAATAAATAAATCTTCCATCTTAATTTAATTTAGAGTGAATCTATTCGAGTCTTTATGGTATGGTCGGGCAGATTTAACTATATGAGTATAATGTTATTTTTTAACAAACTTGACATGTATAAGCGTATTTAAGTCATTTTACAGATGGGACTAGTTAGATAAGTTATTAAAAAGATAACGATTATTTATGTAAATAGATGATTTAACTACTTTAATATCTAAAAATTCATGTTCATAACAATTGGGCGATGTTACTCGCGCGCACACCCAGATATGTTACACACACAACTATCATACGATCGTATGGGGTCATACAACTCATACAATAACCCATCAAATGATAAAAGCTTGAATCGGTCATTTCATGCTTTCTCAGTGGGTCATATGATGCAAAACGTTGAAATAAAAAATAAGGGAGATTCATTGTAGACCCCTTAAAAAATATAGAAATCACAGACCCCTCATTTCGCATGTGAAATAGGATGCCTACGGTTCTACAGTTTACAGGGGGGTGTACTATATATATATATATATATATATATATATATGTATATATATATATATATATATACAGGGAGAGGATCATTCGAGAACTAATTGGGTTTGAGAACTAAAAAGAACTAATCTTAGCCACTAGTTTATATATATGGAAACCCCCCCCCCCCCCCCCATGAATTTGAATGCTCCCCCTTGAAAATTAGTGGCCCAAATTGGTTCTCAAAAGTTCTCAAAAGAAAGTTCTTATTCGAACCTAACCCTATATATATATATATATATATATATATATATATAGAGGTCCAAAAATCGACCATAAATAGAGGTGCAAAAATCGGCTTGAAACCCAAACCGGTTTTGACCAAAATCGGTTCTGGTCAAAACCGGTTTGAGGCCAAACCGGTTCTTTGCACGAAATCTGGTAACCGATGAAACCGGTTTCGGTTTCAAACCGAACCGGTTTGGGATCTCAAACCGGTTTGAACCGGTTTTGTATATATTTTTTTTAAAAACTTTATAAAAACTAAAAAAACATACTTTTTATTGAAAAAAAACATAAAACATTACAAAAGAGAAGAAGTTCACGCATAAACGATTACAAAAGTACCTAATTTTGAAAGAAAATACAAAATATTTTAACTAGATTAAATATTATTGTTGGGATAGTCGAGTTCAATCCATTGCCGACGCCGCCCTTTTTCGTTGTTTTGCTTGTCTTGCATCGGCTTCAACTTCTTCATCGGAAATTGGCCATGCCATCCCCGCCGCTACCTCATCGTCGTGTACAATCACCTCCGCGTCAATTTGACCTTCAAGATTAGAAACGTTTTGTATACGTTCCATTGCGTCCAAGTGATCCTTCAAGCAAATGCAAGTCTCGAGCGACAACGCGGTGAGCCTAGTCCTCCGAATGGATAACACCCTGCCACTAAGAGAAAAAGCCGATTCCGAAGCTACCGTGGAAGCTTGGACACTTAGTAGGTCTCGGGCCATGGCGGAAAGGACCGGGTAATTTGTTTGATTTCCTTTCCACCAACCCAAAATATCAAAGTTATCAAAATCATCCTCATTTAGTAGTGGAAGATAATTGGTCCCGGTGTATCTCCCAAACTCACTACTTGGGGCGGAACTCTTGGCTCGTTTACTACCCTTGTTTTTTAACGTGTTCAAAAGATTTTTGCTAGTTTTAGATTTTGAAGTAGTTTCCGATGACGAATGCATCTCATGTATGTTGCTTATATTACCATACTTTTGGTAATACACTTCATACATGCTTTGAAAATGTGAATGAAAACGTTCTTTTGCCTTTTCACTAAAATTAGCATCGTCATCGTTTAAGTTCAAAGCATTGGAGATATCATCAATTAATATACCCACACCGGATGAGTTGAAGTAAGGGTTTAAAGCGGTAGCACAAGTAAAGACGGCCGGAAAATCGGTAAAATATTTTCTAAACTTTTCTTTCATAGGTTCAAGCATTTTTTCAAAAATTTCACCTTCAAACTCAAACTCATTTAGTTTTCCACACATAATAAACAATTGATGAAGTACCAAGTTACTTGTCGGATAATAAACTCCCGACAAGTATGTAGTGGCCTCTTTAAATGTTTGAAGTAGTTCGGTTAATTTTTTGATAATTGCCCAACCCGTAGTAGGAAAGACATGCACAAGACTTTGTGAAGCAAGGTTGTCATGAAACAACTCTAAAGAAGGTTGTTGCCTAAGCGCACACTATAACATTTTCCAAGTTGAGTTCCACCTAGTTGGAACATCCCAATTCGGACCCAAATAGAGCTTATCCGTTTCGTGACAAAAATCGCGATAGTCGGTTACTCATTTCTTTCCACTATGAAAAACATCTGTTAACATTTGTCTAAAATCATCTTTAACTTTCCCAATCCCCTCATCGTTTAACCCATCTTGCACAACCAAGTTAATGATGTGTGCGACACAACGAGTATGATAAAAGACACCTTGACAAATCGGTCCATATTTTAGTTTTAGTTTTGCAACCGCACTTGTGTTGTTCGAAGCGTTGTCAAAAGAAATTGAAAATATTTTGCTTTCAAGTTTATAAAATTGAATAACACTATCCAAAATAGCAAACAAGTTTTCATCGTCATGAGGATAGTCGAATTTTTTGAAAGAAATGGTTCTTTTCATCATTTGCCAAGAATCGGGGTTAATCCAATGTGCGGTTACGTAAAGGTAAGAATCGGGTAAACCATGCGGAGCCGACCAAACATCGGTAGTTAAGTTAACTCCGGTATTTAAATTTTCAAAACCAAAAACTAATTGTTGTTTTGCTTCTTTCCATCTTCTAACACAATCATTTCTAAGAGTTGTACGACTTACGTGACGATAACGTGGTTGAAGTGTTTCTTGAATCAAGGTCGTCAAGCGCGGGTTGTCGAAGTGATCAAATTGTAAACTTTCTTGAATCACAAAGTTAGTCATTCATTCACGAACCATCTCCGGATCAAAATTCCACAAGCCTCCATCGACCCCAACTTGAGTTTGATTACTACTTGGGTTATTCTTGTTCTTTTTGCAATAAGTATCCAAATGGTTTTTAAGATTCGAGTTCGAATCTCCTTTCGATAGCAAACCGCAATAATGACACCAAGCCTTTTGCAAACAATTTTTCAACTCAACCAAGTCGAAATGCGGCCCGAACAAATGCGGAGCCCTCTTTGTTGGAACAATCCTCACAATCGAGAACGCGTCGTCGCCGGCGTTGCTTTGAGCACTTGAAGAGGCCATTTTTTTAGTGAATGGGGGATAATCTTTGTTGGAATTTAAGAGATTAAGAAGTGGGGTAATGTTTATAACACATAAAGGGGGTATATATACCAACTTTTAGCCTCAAATCGACCCCCAACGGTCAAAAAACGGCTATATGGCCGTTACCAACAGCTAGAAACGGTCAAAAAAAGGTGGCTATAAGTGAAGTGAACAAACCGGTTTCAAACCGGTTTGGGCCAAACCGGTTTGGAAACCGGTTTGTTCACAAAACCCCCTAACCGGTTGAAACCGGTTCGGTTTGAACGGTTTGGAAACCGGTTTGGTCAAAACCGGTTTTGACCGGTTTGAAAACCGGTTTAAGAATCGGTTTGAGAGCCCAAACCGGTTTGGGCTTTGCACCTCTAACCATAAATACTAAAAAGAGGGTATGAATGGATATAGAAAATTGGTTCAAAGTGTTCTCTTTCTTTTCCTGGCCATATTCGGATTTTTGGATACGTTGTGAGAATATTAGAAAAAATTGAGCTCTTATATATACAAAATTCATAGATTGATAAGAGTTGTGATGATAATTAACAAAGCAAAATTATTGTCATAGAATAATTCATTTTATATAGTTAAATGAATCATCACGCTTTTTTTTTAGTATCTTTTAATCATTTTATCAGTGAAAACTTACTTTTTTTTAGTATCTTTAAAACATTTTTTAAGTGAACGCTGAACGTTGGTTAAAATTTTTGTCTTATTAAAAAATCTATGTATATATTGTAAATTATCTTTTATGTTTTTTTTTCCCGCTTTCATTAAACCACAAGCAGAGTAACCTACCCAGCAAGAAGTTGAGAAAGGTCCCCAAAAAAATATACCACTTTAACTTTAAAATTTCTTTGAATCTCATTAGATTAATTGTTTATATTTTTAATTAATATATAGGCTTGAGATTAAAATAACAATTCCCCACTTCATCAAAAACCACGCCCAAAATGCTAAAACGAGAGATTAACAAGAAATGAGATCGGTTGTATAACTACTTTAAACACAAAACATCTTAATTTCTGTTGAAAGATACAAAATTCAGGACCATAAACCCTAATTTCTAACCAATCGATCGATCGATAACATATTGATAAACTTAAGCCCGCTCTCCTCTGATCCTCCTCGCTAACTGCATATCCTTGGGCATAATCGTAACTCTCTTAGCATGAATCGCACACAGATTCGTATCCTCAAAAAGCCCTACCAGATAAGCCTCCGATGCCTCCTGAAGAGCGGCCACCGCGCTGCTCTGAAACCTCAAATCGGTTTTGAAATCCTGAGCGATTTCTCTCACCAGCCTCTGAAACGGAAGCTTCCGGATCAACAGCTCGGTGCTCTTCTGGTACTTTCGGATCTCTCGTAGCGCAACTGTTCCTGGCCTGAATCTGTGCGGCTTCTTCACTCCTCCGGTGGCCGGAGCAGATTTCCGGGCGGCTTTTGTGGCTAGTTGCTTTCTCGGAGCTTTGCCGCCTGTGGATTTGCGAGCTGTTTGCTTGGTTCGTGCCATTTTTCCTAGGGTTTGGTTTATAGATTTTGCGATTTTGCGATTTTGCGAATGAATGTTGGATGATTAAAAGCACGGTGAGATTTGGTATTTATTTGGGTTTTTGGGGGAGATATGAGCGCCATAGCAGATAGATCGTTGGATTATAGACTAAAAAGGGACGGCCAGGATTAGATATTTACCAGAGTTCCTGGATAGCTATCCATGTGGTTTTGAGTATTTGGTGGGCGATGGCCAAAATATTTATATTTTTATAAGATAGGAATTTTAGGTTTTTTAATATTTCTTGATTTTTGTATAAATCTGCAATCTTTTGACACTGAAGTATTCGGTTCAAATAATTTGTATACATTTATTTGTTCTTGAATCATTTGAATGTCATTAATCCACATCATACCGTATCCTTAAATAAAAATTTTAGTTTTTTATTAGCAAACAGCCAAACACAACTTCTAATCTAATTATAAATTAGAGTTGTTTGTCGTTTAAAAAAAAGATTATGACTTATATCAGAAAAAACATTATCAAATATTAAACTTACTACCTCCACTTTAAGAGGCATTCACAGCTCATTCTCTATCCTTATTCCTATAATTTATATATTTATCATTATTTTTTATCTTTCTTCCACTCACAACCACAATTAAATAATACTTTTTAATACATTTATCATTACTTTTTCTCTCTCTTCAAACCTTAAATTTTAAAGATTTACCAGATTTTTCCTCATTTTTCCTCAAATATAAGGATTCCCCAGATTTTTCCTTAAATATTTATCTCTCCTCTACTCACAACCACTTAAAACTACACCTTAAATTTTAAGGTTTACCCTCACAACCATTATAGGGAATGGGCTGTGAATGCTACCAATAACTAACTTATTATCAATAGGCTGCTTTAAAAGTTGTTTCGACAAAGTAACCAAATATGAGAAAACGTGCATTAACAATCAATACATGTTTATACCACTTGTTTTTGATACTTTTACGTACCATGCATAATAATGTTAGTAATGTTACAACTCCAAAATCTATGAACACAATTTTGTTAGAAAGACTTGGTTTTCCTGTCCAAAAAGTATTAGCGACACAACTTGGTGGCCCAATTATTTTTTATTTTTATTTTGGATGTAAACTTTTGGGTAATGAAATACAATATTGTTTATTTCGAAATCATAAAAGAAAACTAGGGACTGAATTTAGAAAATTCAAAGTTTAGGAACCAATGGAGCATTTATGTTTAAAAAGGAAAACTAATTAACTTCATGTGAATCCTAAAAATCACCATAATGAAAAACAGTCTTTTGGATTGATGATGACTCCCACGGTCATACTGCAGAAGCACTACACATACATCATCTTATGTTCTTAACTGTCTAACACAAAATCACCTTCAAGACAATCATGCTCTAACAATGCACTACAAAATAAAGTTCAATAATTCACCAATCATAGATAACAGGAGGAAGAAGAACCATCCATAGCACTCACTTTGTTCATCAACCCTTTAATTTCACTCTCCAATTTCCCTCTCATCTCCAGTGATAAACTATCCCCAGATTTCTCCAACACTGAGTTCATCATTTCAAGATTCTTTTTTATAACCCCCAGATCTTGACAAGGGTTCATCTTTAAAGGAGTAATTGGCTTTAAAGGACTAATTGGGGGGCTTTGAACCTGTATTGCAGGTTGAACATTATATAAATGATGAAGCTGATAACTCGAAATGGCCTGCCCGAAAGGTCTGTCTTTTTCCAATCTCTGAATCGCTTCCCCAGCACTGGACGGGTTCACAAACACGACCTGACCCGTTAAGTTTTGACCCGACACATGTGTCTCGAATTCGTTCAATTCCCCGTATTGACAAAATACAGAATTTAAATCTTGAAAACTTGGCAATGGGTGGTTTTCGGAGAACTTTAAAAGAAGAGCTGTACCTGTAACTTCTCCATTACTCTGATGAGCTTTACCATAACTGTGATTATCCATAGATGGAAGTCGAATTTCTTCTATCGTTTTACTTCTTTTCACGATTTGGATTTCAGTTGCATTTGTGTTAGAATCTGGTGCCATGAGAGCTTGTGAATCCATTGGTTTGAACCCAGATGGACTCTTGATAGGAGTCCTGAATGGAACCATAGATTCAGCGTCCGAGAGATGCTGAATCTTGTAATTAACAAGAACTGGCCCAAATGGTTTATCATTTTGTAAACCCCAAAATGCCCCTCCAGCACTAGAAGAATCAAGAAACACGACCTGACCACTTAAATTTTCATTCAAGACTTGAGTTTCAGACTCAATCAAAGCTCCATACTTTGAAAATACCGAATATAAATCTTGAATAGACGGTAAAGGATAATCCGGTGAAAACTTTAACAGAAAAGCTGTACCTTTAACTTCCTCTACACTATCTTGCTGCACTTTGTTATAACTGAGATCAATACATGGTACCCCGACTTCTTTTGTTTTTGATTTTTTTTCTCTTTTCTTCTCAGTGACATTTTCGTTCAAATTCGGAATTATGGCCGAACTAGGGTTAACCTGCAAGTCTATGTTTTTCCTCTTTTTCCAGCTTTTCTTGGGCACGTGACCCAACCCCGCTGGAACAAGACCCACCATGGGTTCACTGTGGTTCCCTGCAAAATCAGGGATTATAGTTGAACTAGGGTTAGCCTGCAAGTCTATGTTTTTCTTCTTTCTCCCTCTTTTCTTGGGCATGTGACAGGCTGGAACAAGACCCGCCTGCGGTTCACTGTGGTTTCCTGTAAAATATGGCTGGGCTAATCCGAATTCATTCGTGAAGTAAAATACAGGAGACTGATATAATCCTTCCATGTGTCCGTTCACAAAAGGGGGTGTGCTAATGCCAGCATTGCAGGGGTGCATAGAAGTAATGTTTTCTTCATTCTTCATTAGCCTTTCGGGTTCAGTTTTGCAGGCAGGAGGATAATCTGCAAAATTATAGAAGGTATTTTGATTTGCTGACATTTCTGTTCTGTTGTTGGCCATTGATTGAGCTTCAGGATTAAGAGACCCAACATTCTTGAATTCTGTAATCAGTGGATCATGAGTTGAATCATTTCTGAATGGTGGTGAAACGACGTATTTGTCCTTCTTCCTTTTCACCTTCTTGGGTAAAGTTTCTTGCAAGATTTGGTGATTTGGCATCTCAATGGGGACTTGATTCGAGAAATCATTGAATGCGCGTTTCCTGAATGCGGATATAAACCGTTGAACCATATCAAAACTCTTGCTTTCACATGGAAAAAGACAATCTTGGGCGGCAAATTTAACCTGGGAAAGCAACTCAGAGGAGCATAGATTCACTTGTACATCTTTATTCTTTCTAGACCACTTTTTTCGTGGCTTCTTCACAGAAAGACTTTGACTATTTGATTTATTCAAGTCAACTCCTTCATTATCATCCACCATTGAATCTTCATTTCCACATTCTCCTGGATATGACAGAAACCTGCTTTTTCTTCTTTCTCTTGTTTCATACGGTTTTTCAGATTTTTCAAAATATTCATTAAAACCCTGGTTTTCCTCTTCGGTCTTCATCTTCGACGGACTCCCAGAACCCAACTTGAGCTGATGCATCGGGATTTGGAGATGCCCTAGTGAGCGATAGAAAGCAGATAAACAGTTCTGCTTGACAACATAATCAATATTGTTAGGAATCGAAATATCTCTTGCAAGATCTTTTATATAATCAAGAAACACCATGGGTTCAAATCGATTCACCGAAAGCTCACTAAAGCTACCAGCTTTCTCCATTTTCACCTTAGAGAAACAAGAACAACTGAACTCTGATTTCACACGATGACCAAGTTCGACTACCGCCTTATCTAAGGCATCAAGAAACTTTTTGGCCTGACTTTGACTAGGTAACCGGTCAAAATACCCGACAAACGGCTTTACTTCGAACACGGGGCACAAAATATAACTTCCATTACCATAACATCTAACCAAACAATCATCTTCCCTTATGGGCCACTTTGCAACATCTTTTGGTGCATCAGAAGCATCACAAACAATTCCAGGCCACCATGATTGTTTCTGTTTCTTGATTGTTACCCACACGAGATCACCGACTTCGACCCTAAATTCTTTACGACCAACATCACGAATATCGCGTTTGCTTTCACCATCTGGTTTATTCGTCACTCCGCCAATTAATTCGACAAAAAGGGAAATGCCTTTCATCTGACCATCCCCATGGCCACCCGAATCAACAACTGGTTTGAACCCTGACTCTACACATTTCCCTTTCCCTAAATCAAACGAGTGAGAAACTCCCCCAATTAGATTCCCGGTTTCAACTTGTTTAGATGCCACTAAACCCTCAATTACAGTTTCTGGGGCTTTTAGGGTTTCCATACGAACAACATTCAATAAAGGCGAACACTTTCTAAGTTCTAACCCTATTTCAGTTTCAAAAGTAGCATCGTCTTCACAGCTGAACAAAAATCACATAAAATATGTCAGAAATTTGAACCCTAATCGTATATCAGAACTGAAAAAAATCGGATTAGAGAAAGAGAACAATTGTATGTTACAATGTTCGATTTTGGAAGAACATTAAGTAAAACATTCGAACAGAAAGAGGGATTACAAGAAACATAAAATCGTAGAGGGGTACCTGAAGATCAGTTAATACATTTGCGAAGATGAATTGGGAAATTAGGGCTTTGATTTGATCAGGAGGATGAGGGGAAGAGAAAGATACGGTGAAGTAGTTATGAAAGTGGAGTGGAGAGGGGGTTTGATTTGAGTTGCATCCAACTTGGAAACTGGATCTATGCCTATTGTACTTTGTATACGTGTATTTTCCATCAATACTTGTTTTTTTATAATAATTTGACAAAAATACAACCAACAATAAACATCCTTAGTGTACACATAACTAGATTTTGTATGTACACAAAACTAGATTTTGTTATCTTTGTGTTGTCGGGAGATAATACTAGTACATAAAAACTTTGTATCTACGTTATGTAAAGTAAACAGAAATAAAAATGGTGTAACAACCAAATCGTTAAAACCAAGAACTATGATATACTATTGTATCTAAAAAATTTAATAAATCGCAAATACAATTAGTCTACTTAGTCTACGTAACAACATTAAAATTAGAAACTAATCACTCAAATTGTTGATCTTATGACCTAAAAGTTATATGACTTTAGCAGACCTGATACATCATCAGCTTATGAGATAAACTCGTTACGCTCGGATAAAAAAAAAACTAATTAAATAATATTGAATAAAAACGAAAAACAAAAGATAGAAAAGAAAAAAATACTAATTAAATAATTATTAGTGTGGCTACCCACATCAACTTTGTTTATGTAGGAATTTTGGTATTTGGTATGATTTTTTATGTTCAAAAAGCTTTCATTTCATGTTTTATGTAAAAATTTATTTTGGTTCTTTTTTTTTTGAATGGCCAACAAACATTGAATTGCCTAGGTACTCCATATGGGGTGACCCAATGGCAAAAGATCACTGCCAGCTAGCCTAACCCAGCCGCACGGAGCCCTTAAACGCACCAAGTTATCTTCAGTTCTGGGGAAAACCCACCCACCAGAAGGCCCACTGGTGGTAAATCTCGTACGCCCTCAGACTCGAACTGGAGATCGCAAAGATTTTCAGTCTTCCTTCATTGAGCCACCATGCCCCCTCCAAAGTGATAATAGTGGGATTCAAACTTGAGTCTCAAGTAGAGAACTCAAGCCTCCTACCAGTACACCAAAATGAAAGTTGCAGATTTATTCCGGTTCTTATCTTTTAATTTAAGTTCGGTTAAATATTAGAGTTAAATGAGGTCATGTGTAAACATTTAAGTATATTTTGTACTTTCCGCAACCTTTAATTATAGGAACTTCTTCTTACCTATAGCTTTTGTGTGTAAATCAATCTTCATAAACCTTTAGCTTTTACATGTAAATCAATCTCCAAGAAGAAACTCCAAACTGCTATCGATGTCAATAATGTTCGTCGAGAGGTAGCGATTATGTCCACGTTGCTGGAGCACTCAAATATAGTGAAGCTTTGTGCTTCTTATGACGATCTTGAAGTGTTGGGTTGAAGCCTTTGGGCTTGAGTGTTTAGAAGGCCTTTTGGTTTAAGTGTTCATCAATCCTAAAACCCTTGTTGTTCTCTATGTATATCATGTCTATGTATTGTAATTCCTTGTATTATACTTAATAAAATATCCCTAGTCGCAACCCGTAGACGTAGATCACACCGACCAAACCACGTAAAATTCTATGTTCATGCTTTTGTATCGTTTTTGTGTGTTTTCATTGTGAATCGGTATATTCCGTTATACCCATTAATCCTAACATGAATTCGTTCATTCGGTGATGGAGGTGGAGAGCGTTTTGATAATATTGTTGTTAGAGGGCATTATAGTGAACGTGTGGTGGTCAAAATAGCAAAGATGGTGGTGAAGGTTATTAAGATGTTCCATGAAAATAGGGTGATTCATAGAGACTTGAAATCGATATTGTTTTGTTTGCTAATAAGAAAGTAAATTATGCTCTAAAAACCATCGATTTTGGGTTTTTTGTATTCTTCAAGCCGGGTATTTCAATCTCTTCTTAATTAGAGCATCTTCAGTTGTTTCAATTCTTTAACAATTTATATAAATTTTATGGGTTAGTGTTTAATCGTGTGAGAGAAAATAAGCGGAATAACTTGATAATTAGAAGAACAATATCAAGAGAATTAACACGAAATGAGCCAAATGATTCTTTGATTAATATGAAAATCAACTAACGATTACAAACGAAAACAGATGCTACAATGAATTGCAAAATGTTGGAAAATGTGTGTGAATGAGATGTTTATCTCAAAAGAAATTTTGTTCAAGTTTGGGAAATGTGATGTGAGCTATCCCACATTGGTGTGGGAACAAAAGGTGAATTGGTTTATAAGGATAAACCTCAAAGCTTTAGATATCACTTGTGTCATGTTTTACTCTAGCTCATACCCTCGCGTAGGGGGGGGGGGTGCAAAAAATGGCTAATTGGGTCAAAATTCTGAACTCGTGCCCGCGCGACCTGCGGACACGAATGCAGCTCCAAAAACCTGTGTCCGAGCGTGACAAGTTTTTGCTATTTTTCGTAACACTTTTGAGCAGGTTCTAGAGAAAACTTTTTGCATTCCAAACTGATCATTCATTATGATGGTTAATGAATGATTATATTAATGATAATAAATCGTGATTAAGAATGATCCATTCGTATGCCGTCTGCGGGTTTATATACACGAGTTCGGATCAAAAGAAACACACGAAAACCACACATCTCGTTTTGCTGTTGCTCCTACTCTGGTCTCGATTGCTGCTTCATTCCGATTGCATTTCAGGCAAGTATCCTGTCCGGCTGTACACACAGTTTTGAACCGGTGTACCCTGGGAACAGACGACGAATCTCTTTAAGGGAATTGTGTCAAACACAAGCCCGGTTCCTTTCGTTTTTGTTTCTGTGTTTATCTGTTTTGCAGGGCCTGATCCTGCTGCTGTTCGTGATTAGACTTGGTGGTGATTACGTTTAGTTGTTTCTATTCGTTGTATTACTGTTTCTTTATATTGTAATTGATCAACCGATTGTTGAATCGTTACTGAATTTCCAACACAAAATGAATCTGAAACGAAGGAATCCCCAAATCTCAACTGCAGATAGCTCTTATACAGGATTATCCATCTCTAATAGAAATTAACGAAACTATTATGTCTTTTGGCGGTTTTCGTCCTTTAACCTTCAACCTGTAGAAGTTGACATATTTAGCACAAACAGTTAATATGACACACTTTGACCACCAAAAGTCAATCTAATCATACCAAAAGCAACTCTACAATCACAAGCATCAGTGACTCAAAGATTTTGAGTATTTATGAAGTAAAGCCATCATTGGTACAAGTAGAAAACGTGGAACACTTAATCTTGATACACATAACATGACAAACTCTTCTTTGTTCATTTAATTTGAAGAACCTCAAGACAATTCTTTAACTATATTTATGGAAGAGCCTTGGTAAGATAATTTGTTGCATTATCATGAGTAGTCACATATTTAACCTTGACTTCCTTTGTATTAAGAATATCTCTGATAAAATGCATCTTTACATCAATATGCTTTGATATTTAATGAAACACTTGATGCTTAGCCAACTGCATAACACCAGTATTGTCACACTTGATCACAACAACTCCTGAATCAAAACTCAATTCAGTTACAAATCCCCTAATCCAGATAGCTTCTTTAAGAGCTTCTCTTAAAGCAATGAACTCTAACTCTGTTGTAGATAGTGCTACAACCTTTTGTAAAGAGGCTTTCCAACTAAGTTCTCCATCACACACTTCAAATATATGTCTAGATAAAGATTTCCTTTATCAAGGTCCTTAGCAAAATCACTATCAACATCACTTGTGATCATCTCAATTTCACTATTCTTTGAATCAAACACAAGCCTTTTATTGCTTAACCCATTTAGATATCTCATTATCTACTTAACACCTTCCTAATGTAACTTTTTAGGATTACTCATGTACTTGCTCACAATGCTAACAACATGTCCAAGGTTATGTCTTCTACAAATCATCAAGTACATCAAACTATCTGCTACATTACAATAGGGAACTGTTTCCATAGGAAAGTTAGATAGTACATTAGTTGAGTAACTAGATTGAGACAACTTTAAGATACCAACTGCTCTATCTCTGGTCCTTTCAGCTCCTAAATCTTCCATTTCAAACTCAGCCCTTAATAATTCTTTAGTAGCTTCAATATTTGACATATTTTTACGGATCAACAACATGTCATCTACATAGAGAAGAAGATAAAAAAATTTGCCCCTGATCAAAATATTTGAGGTATACACAACTATCAAAACTGCATCTCTTGAATCCTTGTGAAACTACATATATGTCAAATCTTTTATACCATATTCTTGGTGACTACTTTAATCCATACAAGGACCTTTGCAATATACACTATTTCATCCAAATTGCCATCTAAAAATGTTGTTTTTACATCCATTTGCTCAAACTCAAAATCATATGAACTAAATGTTTGAGTTTAGCTTGAAAACCGATATATATCTTTTTTGATAAAAAGGTTGTACCTGAACATTAATATGGGACATACCCTCTTTTATATTCTCATGGTTTGGCTAACCGACTTTTTAAAACAGTCCGACTCCGTCGTGAAGCACGGCAGTGGCGGATCCAGGAAATAATATCAGGGGTAGCGGGGACTAACGGGGGTTCGGGGGCAGCGCCCCCGAAAAATTTTTTTAGGTAGTTAACGGGCTTTTAATCATATTTTTAAGGGGCTTTTGATCATATTTTTAAGTAAAAGCCATAAAATTTCTTCCAGGGGTCGCGAAAAATTCGTTTCAGGGGTCGCGAAAAACCGAAAACCTATAAAAAAAAAAAATTGCACGTCGGGGTAAAAGTTCAGGGGTAGCGGGCGCTACCCCTGGGACCTTAGTAGGTCCGCCACTGAAGCACGGATCGAACCACTTATTTATATTTTTATATATTTATATATATAATATAATATATTATCTCAATAATGAAAGATCTTTTTATTTTAAAACTGATCAAGTAGAAGTCAAAATGCAGCCAAATAAATCCAACACCACATCTTATTTTCTTGGGTAATTCTGACCAATGACCATATTATTGTATTGTATTTTTGATCTACAACGGTCAGTGCTCACTAATCCGACGGTCCGTGATGCAGCATAACTGACACCCCCCCCGTCACTTTAGCAACCCAAGTGATTTTATCCTCGTTCTCCTCCGGATGAGAGTCTCCTGAACCGGATGGAGTTGCGTGTACAAATAACGAAGGCGTGGTAGCTAAAACAAGATATCGACTCTCCGCCTGTTATCATCCACATCTCTTCGATCCGGCCACCGGAATCTTCGCTTCCGTACCGGAAAAGTCATTTCGTCTATCCAGCTCCGGTTAGTTTGGTACATAATTCCTCCCAATTTGCTTGTTTTCAGCTTTTTACATAACTTTTTGGATGTGTTTGCTATTATGTTAGGGTTTCGATTTCGATTTTGCTAATTTTGTGTTTGTGTTGTCTACGGTGATGCTCGTGTTCTGTTGAAATGATTTTGATTTTTGTTGATTTTGTAAACGGTGTGTGAATAGACCTAATTGTTCTCCACTTCTCCTCGAAGAAGATGCATCGCTGATATGTAATATATTCGTCGTCTTACTGTTCGATTCAAACTTTTGTAAGTTATAGATTTGTGATTATGTGGATGAGCTAAAGGATGTTGTAGAACAGTAGAAGTCTGTGGTTGTGTCTAATATTATATTGATGGCGTTTCTTTGTAATTTGGACTTGAAATAGTTTATGTTTCTCCTGATGAGTCTATTGAAGGTAAATTGAGGTGGTAATGTAGGCAGCACGAGTTTTCTGATAGCATTTTGAAAGGAGAAGTGATTTATGTTTAAAGTGATTTATGCCCCAAGTTATATATAATTATCATATGGGGTTGTAGCTTGTGATTAAAGAAGTTATAAAACATGCTAACCTGGAAATTGTTGGATCATCTCATTCATTATTAAAGATTCATCATGCTGCCTTTTTAGACCTGATATTGTGATTAGCAACTTGTGTATGATATATATTTCTGTAATGTTTTAGAGCTTAAGTTACAATTTCTTTTTCAGAACATATGCAACATATATATGTATATGTTATTTATGTTATTCCTTAAAAAGAAATGTTGTAAGTTTGTTCTACATAATTTAGAGAAGATATGGAGTGAGCTAAAATCCATTTCTTTTTGCAGGATTCCTTATTTGCAATCATGGCGGGGGCTTTGGTGCAATCTACCAGCTTTCCTTCTGCAGTTTCAAGTGAAAGCAAGGTCCGTACAAAGCGATCTGGTAATACAAAAAGAGCAGTAAAGATGATGTATAGCTTACAAGCTCCTACAGTGAGGGTGAGGTCATTTTCCGGTTTGCGGGGAGTCAATGCTTTGGACAACATGGTAAACAGAGGCCAGGACTTCCACTCAAAAGTTGCAGCAGCCACCTCAGTTCGTAGAGCAAAGCCTTGTAGAATTGTACCTAAAGCCATGTTCGAACGCTTCACCGAAAAGGCGATTAAAGTAATTATGCTTGCACAAGAGGAAGCAAGACGACTTGGCCACAATTTTGTGGGTACAGAGCAGATTTTATTAGGTCTTATTGGTGAGGGCACTGGCATAGCTGCAAAAGTGCTCAAGTCAATGGGAATTAACTTGAAAGATGCACGTGTTGAAGTAGAGAAAATTATTGGTAGGGGTAGTGGATTTGTTGCTGTAGAGATACCATTTACTCCTCGTGCCAAACGTGTACTGGAATTGTCACTAGAGGAGGCACGACAACTTGGTAAACCCTATGTTCTTGTTTTCTTTATATGTTGTTAACCATAGCGAATCTAACTCATTGATAACTTTTATTAGTACCATGGTTCAATATTTCATGTTGCATGTTTCAGGTCATAATTATATTGGATCAGAGCACTTGCTTCTTGGTTTGCTTCGTGAGGGTGAAGGTGTAGCAGCTCGTGTTCTTGAGAATTTAGGTGCAGACCCAAATAACATTCGCACACAGGCAAGCTATCTTTATCATCTAGGCATCTCTACTCTAATTTGATTTCATGTATCAAATCTCATGGTTTGTTTATCTCCACTATTCAACTCCTTGTTTAGGTGATCAGAATGGTTGGCGAGAGTGCAGAAGCTGTGGGTGCTGGAGTTGGTGGTGGGACTTCTGGTAATAAGATGCCAACTCTGGAGGAATATGGTACCAACTTGACAAAGCTAGCAGAGGAGGTAATCATTGTGTGGTATCTGATTTGTGTACCTTTCAAGCAGTTTTTTACAGCTATTTTTTTTCATGATATATAGGGTAAACTGGATCCTGTTGTCGGAAGGCAGCCACAAATTGAACGAGTCACCCAAATTCTAGGACGACGTACAAAAAACAATCCCTGCCTCATTGGAGAGCCCGGTGTCGGAAAGACTGCTATTGCTGAAGGCCTTGCACAAAGGATTGCAACTGGTGATGTTCCAGAAACAATTGAGGGGAAGAAGGTGGGTATTTAATGTTGCTTTTTATTTTTTCCTAAGTAGAAGGATGTTTGTGATTTATGCTCTGGATTTTCAGGTGATTACTCTGGATATGGGTCTACTTGTTGCCGGCACAAAGTACCGTGGGGAGTTTGAGGAGAGACTAAAGAAGCTCATGGAGGAAATTAAGCAGAGTGATGAAATTATTCTCTTTATCGATGAGGTCCATACGTTAATTGGGGCAGGAGCAGCAGAGGGAGCTATTGATGCTGCTAACATCTTGAAGCCTGCTCTTGCTAGAGGCGAATTACAGGCAAGTGAAACCTGATGCATTTATGATAGTCGTTAGGGGTGTTAGCTGTCTGATTCTCATGGTTTTAGTTCAAATTGTTAGCCAACCCAGTAGTAATGGTTTTCGGCCATTGGAAACCAAAACCAAAAAGTTGAAAGTTAAAATGAAACCAAACCAAATCACAGGGTTACCAAGGGTTTGAATTTGGATTGGTTTCATGGTGTGTGATTGTTGGGCCTTGATGACCATTTTGGACGGTTTCAAGCGGAATCATGAACACCGCTAAATTATTAAGTGCATAATGACACTTAGATATGCATGCAAACGATTTAAAAGGGTGAAATCATTTTTTGCAAAAGAACTATGGTGTAAATTATCAATCGTATTTATTACAATCTTGGTTTTGCATATGGTGCAGTGTATTGGGGCAACCACCCTTGATGAGTACAGAAAGCATATTGAGAAGGACCCAGCACTGGAGAGAAGGTTCCAGCCTGTAAAGGTCCCTGAGCCCACCGTTGATGAAACCATACAGATTTTAAAGGGGCTTCGAGAACGGTATGAAATTCACCACAAGCTCCGTTACACTGATGAATCACTGGTAGCTGCTGCCCAGTTGTCATATCAGTACATAAGGTATATAAATCCAGTAGTTAACTGGTTATAATTAGAACATGTAATTTTTTTTTTGTTTTTTTTCCTATATCTTTTTCCTTCTTTATGTGTCTTATGAATCTCTCTACACCTGCAGTGACCGTTTTCTGCCTGATAAAGCTATTGACTTGATTGATGAAGCCGGTTCTCGTGTTAGACTTCGTCATGCACAAGTATGTGTTTATCTTTGTATATTATTTTGCTAGCTTTCTGCTTATCATCCATTCATTGACGATCTGTTCTCTTCAGCTCCCAGAAGAAGCTAAAGAGCTTGAGAAAGAACTTAGGCAGATAACAAAAGAGAAGAACGAAGCAGTTCGTGGCCAGGACTTCGAAAAGGTACTTTGCTTTTTGGCTTACAGGTGACAAAATTGGCGGGTTGGGTAATTACTAATTAGTAATGGGTCGAAACCAGTTCGGCTCAGAACATGTAAACTACCTGTTTGAATGAAAAACGGGGATCAGTTTCGACTGAGACTTCTTTTCTCCATTTTTTATTAATAGTCAGTGTGTTAAACATGAATGTGAATACCCTTCTATTATGATAAAAAATCTATGTTCTTCTTGTTAGCTGTTTTTTCCCTACTATTCATAATCTTGTATCCTTAACAGGCTGGGGAGTTACGTGACCGGGAAATGGATCTGAAGACTCAAATATCAGCTCTTGTGGACAAGAACAAAGAGATGAGCAAAGCCGAGACAGAAGCAGGAGAGGAGGGTCCCACTGTAACTGAAGCCGACATTCAGCACATTGTCTCATCATGGACCGGCATACCGGTAGAAAAAGTCTCCACAGACGAATCAGACCGTCTCCTCAAAATGGAAGAAACACTCCACACAAGAATCATCGGTCAAGATGAAGCGGTCAAAGCCATAAGCCGTGCCATCCGCCGTGCCCGGGTTGGACTCAAAAACCCAAACCGCCCCATCGCTAGTTTCATCTTCTCAGGACCAACCGGGGTCGGGAAATCCGAACTCGCAAAAGCCTTAGCCGCTTACTACTTCGGCTCGGAAGAAGCCATGATTCGGCTCGACATGAGTGAGTTCATGGAGAGACACACCGTCTCGAAGCTCATCGGTTCCCCTCCTGGGTATGTTGGTTACACAGAAGGCGGTCAGTTAACCGAGGCAGTTCGCCGCCGCCCTTACACCGTCGTTCTATTCGACGAAATCGAAAAGGCTCACCCTGATGTCTTCAACATGATGCTTCAAATCCTTGAAGACGGAAGACTGACCGACAGCAAAGGACGGACTGTGGACTTCAAGAACACACTCCTAATCATGACTTCAAATGTCGGTAGCAGTGTAATTGAAAAAGGTGGCCGAAGGATCGGGTTTGACCTCGACTATGACGAGAAGGACAGCAGCTACAACAGAATCAAGAGCCTGGTGACCGAAGAACTCAAACAATATTTCAGGCCTGAGTTCCTGAACAGGTTAGATGAAATGATCGTGTTCAGACAGTTGACCAAACTCGAAGTCAAAGAGATCGCCGACATTATGTTGAAGGAAGTTTTCGAGAGGCTAAAAGTAAAGGAAATCGAGCTTCAAGTGACGGACAGATTTAGAGACCGGGTTGTGGAGGAAGGATACAACCCCAGCTATGGTGCAAGGCCGCTTAGGCGGGCAATCATGAGGCTGTTGGAAGACAGCATGGCGGAGAAGATGCTTTCACGTGACATAAAGGAGGGTGATTCCGTCATTGTCGATGTTGATTCCGATGGTAACGTGACAGTTCTCAACGGTAGCAGTGGTGCCCCACCCGAGTCACTACCGGAGCCGATCTCCGTGTAGAAAAGGAAAGGAGATCACAAACTCACAGAGGCCAGTCTGTCTCTCATCTCTAAACTTAAATATCATCGATCATATATGTTGTTTGTTATGTGTTATTGAATTTGCATGCACAGCGTAGCCATAACACAGGGTAATAGATGTTTTAAGCCAAACAATATATTTAAAATTTTCTAGAATGTATTTTTATTTTAAGATATGTTTAAGGGAAACTGAATTGTGTATGGGTTTACATGATGTATATATTTGTGAATATTGCAAGTATATTGTTTCACCAGGTAATAATACTTGCAATATTATTGGGGGTCGGGATTTTTAAATATGTGATTGGTGTCTACTTGAAGTTACCTTTCATACCAACGCATAAGTATGCTCAAGTTTGATATTAATGGGTCTGTCATTAATCGCATATTGATTTCAGTTATTTGTTTCTTGAACAAAAAAGGGATTAAAAACCCTATTGAACGAATCAACTTTGAGAATGTTCGTGAGTTGTGTGTATTGAATAATTGAGGCGTTCACAATTATCACTCTCATCCGAATAAAAGAAAAAGAAAATTTATTCCGATCTGTTTACTAAAAACAATTGAAAAACAAAATAGTTGGTTAACAATACAAATCAACTACTTAGGACATGTGGTATACATGATGTTGAAAAGTGGTGTTATTATGTTACGTATACGATGACTGGATAACACCATTTTTCAACACCAAGTGTGGTATACATGGTGTAATGGTGTGGTGTTGAAAAATTATTTTATTAATTTTTTTTTTACTTTTTTAAAATTAAAATAATACTTAAACATTTTAATTAATAAAAATAAAACATAGACAATTCCAAACGCTTAAAAACTATTTTTATTCAACATAAAAATAAAACATTACATTTTTAACTAAAAAGAAAATACGAAATTACACCAACTAAAATATCATTGAGAACGCTCATAGATATCTTCGATCAAATTCGCTTTAAGTTGGTTATGGATGTTTCGATTTCGTATTTCCTGACGATTAGCCCGTTTTTTCTCATTGTTAATTTCTGGATGTGTCGTAACCAATTCCGCCCCGTTCAATTGACAAATCGCTTTGCCCTCATCCTCGAGAATCATATTATGTAAAATTAAACAAGCCCGCATAACGTTTGCTATCTTGTCTTGGTGCCAAATTCGTGCGGGATTCGCAATGATGTGCCACTTACCTTTTAACCTTGAAAATGTGCGTTCAACATCCTTTCGAGCGGCGGTTTGAGCCTTGGTGAATATTTTACGTCTCTCACCAATAGGAGTTGTGAATCCTTTCACAATAGTCGGGATATATCCCATCAGCCAAATAATAACCACGTTTGTAAGTGACACATCGTAGTTCAAAAGACGAGTTGGGTTCACGGCCCTCTACGACATTGATGTCGTTGTTGGACCCCGCAACACCCAAAAAATGATGCCATATCCACATGTCATATGACGCAACAGCTTCGAGCATTATTGTAGGATGAGAATGATCACACACATGAATTGTGCCCTCCAAGCATTGGGACAATTCTTCTACTCCCAGTGTGTGCAGTCAATGCTACCCAGCATTCTACGAAAACCCCATTTGTTTTCGTGAAACTCGTAGAGTTGCCTGATGTCGCTTGCTATTGGTCAACGTAAATATTTCCTCTGTTACAATTTATAAATACCTAATATAAATAATTAAAATAAATAATGATATATGATAATGAAATTTAAATAATTATAGTAGTCATTTGGAAATAATACCTTTGGAAAACTTTTGCAAACACGACCTAAGTGTGCGATCGGACATCCTCAAATATTCGTCGAAAGCATCGCGCGTTGTGCCGTACGCCATCATACGTAGGGCTGCTGTGCACTTCTGCAAAGGAGTAAAACTAATCTGACCTCTTGCGTCACTCCTTTGTGGGAACCATGGATGCTCGCGCTCTAAATCATTCACTATTCTTAAAAATAGTGAACGATTCATACGAAAACGTTGATGGAACATATGTGGCGGATACACACAAGCGTCGTTGAAATAATCTCTCATCAACATTTCTTGACCCGCTTCACGATTTCTGTTGAGAGGAGCTCTTCGCGTCAATACGCGGTTCGCTCGAGCGTTGAGACGACGTTGATGATGATGAACCATAATTTGAAAAAACATATCCGATGCACGGTCGGATGATTCGTCCGAAGAAGTGTCGGGAATAGAAGAAGAGGAAGGAGATGAAGACATTTTATTTAGATGAGAAATGGTTTTTTTTAGATAAGAAATGGTGATAGTGTGTGATTTTTTTGATTAAATGAGGGGTTTAAATAAGTACGAAAATTGAAAAAATAATTTTTTTTTTAAATAGCCAACGTCTATTTTTTCGACCGTTTAACGGTCTAATCTCGAATTCCTCCAAAAAAAACGCCGTGGAAAACACCACGGGTGAACACCACGCCACCCTATAACGCCAGGGGGTTTCACGCTGTGGTGGCGTTAATCGCGTCACACAACGCCCACAACGCGATATACCGCATGCTCTTATACATTACCATTCCTCCAGACATGCTTTAAGGTCTTAGTTTAGACATCCATGTTTTTGCTTTTTAGTCTCTCATATACAGCCTAACAATATAATAAACAACACCTAATTTTGATATAGAAACAACCATGATACGATCGTATGATTCAATTCAATTCAATTATTTCTATTTAGTACTTAAATAGCGATCACTTAAAAAACCATTAGAGATTTCGTTCTTCGATTCTATATTTGGTGATTTGTCTTACCCTTACGTAGGTGATAACTCCGGTGGTGATTATGGAGCTAATTATGCGGTATATTACAGCGGTAGTTACACCAGTGACTACAGTGGTGGTTACGGTGGAGACGACAACGGAGACGGAGTTGATCAACCTCCTAACAATAACAGTTATAACGATGGAGGTGATGAACCTGTTAGCATCAACGACAACGGTGACATTGGGTTGTACAATATCACTTAAGGTAGAACTTATGTATCTTTATGCATATTTGTTATAAAAATATTTATAGGGTTTCAAAATACAATTGTTAAACATATAGCCGTTAAAAATAGTTGTTATGTAATTTTTTATATTTATTTTGTTATTTAAATTAATATTATTAATATGATTATTACTCGTTAAAATAAACATTAGTAAAATATTCAAACGTAACTAGACATAATTCAACATAATTAAACTGAATTATTTAAACATAATTAAACTTAAAACACCAAAAAATATACTTATTCATCCCAGTAGTCCGAGTCAGTGTCACTTCCAGTGGGTTTTCGACCGGTTCAAAGTCCTCGAGCTGGACATCATCCTCTAGTTTGTAATAGTCTTCTAGTGGCACATCTTGTGGGTTTTCAATCAAATAATAATCAAACAACCAATTCCAAAAGGCATCATCATCATTATCATCCCATGTGTCATGAACTGAGGGGGTTTATGGGCGGTGAAGGTTGAGGAGGACCGGTAACCGATGAAGGTTGAACATGACTGATAAGCGGTGGAGGTTGAACGGACTGATAACCATACTGTGAAACCGTTCCAAAACAACTAGTATGTTTGACATGGTTAGGGTCGTGAAATGAATTTTAGAGAAGTGGATTGTGCAATGAATTGGATCTCAGAAGTTGATATTTATAGGATTTTGAAATATAGTTGTTAAACATATAGACGTTAGGTAGTGTTTGGTATGCAGAAATAGGGGTGGAGTGAAATAGGCCATTACGTCGAATGAAAATAAAATGTTTGGTAACACATTAGAATGGAATATTAGACAATTACATAAGGAATACGATTCTTTCCATTTCTAAAGATTTTCATTCTTTTTTTTCATTTCCTTCAAGTAATGTAATAGAAATTTTAGTAAATTTGATTTTTTTTTTAAAAAAATTAGAAATAAAAAACTAAGAACAAAAAGTAAAATAAAATAGGAACAAAAATGTAAAAATAATATAAAAATAATAAACAATAATAAAATAAAATAAGAAATATAAACAAAAAATAATAAAGAAAACAAAAATAAAAAATTAAAATTAAAATTAAAATATTTAATAAAATTAAATTAATAAAAAGCTAAAAACTAAAATGAAAAAAAATAAAATTAAAAAATTATAAATAAAACATATATATTAATTTTAAATGAAAAAGTTGGTAAAATTATATTGGAAAATTGGCCTATATTAATCCCAGTTATCATTTGTTGGCCGATAATAATCCCAGTTATGATTTTTTCCTATAATAATCCCAGTTATTAACATGTTGGCCTGTATTGATCCGTCGTTAAGTTTTGACTAACTGTTTTAATTTTTTGCTGACTGGGCGTCCTAATAGGATCCTACGTGGCATTGTGTTTAAAAAAAACTTTTAAGAAAATAAAAATAAATAAATAAATAAACATATCCGTAATAAAATAAAAGATACCATCTTGTTCACGTTCAAACATATTCAAAAAAAATTTGCGATCACCATTAAAAAGCTTTAATTTTTTTTTAGATTATCTTGCGATCACCATTCCAAAAGCTTTTAATTTTTTTTTTAATATCTTGTGATCATCATTATTATTATGTTATTTTTGAACTTCATCGCAAAGTTGAGTTGAATATCTTTGAACGTGATTAACAAGATATTACCTTTTATTAGGGATTTGTTTATTTATGTATTTTTTTTTCTTGAAAGCTTTTTTTAAACAAGTGCCACGTAGGATCCTACTAGGACAACCAGTCAGCAAAAAGTTAATACCGTTAGTCAAAAGTTAACGACGGATCAATACAGGCCAACATGTTAATAACTTGGATTATTATGGGGAAAAATAATTACTGGGATTATTATTGGTCAATAAGTGATAACTGGGATTAATATAGACCAATTTTCCAATTATATTTGATTACTTCGTTTTTACTAACTATCAAACAATACGAAACAATAATTTATTTAATTCACATATGGTAACCAAAAAGACCGGTGGAATGGTAATGATTAATTTCATTATCTCAGCTATTCCATTCATTCGTCCCATTCAATTACCTCATACTAAACAGACCCTTATAGTAGGCATTATGTAATTATATATTTATTTGATTATTATTTTATATGTCTATTTAATTATTTATTTAATAATTTCAGGTGTTCTCCTCTCGTCAAGGGTTGATTGACTAGGCAACTAGTCGGTGTCGTGAGAATGGTTACATTGTTGTAACTAAACATTCAAAGAAAACCTCAATGGTGACTTTATAAAGGTCTGGCTAGCGTGTGATTGTGGTGGCATATACAAGGGAACATCGACACAGAGACAAATCAGCTGTCAGTTCTTGCTTACAGGTCATTAGTACATGGGTGGTTGACAACTAGTGGAGGAGAATGGTTGACTAGGCAACCAGCCGATGTCGTGAGAATGGTTACATTGTTGTAACTAAACATTCAAAGGAAAACTCAAGTGGTGACTTTATAAAGGTCCGACTAGCGTGTGAATGTGGTGGCGTATACAAGGGAACACTGAAATAGAGATAAATCGGCTGTTAGTTCTTGCTTACAAAACCGAACCAGTTCTAAATAGTTTCACCCCTAAGCGAACGAACCGGTTCGTTCGCTTAAATTTTAGAGTCGTTGATATAGTATTTGGTAACGCTATATGACCGTTTTAGAGCCATTTGAGGCCTTTTTTTTACCCCATTTTGACCATAATCGTTGCTATGGTGTGTTACAAACATTACACCATTTCTCTAACTCTAAAAAACACTCAAATATACTAATTCTTTCACTCCAAATGGCAAGTTCTAGTGCTCAAAGTAATGCCAACATTAATGCTAGTGGTAGTGGCGACAAAGCATACACCGTTGTGAAGATCATAGCAACGAATAGAGAGCCGACGTTGTTCGATGTATATTTCGACTTGGTTGAGTTGAAAAACGGTCTCCAAAAGGCTCGGTGTAGGTATTGTGGATTATTTTTCAAAGGAGATTCCAACTTGGTTCTATGAAATCATTTGAACTTATACTGTAAAACAAAGAAGAGTAACCCGAGTTCGGATCAAACTCAAATTGAACCCGATGGAGGCATATGGAATTTTGATGCAAAGATGATCCGAGAACAAATGGCTAACTTTGTGATTCAAGAAAGCTTACCATTTGATCATTTCGACAACCCGTGCTTGACATGCTTGATTCAACAAACTCTTCAACCATGTTATCGTCACGTAAGTCGTACAATTCTTAGAAGCGACTGTGTAAAAAGATGGAAGCAAGCAAAAAAAACAATTAGTTTTGGGTTTTCAAAATTTAAATATCAGAGTTAACTTAACTACCGATGTTTGGTCGGCTCTGCATGGTTCACCCGATTTGTACCTTTGCGTTACTGCACATTGGGTTAATCTTGATACGTGTTAAATAATGAAACGAACCATAGCTTTTGAAATGTTTGACTATCCGCACGATGGTGAAAACTTGTTTTATATTTTGGATAGTGTTATTCAATATTTTAAAGTTGAAGAAAAATATTTTCAATCTCTTTTAATAACGGTTCGAATAACATAAGTGCGGTTAAAAAACAAAAACTAAAATACCAATCGATTTGTTACGGTGTGTTTTTTCATACCCGTTGTGTCGCACATATCATTAACTTGGTTGTGCAACGGGTTAAGCGTTGAAGCCATTAAAGCTATAAAAGATGATTTTCGACAAATTCTAAAAGATGTTTTAATAGTGGAAAGAAAATATACACGGAATATCGTCGTTTTTATTAGCGAAATGGGTTCGCTCTATTTAGGACCGAATTGGGATGTTCCAACTAGGTGGAACTCGAAATGGAAAATATTGGATTGTGCCGTTAGGCAAAAACCATATTTAGAAATGTTTCATGATAGACTTGCTCAACAAGGTCTTGTTGATACACTACTCCGGGTTGGGAAGCTATTAAGAAATTAACCGAATTTGCTTGAAACTTTTAAAATCGCCACTATATATTTATCGGAAGTTTACGATCCCATGAGTAGCTTGATATTTCACCAATTGTTATATATGTGTGAAAAACTAAATGACTTTGAATTTAAAGGTGAGGTTTTTGAAAATATGCTTGGTATGATGAAATAAAAGTTTAAAAAATATTTTGAGGATTTGTCGTCCGTCTTCACTTGTGCCCTTGCTTTGAACCCTTTTTTCAATGTGTCCGGTGTTGAAGTCATAATTGATGATATCACAAATGCTTTGAACTTAAATGAGGATGAACATAATTTTTATCAAATAACAAAAGATCGTTTTACCTCACATTTTCAAAACTTGTATGAAGTTTATTATCAAAAGTATGAAACTATAAGCAACATACATGAATCTATGAGTTCAACATCGAGTAGTACTTCAAAAACTAGCAAAAGCCGAAATCTTTTGAACACGTTAAGAAACGTGAGTAGTAAACAGGCTAATAGTAGCACCCTGAGTAGTGAATTTGGGAGATACAAAGGGACAGATTTTCTTCAGCACCTAAACACCGATGAGTTTGAAAAGTTTGATATTTTGGCTTGATGGAAAGAACATCAAATACAATTTCCCGTTCTTTCCACCATGACCCAAGACCTACAAAGTGTCCAAGCTTCCACGGTAGCTTCGGAATCGGTTTTTTCTCTTAGTGGCAGGGTTATATCTATCCGGAGGACAATGCTCACTTCCGAGTCGCTAGACGTTTGCATTTGCTTGAAGGAGCACCTAGATGCAAATGGAACATGTACAAACGTTTCTAATCTTGAAGGTGAAATCAAAGCGGAGTCAGCGATGCACGAAGACGAGATAGCAACGGGGGATTCTACTCCACTTTCCGATGAAGAAGAACAAGCCGACTTACGACAAGCAAAAGATCGAGCTACGACGGCGGCGGCAATGGATTAAACTAGAGCATAAACGTTTAATCGAGTTATCATAATTTGTATTTTTTTTCTTTCAAAATCATCTATCTTTGTAACGGTTTACGTTTGAACAACATGTGATTGCAATGTTTTAAGTTTAAATATATTAGAAGTTTGTTTTGTTAGTTTATATAATGTTTTCTTTTTAATGAAAAATTTAGGCAGAGGAACCAGTTCAAACCGGTTTGGGCCAGGAACCGGTTTTGGTTCCAAACCGTAAATGGCTTGGGTGGTTTGGCATTCTTCCAGTAGAAACCGGTTTCCAAACCGAACCGGTTCTAACACAAACCGGTTTTGACTCGAACCGATGTTGACCCAAACCATTTCCTAAACCGGTCCGGTTCCTAGTTCAAACCGGTTTTTGTACCTCTACCCAAAACCACGACCCTCAGGGGCGAAGCTTAACCAAAATTTTCGCTAGGGCCGAAAGTCAAGGGTAAAAAAAAAGTAGGCTATCGCTAGGTTTTAACAATTGGGTTATATGTTCGGGTCGGGTATTTGGGTCAGATATTCGGGTCGGGTCACACAACAAAAAACAAAAATATCTAATTGTTTTAATTCATTAAAATAACCGTTGTTTCACACAAAAAAACTAAACGATGCGAGAGAAATGATGATTACCTGAAAACATGATTACAATTCAGCCTGACGACCTTTAAGATCTTTGAATTCATCGATTATGCAATCCTGATCAAACTTTTCAGCAATTTCTTTTTCTACGTTAATCAACAGGCTATTCGCAAGATGGTCAATTCAACTATATATTCAAGTATATCAATTGGTCATTTCCATTAATTCCCCAAATTTAAATCAAGACAACAAATATAAACCTAATTATGCACAAAACACAAGCATTGTTATTCAATTGTCTATTTGTCCAAGTAGTGAAATAGGTCAAAACAGAAATCTCATCAGTCATCAATCTGGACAAAAATCTAAGTATAAATGGACAAAAATGTAAGTATAAAAACACAAATATCATCAATTTGGAGTTTATTGAACTCATATTTCATCAATTTAGAGTTTATTGAACTCATATATCATCAATTTGGAGTTTTACCTATTTGGAGACTTGGAATGGAGGAGACAGGACAACAGTGAGCAGAGGCGCGTGCAGAGCGGAGGCGGCGAGAGGCAATCACGCAGCAACGGCAGACGGGAGAGGGGTCGTCGATTGGAAGTCCGGAATCAGGCGGTGCGCGATGGATGGCGGTGGAGGTCCGATGGGGGGCGCTAGACAGTGGGACGGGTTTTCAATTTGGGTTTTGGGGTTTTGTGTTTTTTTCTTTATCAGGCTGGGAACCAAGGGGCATTTGTCCCAATGGTATGGGGATGAAGGTTAAAGCTTGGTGACTTTGAGGTCTCAAGTTCAAACCTGACTCAATGGGGTTTTTCTCAAGTGGTGAGTTTTCTCCTTAATGGTGTTCCTGGATGAGCCAAGCCTGGAGTGTCAAAATCAGTATGGACGGTTGCAATCCCGTCTCAGGAAGGCTCACTCGGGTATTGGAGATTTGGGGAGTAGTTCCAAACGTCGTTCAAAAAAAAAAATGAGGGCTGGAAGAGTGGAAACGAAGTTTTTTTATTAACTTAATTTACATTTAACCCCTTGAACTTATAACTAATTTCATTAATAACTTTTATTTAATTGGGGTCTAAATCCTATTAAGTATTGTAAGTTTTTGACTATATTAAATAAATGCTATTTTAAAATCATAGATGTGCCAACTTAGTATATATATATTTTTTTCAATTAATAATTGGATAGGGCCGAGCCAAGTATATAAATTTCGAACCGAGTAGGTATAAATTGCTACTTCTGAGCGAAGAAACGGTAGGGTCCGGGCCCGGTCGGGCCCACACTAAGCTGCGCCTCTAGGAACATCTAGAGAGCCATGCAATGGAAATGAGACTTAAGGAAAAGGAGATTGGTTTGTTGGGGTTAATCGAATGATGTGTGGAAGATAAGCCTAATGAAGAAAAATGGTCTGTCGGGGGTTGTGTTGGTCAACTCTACCGCCACAATTTAGAGACGAGCTGTAACATTTGCATTTTACCAAAATAAAACCCGACGCATTTTGAACCCCCGCATCTTACCGATTTGAGAATTGTTAAGTACCGGGAGAACTTTCGGGTATTTATAGCCCAATTAATTGTTTTCAAAAGGTTCATAATCGTGTTTTGAAATAAAAGATTTAATTAAAAACATTTGAATTCAAATTGGGTTCCTTGAATTGAAAATAAAGTAATCTACGATTTTTACGCGATTCGTCATCTACTGAGAAAACTCGTTACGACTGTTGTATGTCAAAGTTAGTATGTTTATGTGTCTACTGATCACAAATCAAATCGCGAGTTATCACACACTAAGTTGAGTCACGAAACGATGGTGATTAACCTAAAGGTAATATATATGTCAAAACCGACCTAAACTCATTATGTGCATTATTTGACAAATGTAATTCGTTATGTGACGTGTTTATATACGATTTGATTGGATTAAATGTGGTTATCTTAATGGGAATAGTAAAATAAGAAATAGAAGAAACTGAAACTCAAAAACGTTGAATAACCAAGAACCGTGCATGTAAAACGAGGAAAACCGAACAAGAGGCTGGACAGGGAGCCAAACCGACCCGTAAGGCCCCCTGGCCCAACCCCTCGCGACACTCGGGGATGCCCAGTCGGGCAAAAACCCTAAAACTCCACTATAAGTTCATCATTTGCCTCATTTGCTTCCTTTTATACACCCTAAAACGTCTGACGTGCTCTCTAATTACTGTCCCAACCTTTCTTGGTCCAAAACCTTAAAGATTAGTGCTTTATTTCAAGATCCAGGCTCGTATTTCATTCCCGAACGTCCCATAATCATCGATATGTTGTTTTCTTTGTTTTGTTTTGATTAAAGGTCATCAAGTTTTTATCTTTATTCTAGATCCATGCTTCTTTGATGATATGAGCATTGCATGTGTAGATCTAGTGAATACCATATAAAAGATTGAATATTTATTAAATATATGACTTTTATGATGATCTTGAAGATCTATGGTTAGATCTAGGGTTTTCACCTATGCATGTCATTAAAGGTTTGATTTTTATGATAGATCTATGTTATGGATGCATAAAATGATTAGATCTAGGGTTTGCATGTAAAAAGTGACAATCTTGATGTTGGATCTAAGAGTTGGTTATGAAAAGTTACATGCTTGATGATGTGTTATCTTTAGTAGTTAAATATCTACATTTATATATTCATGTTTATGAATAAAGGTGAGGACTTGATGGCAATATGTTTAGGAAATCTATAGATCTTGCATGTATAACTGTAGAGCATGAGTTTTGATGATAATAATATGGTTAAGTCATAATATTGATTGGACACTTGCATGCAATAGTAAAGCTAGGTTTATGTCATAAAAAAAAGGTATATAAATATAGATATGGATTATGATGAACACCAAGGTATGATCCTTGTATGTATGATGCTGTATGTGATTCGCATGTATGATTGGATGCTTAGTGTAGGGTAATCGTGCTCAAGGTTTGGTTCTAGACAAATTTCATGAAAAATATATATTTTAGGTCGCAATGAAGAATAAATATCGATGTTAGTATCTATATTGTCGTCGCATAATTAAGTGTTGTGTTTGGTTTGTGTTATAAGATAAATACGTATGCGATCACTTAAATAAATCATCAACGAGTCGTCGAGTCGATTGTGTCACTGTGAGTCATGGAATTTATTTATTCTCCTATCTCCTCTAGTCGTCAAGGTCCTCTTCGGTTCCAACCATTTCATTTCCACGGTGTCATTCTTTCATTTGTGTCTCCAGTACCCAATGAGTATTTATAGCCCCTTTTCTTTTAACGTTTTGGGGTGCAACATGTACTGTGTATATGCGACTCTACGACTGTTATGTGTGTTTCAGTATGTTAAATTGGTAAGGATTATTGCGGTGGATGTGTTTCTCGAACTGACTCGAACTCTAGACATATATCATTAACTCATTAAGTCGGGGTTACGATAATGGATCTATTGGTGTGGCAACCTACTTGGCCTACCTGGTTTTGACGTCTGGTGATTGAAAGCCTTAATGCCGAGGGCTTGAGTGTGTCGCTCTTATGTGGCTATGGTTCATTACTTGTTTATCATAACTCACTGATTCACATGTTTTAATCTAAGTAGTGTGTCAAATCTATGTTTACTCACCAACTATTCGTAGTTGACCTTTATTTTGTACATGTTATAGGTTTTGTTGCAAGATGATGATATCATGTTGATGACACCCTAGGATGCATGCGGACTTAGTGAGACCTAATTCAATAGAGTTAATATGTTATCAATTGATGTATTATACTTAAATTGCTATACATTATTTGAGTTGTATGAAATGGGTTGATTAACAATATAGCAACATTAACTTAGTGTTGTGAGCATCTGGACGATCATCGCGCCCTGACTATTCCGCCGTCGGTTGGGGTGTGACACGAGCTATGCCATAAAGACGCCAAGATTACAGCCAGGTATGCCAACGATACATATGAACTTTTCCCTCCGTTATGGGAGGTCGACAACATGTATATTCTCTTTATACATAAGAGGTGTTAAAAAGTAGTTACTTGGTTGGATTGACATGCGGACAATGGAGATGCTTCAGTTTTGTCCTAACCACGATTACCATAAAGAGTATACCCATTTGGTTTTTGATCAGGTAATCCGATGCCGATATGTTTTAGATGGTGGTTGGAGAAGATCCATTACTAGCGAATGTACAACGAACCTTACATAAAACCGGCCCACAGAGATCCCACGTTTGCTATTCATGAAAAATATTTACCAAGAGATGGTACCAGTTTAGGTTGCGATTCCGGAGTCCTAGCCTACATGGTGATGCAAAAGCTGGTAGAGAGAAAGCCATTGAGTATGGACGGGGATTTTAAGAAGACATGTATGGATTACCGGTTGCATATGGGTGAGCAGTTCTATCAGTGTCTTTTTGAACGTGGAAGTGGTCGTGGTTAGATGTAGTTTATCGTTTGAGTTGTTTGTTGTATCTGTATGAATAGGAGTTTTCAATAATTATATCTTTACAAAAGCCCAAGTCCAACAATTGCCACTTTATTTGCCTCAAATCCATTGCCATTTTATGTAATGAAGATGTAGTTTAAGTTTGGAGGATTTCACGATTCTAAAGTATGTTATAAGAAGCATAGAAGATGAGTTACAAATAACTAGAAAATTAGCATTATTTACCTCTATTGCCGAAACTTCCAATGTTAAGGGCCCGTGATTGTGGTCCGTTGTGGACGGTTTTGGAGCTTCTTGAGACTTCTCTACCTTGTGGGTTTGTGTTGTTTGGATGATAAATTTGTGATTCAGGACAACAAGATCTTGAAGTTGGATTACAGTAGGGATGCATTGCAATCCATCTCCAATGAAATAATCTTTGTTGTATCGCTTGAGGTCCAACTACAATGAGATTATAGAAATGCAACTAGAGAAACATCTTCCTATAAGAACCCCATTTCAGATTTTATCTTGAGATTTTCATCGATGGATAATTTGATAGATCCCAAGAATGACTACACTCTTACGTGATTGGTTCAACAAATTAGATTCTTGGTTTTACAGATCTATGAAAGAGGAAGGCTATATTCAAGAACTTTGGTTGAAGTTCTTAAGCTTTTCGACTCGTTGCAGCCTATGTTAATGAAGTGTTTATGTAGTGAGGGATGTAGTTTAGGTTTGAGGGATTTCACGATTTAGAAGGATGTTATAAGAAACATAGAAGATCAGCTACAAGAAGTCACATCTTTGTTGTATGAGAGGTCCAAATACTATGAGGTTATAAAATGCAACTAGAGAAACATATCCAGGCCTGTAAGAATCCCATTTCCAATTTCATCTTCAGATTTTCATCGATGAATAATTTGATAGATCCAAAGAGGGAGTATGCTCTTACACGAATAGTTTAACAAATTGGATTCTTAGGCTTAGAGATCTATGAAAGGGGATGGATTGAATTTAAGTTTGGATGATTTCATGATTCCAAAGGATGTTATAAGAAACATAGAAGATCAACTACAAATAACTAGAAAATTACATTACAGATAGAAATTCATAAAATTACAACAGAAACATAAAATTACATCATAGCTAGAAAATTACATTGCAATTAGGAAAAATTAACACTCTCTTCACCAGGAGTCCCATTCTTGAGGAACACTCCATGAGATGTTATTGAATTCGATTTGAGGAGGTGGGACAAACAGAGGGTCTTCAGGAGGTGGGTTAACCGGTTCTCCTTCTCCCAAAATAGCTAAAAGAAATTATCCATGTCCATATTGTAACCATTGCCTTGATTTCATCAAGGTCCCATGGGTTCATCTGAGGATAATGGGGTGGGTTAGCCAGTCCTTCTTCATCCAGAATAGCTAAAAAATGATCCATGTCTCATCCCCACTCTGATCCTACTCAAAATTAAAATTCAAATCAGCATCCCCCTGATTACCTGAGCCACCTGCACCACGCTATTCATCATCATCGTTCTTCTTCTCAGGCACATCCTCTTGGCCTGGAACCTGTTTCTTCAACTCAGTGAGTGAAGTTGTTAGATATCCCAGTTGAACTTTAAGAGTGTTTATTTTCTCATCTTGCTTTGATTGAGCATCCAAAAGAGAACCAATAATAGCTTCCTTTGCAATATTTTGTTGCTCCAGTATAAAAACTCTCTCTTGAAGAGCATCAACATCCAAAGGAATCATTGGTGCTTTTCCTTTGTCTTGTTCAAGCCTATATGCGACAGAAGATGACACAAAATCCTCAACAAGTTTTGAACTAGACTCTGGATGTAGAGACTGTGGTGGTGTGCTTGATGATGATGGTGGAATATCTTGTGATAGTTGCTGTTGAGGTGGTTGAACGGAAACACTAGTTAGTGTTGGTGTAGATCTCTCTGATATAAGTCGTGGATCCAACAATCTTCTGCGTTGGGCAGAACGAGTTACTATAGTCGATTTTGTCTCTCTATCAACACCAGCTTGGACTTTTGAGAATGGAGCAGTGGGAGGAGGATTCTTAGCTACTCGCTTCCTTTGAATTAGCTCCGGTCCTTGCTGAAGTGTGCCTTCATCGTCAGAGGATAAGATCTCTCGCAACTTTGTCTCATACATACCTGGATGTTGTGATGTTTGCAAATCATGTTCTTCTACAACAATAGAATTCACAGTTGCCTGGGCACGGGCTTGCACTTCCCCAATCTCTGGAAACTTACCAAACTTCTGAAATGGTTTACTTCCCTGAAAAGATATCTTTGTACTCTTTCTAGATTGCCTCATAAGGCCAAAAACTGATGACTGCATATGCTTGATATCCAAGGTATCAACTGTTTTTGCCAATCCAGGGTACTTGACATTCAAGATCATTTGTATAAACCTTGGAGTCATCAGAAACATATCAATCCTTTTTCCACTTAAATTATTCTTCAGATCTTCAAATAGCATCTGGGAGAAGTTGTAGTCCCAATCCATGACCAACGATATCAGAGCTGAGGAATGCATTTGATTAAGTTCATCTTGCCCCCCTTTCTTCCCAAATAAACACATCTGCATAACATGAATGAGCAGTCTCCAATATGGATGTACTAATTTCTTCAGAAGCGGAGGATATTTTCCCTCATAACTCATTCTTTCAAGAACAGCTTGAATATCATCTTTATGATGTTTGATTGGATGAAGAGGTTGATCTCCAAATTGTAAAACCTCTCTGATAACAGCCTCAGAAACTATAATCTCCTTCTTCTGAATTTCTGACCGAATGCGGTCTCCCTTACGATCAATAGTTGCATGCGCCCAGAAATCCCGAATAAGTGTCTCGCAGATAACTGGATTATCTCTAAGGGCATGAGCAATCCTTGAAGTATTCAGACCCACAATCAAAGACTGGAACATGTTGTGTTCCTGTGGTGGATCTACAAGATATGCAACCATGTTGTGACTATCTGCAAACTCCAGAGGTGCAACCATTTTTCTGCACAAAATTGTCTAAGTTAGCACAATTTTTAATTAGAAACAGACTAAACACGATTTGACATCATAAGAAACATTTTAGGCAAAACAATGTGTTTACGGCTTGAGGTTTCCAATAAAACTAAGAGTTTCCTATCACAAAAGTGTTTATGGTGAGAAAAAACATTTACGGGTAACAATACGATCCTGAAAACTTCTGGTTTCCGGTATATTTAAAGCTTTTCTGTAAACGATAACATTTACGGTTATGGGAGTGTTTCCTGTAAACTCAAAACTCGAAGCATTTACAATTTATTCAAACCAAAAACCTTTTTCGATTTTCGCAAAGAACTCCATGAACTTGAGATTAAGTCCTCCAACAACGAAGAAAGTGAAGATGAATCACCCTATACCCATCGCCTTGCTTAAACAACCACAAACCAACATTCGATTCCATGATCCAACCGTGAACCAGACCTCAATCAATCATAAAAAAAATCCCTTTTTCTTACGGTTTTTTACGGTAAAAACCCCTCTTCATCGTGAATAAGCAGCATGAACGAACAATCAAGATGCTTACCCGAATCCTTTAGAAAGAACTTGAATCGAAATCAGTGACAGTGAAAAATGATTTGCGATATGCGTGTAAGAGAGAAGATAAACTTTGAATGAATTTTTAAGAAAAATATCTAAACAAATCCCCTTTTGTTAGAACCCTAAAGGTTTAATGAATCGAAATAAATGAGTGTGTCTAATCATGGTCCTAAAACACTTAGCCTAATTAACTCTAGGATTTGTGTGCCCTACATACCATAAGAAACGACCACACTTCTCTTATACGTAGGCGATTTCTAAATCACGAAAAGCCACGCTTAACCTCCTTGATATAATTAATTATTATAGAAATGGACTAGGAAGTACACAACTCCTTTTAAAGTTTGAGGTACTCTCCAATAGTGACCTTAATCCATACAATTAAGTTGTCTTATTGAACCTAGATCTTGGGATCCCTAATCTCTTAGCTTAGATTTCCTTTGTATTTACTTCCCCGTTGGGATTTATTCCCATCCACTCGATGATTTAGCAACCAACTCTTTGCTTAAGCCTTTTGTAAGCAGATCCACAATCTTATCTTTTGACTTCACATAGTCAATCGTGATAACACCCTTTAAGAGTAGTTATTGAACCGTATTTTATATCTACGTCGAATGCGTCTTGACTTGCCATTGTACATTGCGCTTTGGGCTCGCCTAGTTATCGATAGATTAGCTGACTAACACAACGTATGCAAATAGCCGTCATTGGCTTAGGCCACCTTGGAATATATTCCACAAATTGACATAGTCATTCTGCCTCTTAACTAGATCTACCCATTACAATTAAATATTAATAAAAAAAGGTGAAGAGTGATATGGGGTGGGTATTTCAAGGGTAAAATATGAAAGTCAAAGGTAATGACGTGACAAAAAAAAATGAGGTTGAAAAAAACATGGTGAAGATATTACAATAGCCTAGAAGATAAAGAGAGGTTAGAAATTGGGTAGTAAAAGTAAAGGAATGAAGCAGGTGCTTTCACTTGTAAAAAAAGGGAGAGAAGATCAGGTAGGCTGATTGGATAGGGACATGGCTGGATTTATGCCCTCTCCAGGTATGATGGTCTAAATTTTTTCCACATGTAACATTCAAATGAAGGATAATCAACAACTTACTTTTATGCAACACAAGTCAATAGAGTTAAAAGTCAGCCAACACACACATGTAGATGTAGTGATGGTAGGAAGTTGGATGAGTCGGTTTCGTTATAGATAAAGATGGTGACAGCAGAGGTGTTACGAATCCAGTCTAAAGTTAAAATGATCCATGTAGGCATTCTCAGACAATTAAACCAAAGATTTACAAGAGTTACAATTTGGGGGTTTACTCTTCTAAGATCTTTTAATTTAAAGGAATGTAACAACTTCATAGTTTTCTGTAGCCCAAAATAACAAAGTCCCACTGGAAAAGGAGGAAGCATCTCCATTCATCATATCTCCATCCTCTATGTTGCATAATCCCTAACAATGGATGTAGTTTCCAATTCAATCAAAACCATCAAAAGTGAAAACATTAATGAATGGGTTTACTTAGGGATTTTCACGGCCAGGTTCTACCGTTTTTTGACAAAAGTTCTGAGCCGAATCAGTAATTATGATTTAGGGAAACCTCAAGTGGGTGGGTTGGCATGACCAGCTGGTTATAATGGTTTGGTGATTTTGACAGTTCGGTTTTCATGGTTTGAACATGTTCTTCTCTTCAAAATGTTGATCTCTATTGTGTGAAATATCCCCCATATTTTTTAATCAAAAATATGTGTGTGTGTGTATATATATATACACACACACATAATTGCATACTAAAAAATTTAAAGATAAACAGTTTGTTAGTTTTACATGAGCACTTTACAAGTTCCGAACTATCAGCCAGCCAAACCATTAGATTGCCAAACCATTAACATGCATGTCTCTAACCAACTTGCTTCAGGTTAGTGGTTCAATCAGTTCTAACAGTTTCATGACACCCCTGGTTGGTTAGGTTTACAAAGCATACTTTGACTTTTTTAGGTCAAAAAAGTTACCTATAACGTCTATATGTTTAATGTTCCACTCAAACCAATTGCCATTTTATTTGTGTTATATGTCACATGATATCAAGAAAAGATTAAAACAATTCACTTTAGCCTTAAAAAGTCGTTTATATTAAGGCGGTAATATGGGCAGGTAGAACAAATTGGGTAATAAGTCAAAAATGGTCTATTTTGGTGCTTGTCAAATGAAGTTAGGTCGACTAGAAACACTTTTTTTTTCATAAAACTTAAAAAAACTAGTCTGGTAACGACTGTGTGACAAGTACGCTTACATTATCATCTCAATAATAATAAAAGGGCTAACCCAATGCTTGACTTAGCTCCCGCTATGCACAAGGTTCAGTTTTATGCAAGAGGCTATTTCCCATGGTTTGAACCCCATGACCTAAAGGTCACAAACAATAACCTTACCAGCTGCATTGTTACCTCAAGGTCACAAATTACTTACGGCTAATTTGTCACCTCTTACTTAAATAATTGTTTCACCAATTGGTGCATTGTTATTTATTTGTCAATATATTTTCTGGTCTTAAATAATTTTCATACCTAGAGTGGATGTTTTAAATAACCTTTTTGACTTAAGTTACAGCCGGTGATTTCTCTAGGAGCAACTTCTCTATCCTATGTGATAGACGTAAGGGTTGCCCTCATCTCACCCTCCCCAGACCCTACTAACTACTATCTGAGGGTGATTTTGCTATGTATGTTTGTTTGTTTATGTTGACTTTAGTTGCACAAATAAATGCATAAATCTGCATACAAAATTATAAAAAGAATTTGGATCATACCTTGTGTTATTACTATTTGCATTGAAGCTTTGATGTCGAGGCTTTTCTTCTTCATCATCGTCAGAATCATATTCTTGGCCACTCCATATGCGTGGTTTTGGGCGCTTCTCCATCGGCTCCTCTACCTATTTTTTAAGAACATTACACATGTCATACACACGAGACAAATAGGTGAATGTAATGCATAAAGCATAAATTTACTTGCCTCTTCAGGGGCTTCTGTGACAGGTGGCGTTATCTGGAACGGCACACTAGGAGAATGTGGTAATCTAGACAGTTGCTCCAGCAGCATATTCCTGTAATGTTTAAATGTTGGTTAAAGATACCTAGTTTATACAAAGATATTTAAAACTGCTGTAAAAAATTTGTAAATTGTAAATAATCACCATAAACCTTCTAAATATCTGCAAACTGGTTGAGACATGGTAAAAATGAAATTCGGTAAAAATTTAGGACGAAAAAACAAGCTAATTAAGTGTCTTGAACACAAACAGCATCCTTCCACAATCATATTTGAAGCCAGTTCCACTATCTAACCAAGTTTCCAAACTAAAATAATTTGTTTGTCCAATTCCATGGTTACAAACTAAAAAGTTAGTACCCAACCATGTGATTTTTTCCAAACCAGAGGGAATTTAAGTCACCCTACAAAAATCATTTATTTCAATGGAAAATAACAGAAATTATCATGCGCTGTTTACTAGTGTCCTAATTTTATTAGAATATTTTCTTAGATAAGAATGCATGAAAGGATATTATTGAGATCCCAAACAGGGTGCACCCGCTTACAATGTCGATAAGGTTTCATATTGTAAATTGTAATCTACATAAAAAAGATTGGCCTAAAGAACTGTATTTTTTTGCAGAATAATATGACACAAAGAGCAAATGCCATTTACTTGGTGATAAATAAGATCATGTATATGATCTGGAAAATAGTGTGCTTTCATTGAGGACAAAAAGCATATATTGCATTTAAATTTTGCATAATGACCTAAACCAAATCCTAACTACCTAGTGCGTATTTTGTTCAAGGGAACGTCTTTTGTTCTTACATGGAAAAACAGATCTATATTCACTGTCTAGAGTCATAACATAGGTAGTTCTAGAAACTTGTATTAGAGTATTAGACATATTAACAATTTGCATTGTCTTTTTTGCCATTTTAGTGAAACTAGAATGTAACAATATATTCTAAGGATGTATCATGAATCATGAATTATTAATATAGATGTATCATGAATTTAACAAATGTAGAGTTATTGCAAGTATAAATGAATTATGAATATAAATAACAAATCATTATGCAAGCTCAAGTTAATCTCATTGTATGAGCTTGGAGTTAATTCTCACTTTATAGACATAATATTCTAAGGAAGAAAATAACACATAAAGTTCTCCAACCAAATCAGTTCATCAATGATCAAAATTAGGTCAAATGACGTCGAGAAGGTGTTTCATCACATCACTACTTGAACCATAATCCTCGAGATATCATTACAATTTTGGCACTTCCTACACTATCTGTTAACACATGTTGTCATTTTGATATAAGTTTCTCATGGAAATCATTACCAATATTATATGTTGTTCAATTTTTGTCATAGTCACTCTCAGGTCCTACAAGATCCACGCATCAAATTTAGAACTCCTAAATCACATCTAAAAACTCTTTCTTAACACAGACTTTCTCAAGCAGATATATATAGAAAGACTTATTTTTTGATAGAACAATATATTAGGCCTATAGGCAGAAAATCGTGTGATCCATTGAACAGTAAGCATTCGTTCACCAACCAAGTGACCAATTAGTTGAAGATGAATTATTAATACATCATTTATGATTAGATTTATCCTACAAAGATATATTAAACAGAATGCATGAACCATATCCAAAATACACCCTCACCTAATTTTCTCCAAATCTTTTGGGGTATTTTGGTTGTCAAGGGGGCTTGGTTCAACATGAAGAGTGTAATCCGGTCCAAAATACTCGTAATATTCATTGTAAGGCAGTTTATTTTCAGGTTCAACCCCAACTGCAACTGCTGTCTGCAAATTTTCATATTATCAAATTTCAATCATTAGTATTCCAGCTTCCCTATAAGATTATATTTAATACACAAACACCATAGAGAGAGAGAGGGGAGAGAGACCTCATAACACCAACAGCGTGCAACATTGCGAATTGTATAACCACCACCGCCTAAGACCATGAGAGGAACATTGAAAGATCGAAGATACCTAAGACAATCTGCATGACCTTTTACAGACAAATTGAAGCACCCAAGTCTATCACCAGCCAATGAATCAGCCCCACATTGAAGAACCACAGCATCAGGCTGATAAACCTCCATAACTTTGTGAACAATCGGTCTAAACAGACCACGGAAACTATCGTCATCCATCCCATCATTCAAAGGGACATTTAAAGCATAGTATTTCCCTTGATTTGCACCAATGTCTTTAATGTGACCCGTACCAGGGAAAAAATCCCCAAATTTATGAAAAGAAACCGTCATCACCCGGTCAGTTGTGAAGAAAGCTTCTTCAACCCCATCTCCATGATGAATGTCGATATCTACATACAACACACGCTGCATAATAATACTGTTAGGCAAGTGTAACAACCCTTATCACAAGTTTAAAACACATAATACCAAATCATATTTCGATTTTTAAAACCCTATCACATGAGATCAGAACAGAACTGTTTGAAGGTATATATGTTCCTTACTTGTATAACAATACTAACTTCTAATAATCTTGATCACCTACTTTTATAACAAATTCTTAATAATGAAATCTCAATATTTATAAAACATAACATAGAATAAATCAAATTTCAATTCTTAAAACCCTATCACATGGAGATTAAAACAAAACTATTTAAAAGTATATCAGTTCCTTACTTGTATCACAATACTAACTTCTAATAATCTTGATCACCTACTTTTATAACAAATTCTTAATAATGAAATTTCAATATTTATAAAACATAACATAGAACAAATCATATTTCAATTCTTAAAAGTTAAAACCCTATCACATGAGATTAGAACAGAACTGTTTAAAAGTACACTAACTTCTAATAATCCTGATCACCTGCTTTCATAACAAATTCTTAAACAAAAAAAAACTCAATATTTATAAAACATAACATAGAATAAATCATATTTCAATTCTTAAAACCCTATCACATGAGATTAGAACAAAACTATTTAAAAGTATACTAACTTCTAAAAATCCTGATCACCTACTTTTATAACAAATTCATGAAAACAAAATCTCAATATTTATAAAACATAACAAAGAATAAATCATATTTCAATTCTTAAAACCCTATCACATGAGATTAGAACAAAACTATTTAAAACTACACTAACTTCCAATAATCCTGATCACCTACTTGTATAACAAATTCTTAAAACTAAAATCTCAATATTCATAAAACATAACATAAAATTATAGAATTATACCCTGTGGACTTTGAGAAGCTCAAGAATGCCCAAAACAATATCATTCACATAACAAAACCCTGACGCTTCAGACTTCTTCGCGTGATGCAATCCCCCGGCCCAATTCACCGCAATATCAGCATCCTGCCGGTTCAATTTAACCGCAGCTCCAATCGATCCACCAGCCGACGCCTGACAGAACTCAAAAATTCCATCAAAAACGGGACAATCCTCGCCAACATTGAACCGTTTGAGATGTCGAGTGTGTGTATGATCCTGAACAGTATCCGGCGTAACGGAAGCGAGAAAATCCACGTAATCATCGGAGTGAAACTTCCGAATATCTTCGGGACCGGCGGGAAACGGGCGGACGATTTCCATACGGCGGTGGAGAGAGTAGTGAACAATGAGGTTGTGAGCCATTCGGATGCGGTGAGGTTTCATCGGATGGCCTTGGCCGTAGTAGTAGTCGCCGATTGAGGGTTCGTAGAAGTAGGAGACGCGGCGTTTTTTTCCGTCGGGGCCGGAGGGGAGTGATGCTCCCCCGACGGAGGAGGAGTCGACCATTGTGATTCGCCGGCGGTGGTGCGGGAGGTGGGGAGGAGGAGGGGGAACCGGAAATCGCCGCCGCGACGGTGGAGACGGTGGAGTGGGGTTGGGACTCCGGGGCTGTTGCAATAGTTGGAATTCGCGAAGGGGACTGCAGGAAATATTAAGGAGAATTAGGTTATTTTTGTTCAAGTATTATAAGGGTATGCGGTATACCGGCGTGGAAGGGGGTGTGGAGGGGAATAACGGCGTGGAACACCGCCCCCCCCTCCGCGTTTTGGGTCCGCGTGATCCATTCCCGTGGAGAAGTCCACGGCGTTTTGGGTGGAGGTGTTGTGGGCTTCCTCCAATCATAATTTTCCATGTAATTTTTATTTTTATTTTTTTACTTTTAAACCAATGAAAAATAATCCACCATCACACACCACATCACACCATGTATACCCCTCTCACAACACCAAATGGTGTTATCCAGTCATCGTCCACATGGCACAATAACACCATCCTTTAACACCATGTATACCACATGCCCTAAGGGTGCCTAAATGAGTAAATGTTGTGATTCTAGGGTGTGTTTGGTTTGTTTTTAGGAAATCCAATGACTAATTACTACCCGATAGATAGGGAAAATAAGAGCTCGTTTGGTTCACAGAATTTAATGAAACTAAAACTGAAAGCAAAAAAGACTAATTACTTGATAGTTAGGGAAAATAAGGGTTCGTTTGGTTCACATAATTTATTGAATTTGAAATTAAAAGCGAAAAAGATTTCATTAGAAGTCATGTTTGGTTCATCTGATGTTGAAATTAATTCTATCTCAACATTCCTTTCTCCTGGTGATGGAATTATAAACATTTCAATGAAATGTTAAATATTACAAAAATACATTTCTTCCACACGAACAATCATGTCACACCCCAGCCATGACAGTCTCTCGTCTGGTGGTCGTGACGTAATGAATCTTAGTGCACAGTGATATCGAACGATTCTAAATGAGTTTTCGAAGATACGTCGTCTTGTCATTTTAAAACAAGTTAAGGTGAAAAATTTACAAACCAAGGTTGAAAATGTTTAGCGTAAGCATAAGTAATAGTTGAAAATGTTTAGCGGAAGCATAAGTAATGGCATTGTTTAAAACGTTTTTTGACATGGCCAAATGAAATGTCCCACGAGAATGTGAAGTGTCCTAGCATGCAGAAGCCTTATATGTAGCATAAAATGTCATATCCTTAAAGCTTAGCTAGCTGAGAAATATATGCTAAAATGGGTCAATATAAAGTTGGTAAGTTCACAAGTTTATAATGTAAATGTTTGTGAAAACCATTTCGCTTTAAATAATGAGTTAGCCACTTATATCATCCTTAAATCATTACCCAAATTATATTCAGTTCACTTTGAATTGTAATATGAGTAACTGGGAGAAAACCATTTCGGAGCTGCATTTGATGATTAAGACTGCCGAAATGAATAAACCTACCAAAGTTGCTCCAGTATTAATGATCAAAGAAGGAAGATTCAGAAAGCTAAATTCCAGGAAAAGGAAGGGCAAGGCAAATCCAAACTACAAGAGTATTGTTGTAAGCACTGCCAAGAAGGTTTCTAAAGATATTAAAATGCTTTCATTGTGGTGAAACTAGACATTGGAAAAGAAACTGCCTTATGTATCTTGCTGAGAAGAATAAGGGCGAAACATCTATTGCTAGCACTTTAAGTACACACATTGTTGAACTTAACTCCTCTTCTAGAAAGTCTTGGATGTGTGATGCTGGATGTGTGATGCTGGATGTGTACTCAATTCTAGAGTTCTTTGTAGGGACTAGAAAGAGTTATTTGTATGGACTAAAAAGAGTTAGAGAACGGGATGAAAGTGACTTGGAACTCCATGTTGTAAATGAAAATCATGTTGTTGTCAAGGAAATATTATTTCATTTTTTCATTTAAATTTAGACAGTGTCTGGTATGTCCGTAGTTTGACTAAAGATATTATTTCAGTTACGTGAACTTGGTATTTGTTATTTGTTTGATAATATAATATTCATGCTTATTTTAATGATATATTTTATTTTGAGGCTCGTCCTCACTATGGAATTTATGACATTGAAGTAAGTAGTTCACGTGATAGTTCAATATATGTTGTAAACACCAAAAGATCAAAGTCAGACTTTAATGTTACGTATATGTGCCATTGTCACCTTGGCCACATAAGCAAGTAGCGAATATCAAAGCTTCAAACTACTCACACCCCAACCAACGACCGAATACGTTGAGGTATGTAATTATCCATAAACTCATGACACTAATTAAAGTGCAATATTAATCATACCAAATTCAAATGTCAAACAATAGATTCATACATAGCAAACATAGATAAAGTTTTTGAATATTTAGTCTGGGTCCATAGCATCCTAAATGTAGCATCAAACATGTATGACTCAAGCTTCGTTTCCTGTAACATGTATAAAAATAAAGGTCAACTATAATATTAGGTGAGTAAACATAGGGTTTAGAGTATATATGATAGTATAAGTTTGCGATTTAAGTGTCAGATGTAGACTCAAGCATGTATGAATAGAACGAATGTTTTGATGACTAGTGTCCATAAATCAAGTTATGCTAAGCTTGAATTAGGTTTCAATCACCCAAATGTCAAAACCGGTCAAATTTAGGTGCGTTGTCTAAGCAACGGATCCATCATTATTACCATAAAATTGGTAAGTTAATGATTATGCTAGCTTGAGTAATGTCAACACAATAGCTTGACATATAGCATGGAATCACACATAAATATAGAATGAGTCGCTTAGCTTGAAAACAAATAAAGATTGAGTATTTGAATACGTATACATGTTACATCTCAAAACTTGAAAAGTAAAAGAGAGTATGAATACTCACATTTGATTAGGATATAATAACCACACAAACGCAAGTAGAAGAGGTATAGGATAATCCCCACAATAACTCTAATAGAATGAATAATGCTAGGATGAATAATAGAATACGACGAACTCGATTCACTTAGCGATTCCTAGGTTCATACACATTTGGGGACTTGTTCTAGACTACTAATTAACATATAAATCATGAATAGTTTTTAATGTGATCAAATAAGTATGACAAAATATCACATTTGCAAATGGTTGTTGGATATTGTATGTATAGACCTGAAAAATCATAAAACCAACCTAGTTACGACCTGTAAAAATTACACCGGGTGCAAGGAATATTAAACCCACTTAAATGTTAATCGATTAATGAAACGAAAACGAACGGTTAATTATATTATTTATAATTGTTATAAATAATTAATAATCAATATTATGATTAATACAATTAAGGCAAATTGGATTTAAATAATTGCAAAGTTTCATCAATTGGCCGACATTAATCCCAAGTAACATAAAACAAAAATTAAATGGCCGTTCAAAAAAATAAAAAATAAAAAATGAAATCCAATGTTTCATAAAAACTAACATCGTTAACTTTCCGTTAGTCAAGGATCATTGTAGGAAAATAAGTTAAAAGTTGGGCTCGGTAGTAAACACTTCGTTACTTGGGATTAATGCCGACCAGTTGATGAAACTTGAGATTATTTAAATCCAATTTACTTACAACAAGTTGGTGACTCGCCCTAGCTTCGCAACGGGCCACCAATTTACCAGTCAGTTTAAGTCAAAAATGTTTTAGTGTAGTCAAAATATAAAACTATAAAGAAGTCTTGGCTAAAGCCGAAAACTCTAAAAGTATAATAATAAAATAAAGTAGAAAAGTTGAGGAGCATAAAACGTTTCGCGGAAGGCACCCATTTACCCGTCAGTTTAAGTAATAGACATTTTAATGTGGTTAAAGTATTAAACAATAAAAAAACAGTGGCTAAAGTCGAAAACTCTAAAAGTATACTAAAAACAAAAGTAGAAAAGTTAAGGGGTATATAACGTAAAAGTCTAAAAGTTTTGTAGTCAAAGTATAAAACTATAAAAAAGTATACACTAAAAACCAAAGTAGAAAAGCTAAGGGACATAAAACCTAAAAGTCTAAAAGTTTCGTGATCAAAGTATGAAACTATAAAAAAGTCGTGGTCAAAGTTGAAAATTCTAAAAATAAACTAAAAACGAAAGTACAAAAGTTATGAGGTTTAAAACGTAGAAGTTTAAAAGTTTCGTGATCAAAGTATAAAACTATAAAAAGTATATTAAAAACGAAAGTATAAAAGTTAAGAGTTATAAAACATAAAACTTTAAAAATCATGTGGTCAAAATATTAAATTAAAAAGTAATAGTGGCCAAAGTATAAAAAACAAAAAACAAAAGACATGAATCAAAAGTGTAAAAATAAAGAAATATTTATGACCAAAATAAAAGAAACTAAAAAGGTTGTGGTAAAAATAAAAATAACTAAAAATATACTATTCATCTTCAATTCCTATTATATATTATATAAATTAGTAATAATTGATGAACTAATTTAAACGACTCGGTTTAGTCTAAATATAAGATTGGGTTAAAGTTAATGGACTCGTTCCATTAAAGTTTTCTAACAGGCTCACCAATATGAATTGAGCTAAAGAGTTTGAAAAAGGAGCCGATAATATTTTGTTGTGGTTTAAAATTCAAATAAAAGAAAAGAGATTATAACCTAATCTCTTAAAAAAAATTCGATTCTCATGGCTGTTTTGGATGAATTCGCAAGTCCCACAAAGAAAAAGGAACTCTCCCTCTTTCAATAATCCTAAGGCCGGCTACCACCTTCACGCCGTAGCCAATTGCCGACGATGTACCACCATCATGTGATGGTTTTTGCTTGTAGATCACTGTCGTGTTGCAACCGTAGTCGCCGATTAGTCGCCATGTGTGATAGCCCTACCACCGATGATCCCACAGCTGTTTCAATCGCCGCCTTAGCCCCGCTGATTGTCTAAGGGTCTTCGCGACCCGTACATACTCAAGGATAATTGGTATCCAAAAACTCTCGTGAATTAAAGAAAAATAACTCAAGAACTTTATGGAGAATCTGGTACAATAGAAACCCTAAACTTGATCCCTATTTATAGACCTAAACCTATACTTGATCACCAAGTCATAATTAGAGTCTAATACAAATTGCTCCTACTAACCCTAAACTCATTATTAAAGTTAGTATTAGTCCCTCTACTCATTAAGAATGACCAAATAGCCCCTCCACACATTAGGATTGGACCGAGCCCATCTACCGACTTGTAGTTTCGGGCCTTATGAATTAGACTTGGGACAACATTCACCCCCCTAATTCATAACACGAATTGGTTGGTCTTCGACCCCAAGCATGTCTTCTTTGACCTTGATTCCCTTGGAACTTCCTGCGATCACTAGCTGTGTTGTATCGGCTCCTCTCGACTCGACCATCCTGACAACCACATTCTTGACCTGTCCTTCGGTCACATGAACTCGCATTACCACGTCTTTGGTTGCGATCTTGGTCATCTAATCGAGTAAACACTATGCTTCCTTGATCTTCACTAGTTCCCTTAGAATTAAGGCTCATCTTTGACTTGAAAAATTGATCCGGATCTTGATCGCTTAGGCGAACCAACTTGTTAGCCTCTTGATCTCTCCCGTTCAATGGTCATTCATTTCACTTCTACAGTCGTAGCTTGCCCCAGTAGCCTTCGAAGACTCTGTTAATCACCGGTTTTCTTGTTCTACGTTTTTTGCCTTATTTTTCTTTGACCTTCGGAAAAAACACAATTAATTGGAATTGTTTTTTTTCTCTGATCACGTACAAGAAACAAGTTAATTGGACTTTGTAGTCTACTTCTGTTCGCAATTGCCGAGCACCACTCGTAATTAATTGATTTCTTATTCTTTAAAGATTACGTAGCAGAGAGACGTACTTTGAATTGCAAATTCAAAGTATTCAAAGTTTCCTTCGTAGAGAAAAAAGATATTAATTTTGCAGCTTCTTTATCACATCACTCTAAATCTCGATCGTGAAACCGCAATAATACGGTAACTTCTTGAATCAAGATACGTAGTAGACCGGATACGTGCTTTCTTATCAAAGTTCGTCTGCCTTAACGAATTTGATCTTGTATCACCAGAACCTTACCGCTCTGATACCAATTCAAGGATAATTGGTATCCAAAAACTCTCGTGAATTAAAGAAAAATAATTAAAAAACTTTAATGGAGAATCTGGTACAATAGAAACCCTAAACTTGATCCCTATTTATAGACCTAAACATATACTTGATCACCAAGTCATAATTAGAGTCTAATACAAATTGCTCCTACTAACCCTAAACTCATTATTAAAGTTAGTATTAGTCCCTCTACTCATTAAGAATGACCAAATAGCCCCTCCACACATTAGGATTGGACCGAACCCATCTACCGACTTGTAGTTTCGGGCCTTATGAATTAGACTTGGGCCAACACATACCAGGGGGCCAGATTCAAGGTTGTTTCGTTTTGGTTTTCGTTTCGAAGCTCGGTGTCTTAAACGTGTATTCAACACCGCAAATGTATATATGACGACTAACCTAACTGTTAGCATAGATAATTATTTTCGCTGCAATAAATTGATTGGATCAATTTTCTTTAACTCTGTGTTATAAAAGTGTTAACATAATTGGTTATATAATGTTCGTTTTGTAAATAACCGGTAACCCATATGCCACCGTTAAAATCAACTATTGTAACACTTTAGACGTTCGGTAGGAGATTCTTAGTCTAATAGGTTAAGACATTCTCACCAAGAATTCTCAGATCGGCATCCAGATCTATTAGTTGATGTGGATTTATACGCAATGCTGCGTTTCTAGACAAAAAACTTGGTTACTGGTGTTTTCACCCTTTCAGTAGGGCTAATACATGTCCGTCTCGTATAAAGTATTACCATTAAATGTTATTTAAATAAATAACCAACTTTAATAAGAACCGTTTATCTAATAATTAAAGATTTATAACATATCATAAATCTATAATTAATTACATTTTATTAAGAATCAAACGTCCATTTAATGTTCAAGAATAATTAAACCGAATAAGATCATGTTTTTATTCTCCAAGAGTTATCCGTCATTCCGTCCATTGCTTGGTTGCTTATGAAAATTTCCATCCTAAAATGAATGTTTTCTTTTATCGGCCCAAATGAAAGTCCATATATTTGTTAGAATTTGGCCCATCTAACCAAATTACTTCACGTAGACTTCACTGTATTTTCCTTTTAGCTAAAACATGTGCTTTGAAGAATGAAGATAATATTCGACTTTCATGAGATTACATTTAAACTTAAGCTCCAAGCAGGTTATCACTTCTTGTAAATCAGTCTGATGTTTGCGTGGCTGGTCAATAGCATTTGGTCATCTCAAGTTCAACTTAATTCACCACTTTACTTCATTCTCACTGAGACCTACAAAATTTAGATATGAATTAATTAGACATCGTTTCTGAAAATATATAATGCAAAGTATAGATGAGAGCTAATTTGTCAGGTTTATTTGTATAAATAAAGGCACATCAAAGCTAGAATCTACGTTTCGATCAAAGAGTTTTGTTTTATCAATAAAGAAGATGAGCCATGTGTTTACAAGAATGCAAGTGGAGTGCAATCACTTTTTTAGTCATGTATGTAGATGACACACTTCTCTTTGGAAATGAAATTCATATGCTTCGAGACGTTAAGTCTTTGACTTGGAAAATGTTTCGCGATGAAGGACCTTGGCAACACTCCTTATATTCTGGTAATAAAGATCGACAAAGTTAGATTCAAGCGGCCCATTGGCTTAAGTCAGAGTGCATATATTGATAAGGTCATTCGATGCTTCTCAATACATGATTCCAGGGTGGGGATTCTTGCCAATGGCTCATGGTACGATCCTAAACAAATCTCAGTGTCCGGCAACGGACATAGAGAAAAAAGAATGGATAAGATTCCATATACTTCAGCTATAGGACCAGTTATGTATGTGATGCTATGCACTAGGCCTGACTTGTCATATGAGAGTCACTGGATTGCGGTTAAGAACATTATATAATGCTTGAGAAGAACCTAGGACACATTCTTAATCTTTGGAGGAGTGGAAGAAGAGCTCATAGTAAGATGTTACACTGATGCCAACTTTCAAACCGATCGAGACGACTCTAGGTCACAGTTGTGGTTACTATTCGGTGAAGTAAGAGGATGCAGGAGAAGATTTCCAAACTCATGTTCAAGAGTGGAAAAGACCAAAATAGATTCAATCTGGTGTCCCGATCAAGAGGAAACAGTTAGCTAGGCCGTTGGAATAGTTACAGAGATTCCCCCGGTAGGCCCTTTAGCGCACCAAGGTACCCGAACGTGTTCACCACCGAATCTGAATGCATTGCTACATAGGATGCTGCAAAGGAGGCCGCTTGAATGAAGAAATTCATTGTTGATGCCAAGCTAAAGAGACCTATAGAGATATTGTGTGACAATACCGGGGCTATAGGGCAAACGAAGTAACTAATGTCATACCACAACACCAAGCATATCCTCGTGAATATTCCACTATATACGAGAGTGCCGGAATGAGGCGAGATCATATTAAATAAAGTACATACATATCAAAATTACGGGGTTAAAGCTCCCATTCAACCTTCATAATGAGTTGTAACACTCGTTCAACCAACTCCATTCAAAACTCCGTTAAATTAAAAAAAAAAATTACTCATTTTTTTAAAATAAAATTTCCAACTATCTCCTTGAAGATTTTCAAAAGTTATCTTGATTATCACCATGATCAAGCAAAGTTGAGCGGGTGAACATCTTGTATAAAGTATATGCAATGTTTTCCTTCATAGAAAGGCATGGTTCTTTTGAAACATTCACAATCAACAAACAATTAAAGCTTCTTTTACAAGTGATGATGATTAAGTTAAAGTTACTTTATGAAAGAATAGAAACTCCCTCCACATACCTTTTTTTCTTTTCTCAAGTATTTTAACCCCACTCATGATTTGGTCTCTTTGAACATGGCTGTCCCAGACCTTTTGATTGTCTCAATAGAAAGAAATGGAATATTTAATCCTGTCTGTTTAAAGTTCATACTAATCCTATGCAAATTTGACATCTCATTTCTTTTCACATATTGTACTAAAAAATATATAAAAATATATAATAGATGTATTATTTGCACACACTAGTATCATAAACGACAATTAAACATCCCAGTTAATTTATATTTCTTCATTTTTTTTAATTAATGTCCCACACAAATTTGATAAGTCAAAGGATTCCTTGCATGTTGCATGATTTAAAGCATTTTAGGTATAGAAATTGGCAAGTGCTCGTAGACTATTCAAATATGGTCATATCAATCTTCACATCCACTTTGTTTAACTAATATATACATTAGATGGTACTGATTTTGATGAATATTAATCGTTGTAAACAAGTCCAATATACTTCATATGTGTATAATTTTTTTTTGAACGGCAAGTATGGTTTTAGTTAATTACATATATTATCATGGATAAGCTATGGACATCTTTAACGTGTGGAACAGGGTGTCAACCGCGCGTAGCAGCAGTTCGTGGGTTGAATCAGAGTTATAGTGTGTGTTACAAATATATATGAAACATAGGTAATTGTAATTTTCGATTTTTGACCATTTTTTGTCATAATTTTGGTTTTCTTTTGAGTGTATTGACTAAGCTCTCTCCTGTGGTGATCATGTGGTGTTCTTGAAAAGCTGGTTTGGTCTAAACTTGTTTATGTCTCGTAAATGATCGATATGTTTAATTAAGATGGTATTACTTGTGGGCATTAATAGGGAAATCACTATGCCGGGTCTCGGAAATGGTTACATTCCTAGATGCATTAAAGGTGTGGTGGATACACTCCGAGGTACATCCTATATATAAACACATGAGATGAAGTTAACTAGTTAAGGTTGTTACTTGAGTTAGCCAATATAGATATGAGTGACTGGTTACTGTATTTTAACGAGACCAATGTTGATTAGATATATAAGACTTCATGAACTAAATGGGGTTGGGATCGGGTAAAGGTTTTGGGTGTATGAGTTGTCTCAACATAAGGACTTTGGAGTGAAAGGGTTTTGACTAAGTACCATGGGTAAAGTTTGGATAAAGTTTTTGATAAAGCCTAACAATACTAAGCAATACTATCAACCAATAGCAATGGGGAGGATATAGTGGGTCTTTTGATTCAAGGATTTCAAAACGTGTTAAAGTTTTTTAAACTGAGAATTCACAAGCGTAAGCTAAACCTTTTTAATATGCATATTAGGTACGTTATAGGCCTCTACCAGTAGAGGAAATGCTCACATGTGAGCGGCGATGTTCGAGCATGCTATCAGGGAGCTATGGAGTAGTTGCTGGCATAGTTTAGTCGATTTAGTTTGGGCATCCGTAGTGGTAGCGTGGTGGGGCGTGAAGCCCACCAAAACGCCCTGGAACACCGCCCCCTTAGGCATTATTGGGGGGGGGGGGGGTCCCCTTCTCCGTGATTACAACAACAACATGCATGACTTCTTTTTTTCTTTCTTTCTTTCTTTCTTTCTTTTTCAACTAATCAAATAATTCCACATTCTTTTCTCCATTTTAAATAAAACCCTACATTCACACAACCATTATTCACACTATCATTTACCACTATATCACTTTTTCAATTTCACACAATATCCTGTAAACATCCTACATGGCATACTTTTCACCTTTATACCACCACACCATTATGGATAACGTTATAGCCATGACTATATTGTATCGTACTTTATGACTTGGTCTTGTTTTATAAAAATTATTATTTCCGCTACTTATAATTTCTAATAATAATCATGTGATGATGAGTAAATCTGATACGTGGTCCCTCCCAGTACCAAGTTTGAGAGGTGGGCGCCACAATTTTACTATATGCTATCAATATTAACACGTTTGACATAAGTATATTCGCTACATGTAAACGGTATTAATATTACAGTTATCTTCTCTTTGTGCAATCTAGTTAAAAAACAATTGTTAGGTTGTTTGTGATATGATGCATAAAGGTGTGTGACAAGAGGACCCATAAACACATTTGTTTAGTGGAATTCATCTTATCAAATTATTTTGATGACTTAACTTCATAATCAAATTATTATCTTTAGAATAACCAAAGTTTGAAATAATAATGAAAAGAAGAAATCCTTATTTGAGATGAGAATAATGATTTGTTTGGTTTTTTACATGTTACATGTCTCAAGTCTCAACGGTCACCAAGTCAAAAGGTGTAATTACTTCTTCATTCTTCACTCTTCTCATTCATAATTTTTATAGTTTTTGTTCATAGCAAGCCGCTAATTATTTGTGTAAGCTAATTTCTAGTTGTATAAAAATCTAACTAATTTAACTAGCTATTTATCTATTGTTCATTTACAAGCTGGTTTTTAAACAGGTCGAAACAGATTATAGTTATATCAACAGAAGTATTTTTTTTAAACATGTTTGAGTGTGGAATTCGTGTTTATTGAAACCGATTCAGGATTGGATCCATATTTTATGAAGAAAACAACTACGTTGATATCGTATAGTTTTTTTTCTTCATATTTTGACATTGACTACCGTATGATTTTTTTTTATATATTTTGACTTTGATTTTTTCAAACACAGAAATTCAGACAATTATTTGAAACAGGTGAACATTCGTTCATAACGACTGGAAAGTCTGAAAAAGTCAAAGTCAAAATTAAAGATTAAAAAAGATAGATGGTCCGAATGTGAGATTAGAAAGATAAGCTTAGGGAAATATGACATCCCCAATTGTATGGTATGTGATATGCTAAAGATTATGGACACTCTTTTAATTCTAAAATCATAAACATAGATAGCATTTTCTAGACTCTTATCTTATTCTAATCTTTCAAATCAAATGATAAATTTATTAAACATTACAAATCAATCGTGTGCTACCGGACCCGCGTGTTACTAACCTGTGACAGCACTTGACCACATCCATGTGCAAATATTATGACTCTCAAGCGTTGCCAAGTATGTAGTGCATTACCATTTTAAAGTGTAACGTGTCACGTGTGTGTGAGCTAATGAGAGTTGAGGTCTCACTGGTGTGTCTTACTAAAGAAAACAATAGTCGAGGGAGACTCTCACTTATATACCACAATAAGTTCTATAACACTATAAATACGGGACGGGTTTTCATTTTTTCCCACTATTTTTAATTAGATTTTTTCTTAAATTCGTAGATGTTTACAATATTGAGTACTCAATATTTAACATCGATATCTCATTTATCTTAGCTCCCTACTGGTTGTGATTTGGTTCATTCAAAAGCCCTCATAACATAAAACAGAAACCCAATAAATAACAACTATATTAACCGCATTTACTATAAGAATAGTTTTAAGCGTGGTTCGCATTCAATAGTGACCCACTATAGATAGATTACAATCAACCTACTTTATAGGATATATTCATAAAACACTTATCCTAAAATATAAATACAAATATAATACAAATTTGGTGAGTCTCTAATATATCCTCGCAATCGTATAAGGAGGTTTGTGTATGTAGAGACCGGATCGAAAGTCCTCAATGAGAACCTATGGCAAGCTTTTAGTGAAAGTATCAACTATTTGATAACTATATGGAACATGAAGAATACGGACTTGACCTCGTGTCACTTTTTTTTCGAACAAAATGAATGTCCATCTCAATATGTTTGGTATGTTGATGCTGAAATGGATTGCCTATGAGATAAACTTCACTCACATTGTCACAATAAATAAGTATGGCATGAGGGGGGGGGGGGGGGGGGGGATAAAGTTCCAACAAAAGGTTGCAAAGAAAATAGATTTCTGAAACGACGTTGGCGACTCCCCTGTATTATGCTTCAGTACTGGGTTTAGAAAGTGTAGATTGGCGTTTAGAAGAATAAGACATTAAACTGTCACCTAAATAAACACAGTAACCGAAGTAGGCCGCCGAGTATCAGGGCAACCCCCCCCCCCCCCCCCCCAAATCAGCGTTAGTATAGGCTAACATGGAGGCGATCGTTGACTTGCGGATGCTGAGGTCGAAATTCGATGCACCTTTGGTATAACTCAAAATACACTTTAATACATTCATGTGTGTGGTGCGAGGAACGTGCATATGAAGGCACACATGTAACGTATGTAATATCCGGACGAGTAAATGTGAGGTACTGGAGAGCCCTAGCGAGCTGACGGTATTCGATGCTGTCTTCAAGAAGTGTGCCATCAGAAGCACTCATTTTTGTACCAGTTTTAACGGTGTAAAGACCGGGTTACATGTAGACATAAAAGTTGTTTCAAGAATTTTTTTAGCATACTTTTCTTGAAATGGTAGAAGAGTCATGGGGCTACGAGTGACCGAGATGCCTAAGAATAACTCAGATTTAAAGTCTTTCATGGCGGATTCATTTTCTAGTACATACATAAGATGTTGACGAAGACTCTTAGAGGATGTGGTTAGAATTATGTCGTTTACATAGAGAAGCCAATATGCTATGTCTTTGCCATTACGATATATGAATAATGAGTGGTCGATTGACTATGAGGGAACCCACCGAATAGACTAATCCACAAAGTGTTGGTACCAAGCACGTGCTTGCTACAAACTATAGAGAGAACGTTTTAGCAAACATACGTGATCAAGGTATGTATGATCTTGTAATCGGCCGGGGAGGTTGATGCATGTAAACTGTCTCCGTGAGAGTGCCATGTAATATTTACATATAGTTATTTCTATCTAAATTTAATAAAACAAATTATTTTCCCAACTAAATAAATAAAAATATTTGTTATTATTTTCTCTCAAAATCATTAACAAACCCTTTAAACTCTCACCCAATAAAACAAATCAAGGGGATTCACATATTTTTCCGTGTGTTATTGCTTCGCCATCTCAGTCAAGGTCTCTCCCATACTCTTGTCTCACTAATCTCTCTCGCCCACTCCTTCCTCTCTTAGGGAAATTTTGGGCTTATTTTTAAGATTCATGTCTACAAAATAGGAGATACATCAATTCTTACATTGATCGGTTTGAAAGAAAATTTAAATCATGACGTGTATATCATGATCAAACCAAAGTCAAACCGAATGGAAACATACTCAAACAAAATTCAAGTAGTTTAAGAAATAGGTGTTACAAAGCGTAATAAATAAACAAAAGCACATCATGAATATATATAAAACCGTGAAATTGTATGAAATGAGGTAAAAACATACCACAATTGATCATGGTAGTTTTAAATAAAATTGACCTCCAAACGTACCCGGTTCATTTTTGAAAAAAAAAGATCATATATAAACATACATAAAAAGGACGTAACAACAACCTAAACCCATAGTATAAGAATACGTCGAAAAGAAAAAATACAAGGTTTAAAACTAAATGTTCTATGATAAACAAAAAAGAACTACTTGGGTATTAGGACGGACACAATGCTCCCACCGCACACTGCGGTGGAGCTGACTTGGCCCAAAAACCCCCTCGGTGATACCATTGCAGAAACAACAGCACCACACTAAAATGAAACAATGATGTAGCTATTTTAGAGGTAAAGTGTCAAAGTGTGGAAATTGTGATGTGACAAAAAAAACTTAAGGGTTGAAAAAGTGATAGATAGATAAGTATTGTGAACATCCTTAAAGTGGATTGTTATATTGGCTTGGGTATTAAAGTGGATTGTTATATTCGCTTGGGTATTAAAATAGAATATTATATTGTCATCTCTAACAAATTTGATTATTATACTATAATTGATTAATTTTTATAATTTTTTGTTTTTTTGTTTACTTTTGTTTTTTGTTTTTTTCTGCTTTGTATCCGAACGCAACGAGTTTAGCAAGTAGTTGGTTGTGTTATAGGTAAATTTTAAATGTCAAAATGAGTTGCCCATGATTTTATAAATGGTTTTGATCGTTACATGTTTTTTTATTTTTTATTTTCTTCACGTAACGTTATATTATAGCAATGCAACGATTTTGTGTACTCACATAATCACGCGGCAATGTGCGTGTTGCAAAATCTTGTTAATACTAAAGAAAGAAAAGAAAAGCATACAATTGTATATTTGGGTTGTGCGAATCCAGCTAGCCAGCCGAACATAAAACTGTGCGTCGGCTGCTAAGAAAAAACCATGAGATTGTAGAAAAAACTGACACTACAACAAAATGAGCCTAATGCAACCCTTTTGTTACATGAAGAATCAAACTATCCCTGGGGTAGAACCGGATCGAACCCGACTCCAATCGAAATACAGAGAATGTAAGAATGAAGTGAAAGAGGAAACATACAAGCTTTATTAAAAGAATAAATGGTTTTACATGGAGAAACATGCTAAAAACATATAGTTAAAAAGTATGAAGTGTCGCTGAACCGTCCTCTTATACCGATCCTCTTCTATTTATAGGCTTCATACGCCGCATATGTCATGCTCCATCCAAATCTGTCGTATATGCATTCCTATCCACATTTGTTCTGGTCTGTAGTTTTGAGATCCAAATGTGTACCTATACTTTTTGTAACTCATATACACCGTATATGTCAGATTCTAACACATATGGTGCACATGGTACCGGTAAAATAATGCAACTTTTTTTTTCTTCAAAAAGTTACATTAGGTTTAAAAAGTTACATTATAAAAAAGTTACATGACGTGTGCTGAAGTGTCTATGAAAAATCGGTCAAGTCAAAAAGGGAAAATCCCGAGTGACTAAACACACGCGTAGGGCAGTGTACCCATCGTATGCAGAATAGTATCGGTAAATACCCGGATGTCAAATCCAAGGACGCAATGCAGGCTCTCGATATACGAACTTTGCTAATATTTAACCTAAAATATTTTGGTTTTTTTTTTTTTTTTTTTAATAAAAACAAGGAAACAGATACGCAAGTAACTAGAAACAACTAAGGAACAAAGCAACGGAATCTAAGAATGAAAATCAGTAATGAGACGGATATCACTCGGATAAGAATCCTCTAAGCATGACTTTGACCTCCAATCTGACTAATCAATATGACAACTACCCCGCAAATGATAACTACCAAGGCAACCTAGACTATAGACACATCCTAGTTACCAAGATAATCCCAAATAAAAGTCCAGGTAGAAAAACTAGATGAAACCACCTAATTGCCTAGTCGCTTCGGTCAAAGCTAACCAAACACACACGAAAGGAACTACACTAGAAAGGTCTCTCTAAGCAGGTCCTAAATGTGACTAATTCTGATTTGAAACCCCAAGAACTTAGGCAATGTTAAACACGAATTGAAAAGTCAAAACCTTACGGTCATAAGTGTTCTAACTAGTCAAACAATGCCTAACAACCACCTAATGTGCTAAACGAATCGGTCAACTCAATTTAAACACAAATATAAACAAAATCAGCCCCAAATCATCATCATATAATCATGTAGATGGTCATCGGATCATGCATTAAGCTAAAACTCAAAAAAGTTAAAGTTTAACAATGAGAAATCAAACAACTAGTTGAAGTTCTTCAATCTATATCAAATTTCCCACATTATATGAATATAAAAGAGGCTAATCAAGCATATATGATCATTCAAGAGATCCAAATCAGAAGTAATAGGCTATTTCATCATATCACATTGAAAAGTCAAACAAAGAAGTCAAATCATGCTTAAATTCATCAAACCCAAGTGATAAAAGAAGATCTAGCCACTAAACATCATCAAAACAACTAAAAATCCAATCTTTAGCATGTACATAATCTGAGATTTACAAAGAAAAGGGAAGAAAATCAAGCCTTTAGATGAATTTGAGAACCAAGAATGAGTAGATCTTCAAATTTTTAATCCAAAAGCTTCAATCTTGAGTCCCGAATCTTCCTTCAAGGTTGTAGATCTTGGAAATGATGTTTTTAGGGTTTTTCTGAGGTTTATGGGGTGTTGCTTTCTGAAATGACGGCTCTCTACGAATTTATATGAGAAAAATTTAGGTCTGTCGCGACATTACAGCATCAGGTGGGTTTTTTTTTAAAAAACTGGGTCTGCTGAGAAACAGTATAAAAAACCGATGAACCAAAGTTAAACCATCAGGAGTTGCTGTCCTGGTGGTTTGTGATCTCGCTGGGAAAGCTGGAGGTCAGGGGTTCGATCCCTGCCTCCAGCGATTTTTTGCTTTTTTTTTCCTGCTGGGGCTACTGGGCTACTGGGCCTCTGCGCTGCTGGGCTGCGAAGTGGGGATTGGGCCAGGGATTGCTTCTGTTGGGCTGCAAGGAGGAGTTGGGCTGCTGCTGGATGCGAAGAAGGGGACTGGGCTGGAGCTGCTGATTATTTATTTTGTTTTTTTTTTTTCTTTTTCTTTTATTCATAACTTTCAATCCCGAGCTCCGTTTCCGCTTCCGTAAATTGCGATTTTCTTTTAAATTCATCGCGGACCATCCAACCTCCTAAAATTCACAAATAAAAATAATTAGGTACCATATCTTTTATAATTTCTCAAACAAAAATCTAATTTGCATAATTTTCTCAATTACAAACCAAATTAAATGTGAACTTAAATATTTATCAAATAAAAACCAAAGTTCCACCAAATCATCTAAAATTCGAATATAAACATTTAAGCACCAATTCTCTTAATTTTTAATTAAAAACATGATTAAATGTGGGAATTTATTTATTTAATTATATGTACATGATGCTACGCATCAAATATCCCCACACTCAAACTTTGCTTGCCCTCAAGCAAAAATCTCATGCAACACCTCCACAAGCCAATCGAAAACGTGACATCATACCCAACCCAATGCAACTACTCAAGCCCACATGCATCGCCAATTTTCAAGATTTACACTTTTCAAAAGATTTATAATCCAACAAGCAATTATGACACTTATTTTTTTTTTTGAACATGGAAATGCCTACTAGCTTGACACACATCAAGGTTCAATCAAACAAGCATCATACCCCTCACAATGATCACTCAACTCGGTGAAATTATGTGGATAGATGATTAAAAAGATCATCGATTTAAGTGGATCACTCAAGGCCAAACATGCACCCCATTGTCATAAGCTTGTATCGAAATCGCATCTCCACCAAACAACATAAAACCGAACATAAATCAAGAGGACTTTCAAAAGGGTTGTAACGTTAGGCTAGGGTTTAGGGTAAGGAATGTGAATGTGAAAGTGACGAAGTGTTTAGAAATCCGGAAAAGTTAATAAACAAACTAAAAGAAAAACTATTTACATAAATAACTCAAAGTCGGGTAATTTGACCCGAAAACATAAACTAAGAAAAACTCTATTTTTTTCAGCTTTATCTTAGGTCTATGACGTCCAATAATGAGCTAGAATATTCTGCATTTTTTTTCATTTTTTTTTATTTATTTATTTTTTTCATAACTTTCAATCCCGAGCTCCGTTTCCGCTTTCGTAAATTGCGATTTTCTTTTAAATTCATCGCGGACCATCCAACCTCCTAAAATTCACAAATAAAAATAATTAGGTACCATATCTTTTATAATTTCTCAAACAAAAATCTAATTTGCATAATTTTCTCAATTACAAACCAAATTAAATGTGAACTTAAATATTTATCAAATAAAAACCAAAGTTCCACCAAATCATCTAAAATTCGAATATAAACATTTAAGCACCAATTCTCTTAATTTTTAATTAAAAACATGATTAAATGTGGGAATTTATTTATTTAATTATATGTACATGATGCTACGCATCATTACATCATTACATAATGCAACTTTTTTTCTTCAAAAAGTTGCATTAGGTTTAAAAAGTTACATTATAAAAAAGTTGCATTAGGTCTAAAGCAACTTCACCTAATGCAACATTTTTGTGACAATAAAATGTTGCATTAAGCTTATTTGTTTGGAGTGTGAAAACAAAACACGTTTCTAGGGGAGGTTTCAAACCATGGTTATATGGATGATGCTCATATACAACTTAGCATCTGAAATACACTATAATAGTGTAGATATATGTAGCACCTATAGGGTCATTTCTAATGCTACAATCGCATTTTTCATAAATAGTCTCAGTCAACATGCCATATAAGCTTTCCGATCTGCTCCCCGTCCTACAAACAGTTTTTTACCCCAATGCAACCCTTTCAACAAACACTTCACTATTTTCACATCACCATTTATTTTATATTTTTATCTAACATATTAATTCTTTTTATTTATATAATAATATAAATAATTAATTAGTAAATTAAAAATAAAAAATTAAAAAATAGGTAACTTAATAAAACTTCTATACATTAAAAATATAAAGTATATAATTGAAACTTAAACTATAAAAGATAATACGTAGTAGACTAAAGCTTAAAAACAATAATCTCAAGTTAGTGTAGTCTGTTGGCACATATATGTTCTAAGAGATCATTTCATAGTGTTTGGTGAGCCTCTGGCTACGTAAGTCTCTGAATCTTCGAAATTATTTCAGTGCTCCATTGTTGTAAACTTATGGGTCAGGTTCATCTTCTACAATCATATTATGTAATATAATGCATGCCTTTTTTGTAGTACTTCATTATCATATTATTGGGGGATATGTGAAACTCTTCACAAGTGGTACCTATTAAGAATAAATAGCAATTTACAAGATAGTACTCTTTTGTGTACGCATTGTCACTCACTTCAAAGGTACTTCCGGGTGCATTCCCAACTAAGACTTGATTAAAAAGCGGGGAGTGATTGAGTACATTGATGTTATTGTTTGATCTGCAACTCCAATGAATGTGTGCCAAATCCATAGGTCTTACAATGCAAATGCCTCTAGCATAATGGTTGGATGACCATGATCACCACGAGTGTATTGACCTTTCCATGTAGTTGGACACTTTTTCCAACTCCAATGCACACAGTCAATGCTACCAAGCAATCCGGGGAACTTGTGCTTTGTTGAATGCTCCTCTAGTAGCCGATGAATGTCATCTTGGTTTGATCTTCTAAGATATCGAGCTTCATAAACCTCTACAACAGAATGACAAAACATGTGTAGACATTCGAGGGCAGTACTTTCACCAATACATATGTATTCATCGCATTGGTCAGCTGAAGTGCCATAAGCCAACTAGCGAATGACACTTGTGCATTTTTGTCATGGTAAAAAGCCTTTTCTACCCAATGTATCGTATCTTTGTGTAAAGTCCTTTATAATTTTTAGATTTACCTAGTTCTAAAATACATTGCATAATGCAATTGAACAGTTTCAAGCTCATCCTGAATCGTCGCCCTAAGAACCATTCGTCATACACCGGTTTCGGAGAAAAGTAATCGTTTCACAAGCGTACAGCTCCATTCGTACGACATCTGTTGTTTTCCTTACGTTTCTTTTTTGGTGGGAAGAACCGGGCTCATCGAGATCGGCAATCTCAAAAAAATGCAACGTCAGATCTTCAATATCATCAGATAACAAAGCTTGCAAAGATTGAGGGATTGATGACGAAAGTGAGTTGGGTGTTGTTTGATTCATGGAGATTTTTGAGAGATTGGAAATCAGAAAGTTTGAGACTTGGGTGTGAAGAAAATATTTAAAATTTTAAAAAAAATAACCATTATGCAAGTAAATAGAGAATAAAAAAAAACAAATTAATAATTTAATATACATATATAACCATTAGGTTATGTGTAGTGGTAAAACTTTGTGTTTGGTAAATCGTGACACGTGGTGGCCCAGTCAGAAAACTCCATATACAAAAGTGGTGTAGTGGGAAGGGACGCTATATGAAGAATCGTTTTATGAAAAAAAAAACCCTAACCAATCCGAGAAGAATGAAGAAATGCCGACCAATCAGAGAAGGAGAGAGAAAGAGAATGGGTGAGGGGCATTATGCATATCACGTCAGAAGAGGGAAGGGACGCTATATTAGGTCGTGTAATAGTGTTTGGGCTCACCCTAGGAACCCACGATGGCCTCGTCCTTAGGTACATGTGTGCTACAATGGCTGGCCGGCGGCCTCTTGCCTTCGACGCAACCTTTGTAACGAGCTAGTCCATATCAGCCACGGGCCGAACGACGGCATAGGCGGTCGTCTTATTGGTTATCTCATATAACTAAAAATATCGTGCAAGAAAGCAAAAACAATTATGGTTTTTTAAATTAGATGCATACAAATCAAAGGAGACAATCATAAAAAGATTTTATCATATATACGCCGACGGTTGGTGGTCAATTTGATAATTATATATTTTGAATCTTTGTCTTCCGGATAAAAACAATATTAAAAAATAGCTTCTAATGATACTTTGATTATTTTTCAAATTGTCCTATTAATAATTTTATGATGGTTTAAACAGTAACTTTTTTCATTATTTTTTCTTTATTATTTCTTTTTTATTTTTAATCCGGACAAAACACATTTAGTGCAGAAGTTTATTGTGTGATATGTACAATTATTTAATATATCTCTAAAGTTTTAGGCTTAACATTTTGACCGTTTCGCTTCTGATTTTAGTGTCAGTACACTATCTTTTTGTGATTCTGTTTTAATTACATTTCGCTAAAGTGATGCAAATGTTTTTTTATACTCAGTTTATGAGTTGGTGGTGTAATAAGTATAGTCGTGTGACATAACTTTTAGGTCCTATGCTTGATGGTTTGAGTATTTGACTTCTAACTTTAATGTCATCACGTGATCATTTTTTATTTCGTTACTTTACACCGATACAATTGTTTTACGTACCTAAGTTTTTCTATCTACGGCTTACGACAACACACATACTGCCAGTGGCGGATCCAGAAATTTATTTGAGCGGGGGCAAAAATTAGTTCTAATAAAACGAGTCGAATCGAATTAATTCAACACAAACCTGTCAAAAAAGTTAGTTGAAAACAAATCGACTCAAATTAGTGGTGTAAAAACAAATTGTTTATTATATATTAACAATATTATAAAGCTTATCTACTTAATGATATAAAGAATATTATGTCATAGTTTAATTATACTTGAATAAAATTATTTAACTATAATGTTTCACAGATAAAATATAAAAATGGATTAGAGTAACATGAGTTTTAAGAGTTTTAATGTAGGGTTCTTTTAATAATTAAAAATAGCTAAAAGGTTTAGTTTGTAGTTTCAGTTAATTTGGAAGGGCTGCTATGAAAGTTTTCTTTTTGACTTTTGAGTTATCCGTCCACCCATTTTTTTTTAATTTTTTCCTCTCTCTTCTCCTTCTTTCTTCATCTTCTTTGTCAAGCTCCCATTTCCATGGCTTCTTAGAAAAAAACTCACTGTAAATTAGCAATAGATCATTTCTTTTTTGATTTCTTGATAATCAAACATCAAAAGGGGCCTATTAAGATATTGTGGAAGGGGCCTTCTAAAAGATATATAAAAATTCCTTCTTCTCCTATAAATCTCAGTGGGGGCCTTTCCCCCCTCTGAACGTTGAATAGATCCGCCCCTGCATACTGCAAATCTAGTTAATAATATATTCGGAAATAAACACATAGCAGCTTTTCTACAACATAAGCTTTAATTTTTATTTATATTACTTAATCATTAAAACAATATTATGTATTCTACTCAAGAGTGGATAACTAGGGGTTGTCATGTGAGTACGGTTTTATGAGATATTATAGTTACACAAACCGGTTCAAACCGGTTACTACCGGAATTCGATATGGTTTGATATTTAACAAAATCTATATCAAAATGTAGATAGTAAAAGCTGATAAGACTAACGATAAAAATATACGTCATCATACAGTTCTTATGGAACCAAATTAGACGTTTAGAAACAAGCGTCAAATGGTGGGGGTCGGCGATTGTTCATGAAAGTTAAATAGAAACGTGCTCTCGGGAGTATGAATAACCTTAGTGAGATGAATAACCAAAGTAAAATATGGTTCGAAAACATGTGTAACACATTGGGGTCAATCGATTGTTGATGAAAGTTAAATCGAATATGTATAGTGTTAATGAAACGACAAACCAAACCAAAATGTTCAAAGTACGAAGAAAAGGCATCAAAACAAATGAATAACAAATAAAACCAAAAATATTTACTAAGTACCATCGGCCATTTGGTCGAATGGTACCCAGCGACCACCATTAGTGAGAGGTCTCCATATCAAGTTCCAACGCCTAAAATGAGGGGATGTTTTACCAGATTACAGGGTTTTCTTCTGAGGTGTTGGAATGGGCCTAAGCTAGTATTTATTGCTAGACATGTCTAGAGGTAGCCTTTAAAAAAATAAACATAAGTAGAAAGATCAAGAGTTTGTATTAGTGTATATTGTATTTCTTGTATATTTTAGGCTAGGATTTCTCATTTAATGTTACCATAGATAATAATTGTATTTTATGTATATAATCTTTTGTAATCAGTGAGAAAATCAATCAACCTTTCACAATTGACATGGTATCACAGACCTTGTCATGGACCTCTTAACCCTAGTCCCCCCCCCCACCCCCCCAAAAAAAATTTCCCGATCACCTTCTGCTGCCATTCACCTTCTTACCGGATGGCATCCCTTCTCTCCTCTTCTCTTAATCATGGACACTAAAACCTACTCGGCGATCACCGAGAATAACATCCGCAATCTTGTCCCCATCAAACTTACCCTTGACTAAGATCGATACACTCAATGGGCGGAATTATTTAAAATTCACTATCGTGCCTATGACGTCTCCGATCACCTTTCTCCTCACAAAACCGACATTGCTGCCACATCTACTAGTGACACCGCCAAAACCGGAGTCATGACCAACGAGATCTGGTCCTGGTTGGATGCCATTGTCCTTCAGTGGGTCTATGGCACTATCACTCCTTCTATCATGATCTCCATGATTCTGAAACCTGAAACCACCGCTGCTGATGCTTGGAAGGCGTTGAAGGACATATTTAACAACAACAAAAATACTTGGGTCCTTAACCTAGAACACAAGCTCGTTAACACGAAGCTTGAAGATGAATGGCAGCAGAAGGTGACCGAAATTGGGGGGGGGGGGGGGCTAGGGTTAAGAGGTCCTCACAAAACGGTAAGGCCGAGAGGAAAATCCGCTCTATTAATAATATCAATCGAACTCTCTTGGCTCATTCTTCCATCCCTTATACATTCTGGCCTCATGCCCTTGAGCATACCATATACTTGCTCAACATTCTCCCTACCTCCACCTTCAATAATTCTTCCCCAACATCGGCCTTATACCTCTGCACCCTTCGTACCAACACCTTCCGGTGTTTGGATGTCTTTGTTACCCGCTCATCCCATATACCCAAATCCACAAACTCCCCATTCGCTCGACCCCTTGCGTGTTCTTGGGATATCCTCAATCCCACCGGGGCTACAAGTGCTACAACTTGTCCACGGGAAAGATAATTATATCCCGTCACGTCATCTTCGATGAGACGGTCTTCCCATCCGTTCCTTTCTCTTTCCGGGTGCCAACACTCATTCCCCTACTACCAGTCCATCCGAACCCACCCCTCGTGGTGGTTTAATCCAGGCACCTCCGAGCCCTCGGCCCCTTCCACGCCGCCATCTCCTATGGCCCAAACCCACTCACCAACTCAGGCCCAATCCCACTCACCAACTCAGGCCCACTCCCTGACCAGTTCACCAAATACGGCCCACCACCTCACCTCTCCGTCCATCGTGACTCCGTCGCCGACCAGTGGCCACCCATCCCCTACCCAGCCACCCGTCTCTCCCGCCTCCTCGACCAGCACCTCGCATACGGCTGTCCAGCAGCTGACATCACCACTCATTTAGCCCCATTCCGTCACCACCCGCTCCATGTCGGGTATTTTTAAACCAAAACAAATCTTTAACCTCCACACAACGACTACCATTTCCCCTTTACCCAAATCACCCACCGAAGCCCTTAATAACCCAGATTGGTGTAGCGCCATGGCCGATGAATATCGGGCACTTATTGAACTTAGGACTTGTTAGTGCATGAACCTTGTGTGGCCGTTACTGTTCGAATTGACGAACAGACTGATTTGAGAGTGGACAAAGTCTGGGGTCCGAACCCCGGCCGAACTCAAGGTTCGGTGGCTCCAAACCTTGGCTGAACTCCAGGTTCGGAGGGAGTTCGGACCAGGTTCGGAGGTCCCAGGTTCGGCCCAGAACGAAATAGTATAAATAGTGAAGTCTTTGTATTTCATTGTAAGTTTTTGTCCAGTGTCTATGTGGTTGAGAGGGGAGGTTCTGTCCGACCTCCCCCAGTGCTTAAACGTTTGTATACTCCTTCGGTCTTGTAATCATTCGACACGAATCAATGACAAAACTTCTGTCTCATCCATAGAAACGATCCGTAAACGGTTTTTCACAAGTGCAAATCAAAGTACTTCTGCTCATAAGCAACAATCATAAACAGTCCAAAGAAGATCAGGCAGAGTCATCACAGTGCCTGCAAGACTAAATGATGTGTTAGATGGTAGAATAAGGTTGGGGACTCAAAGACAACAAGAGGAAGAAAATGTTGAATTGTTGCTGATCCAGGAGGATGAGCCAGTAAATTTCAAAGAGGCCCAGGGTCTCTTGATCTTTCTCTTTTCAATTTTAATAGCATTTAATATTTTCTTTTTCAAGCTCTCTAGTTTCCTTTTCTTTCTCTAAATTGTCAATTGTGAAAGGTTGATTGATTTCTCATTGATTACAAAGGATTATATGCACAAAATACAATTGTTATCTATGGTAACAATAAATGAGAAATCCTAGCCTAAAATATACAAGGAATACAATATACACTAATACACCCCGGCAGTCGAAACGAGAGGTTCCCGAACGTTTAGGCTGGAACGAAAATCATCAAAGAGCACCTTAGGTATCACAAAAGGCTTGCCTAAGGTATCACAAAAGGCTTGCCTAGGTATCAAAGAGCACCTTAAACAAAATTGCTTCATTAAAAATTCATCCGATCCTTGTTCGAACCTCCGCCGAACCTCCTCCGAACCACCTCCGAATCTCCTCCGAACCTCCTCCGAACCTAGCTTTCGGAGGTCCGAACTCTGTCCGAACCCGGAGTTCGGAGCGGTTATTTTTCAGATCAGTTCTTCGGCCGAACCTCGTCCGAACTTCGACTGGAAATTTTCAAAATCGCAACATATTCAAAATTTGATCGAATTTCGACATCCAGATGCTTCTGTTAGGTAAAAACATGACTCAGAAAGACTCGATTGATCAAAAATCAATCAGAAACACTTCCAATCACCCCTAACCGAAGGTTTAACGTCTCAAAATGAAGAAAAACAATAGATTTCCACCATAGAAAGAGCCAACAGCTCTGATACCAACTGAAAAACCGTTTACGGATCGTTTCTATGGATGAGACGGAAGTTTTGTCATTGATTCGTGTCGAATGATTACAAGACCGAAGGAGTATACAAACGTTTAAGCACTGGGGGAGGTCGGACATAACCTCCCCTCTCAACCACACAGACACTGGACAAAAACTTACAATGAAATACAAAGACTTCACTATTTATACTATTTCGTTCTGGGCCGAACCTGGGACCTCCGAACCTGGTCCGAACTCCCTCCGAACCTGGAGTTCGGCCAAGGTTTGGAGCCACCGAACCTTGAGTTCGGCCGGGGTTCGGACCCCAGACTTTGTCCACTCTCAAATCAGTCTGTTCGTCAATTCGAACAGTAACGGCCACACAAGGTTCATGCACTAACAACTTGACCCTGTATCTGACCCTGTTACAGGTCCTGGTTCAGGTGTTGTGTCATCATCACTTTCTGACCGTTCTTCTTCAAGACTAATGCCTCCATGTACACTTTCTTCAGCACTGTTTACTCTGCCAATATTACTTTCAATCTCTTTATCAGCCCATGCCCATTTCCTGCTTTCCTCAAATTTCACATCCCTACTTACAACCAACTTTTCATGTATTACATCATACATTTTATGAGCCTTTGACCCCTCTTCCACCCCAAGGTAGACCATAGTGTTACTTTTTCTTTCAAGTTTCCTCAGATCAGGCTGAGTCACCTTCACATGCCAACACATCCAAAAACCTTTAAATTCTTTAAGTTAGGCTTCCTTCCTTTTATGACAGTGTAAGGTGTACATCCTTTTAATGATTTAGTAGGTATATCCTATTAAGTATGTAAACAGAATGCCTCACTGCTTCTGCCCACAAATACTCAGGCACTTCCATTGCTTTCATTATGCTCCTGGTTATGTTCATAACAGACCTACTCCTTATTTCCACACACCCATTCTGCCGAGGAGAGTATGTGGCTGTTAACATCCTAATAATACTACTTTCTTCACAAAACTGGTTAAAGATATGTGATGTAAACTCCCCTCCCCTATCAGATTTAAGTGCCCTGATCTTATATCCCAGTTTACCTTCTACATCAGTTTTAAATTACTTGAAGACATCAAAAGCCCGGTCTTTACTCTTTAGCAAGTATACCCACATATACCTAGAGTAATCATCTACCATAAGCATAAAATACTTATTACCTACCTTAGTTTCTGGTGAGATTGGTCCACACAAATTAATTGAGACCATTTCAAGGGGAAATTTTGCTCTATAAGCTGACTGTTTTGGAAAGCTTTTACCTGGCATGTTTTCCTGCCAAACAGGCTTCACATACTTGTGATGCATGTTTTATCACTGGAACTCCTTCCACCATTCCTTTCTTGGTCATTTATTCCAGTGATTGGGAATTTGAATGGCCCAGCATGCCATGCAACAACCATGCCTCATCACTTGCATTTGCTAGAAAACACATAGGTGCTCCTACCTTTAGGCTAATTTCGTACAGCCTATTAGGAGCTCTTTGAACCTTCATCAACAAAGTGCCATTTCTTTCATATAGCCAAAGAAAATCATCTTTCATTCTCACTTCACATCCACTTTCGGTGGCTTGACCAAGGTTGAATATGTTACTCTTCAAATATGAAATGTAATACACATTTGTTAACAACCTTTGTTCATGTGTCTTGTCTTTTAATATGATTGACCCTCTGCCTCCAATATCAATGCTAGAACCATCCCCAAACCTGTTTTTCCTATCACATTCTTATCCAATGAAGAGAAATGTGCAAGGTTACCTGTCACATGATTAGAGGCTCCATTATCAAGATACCACACTTCTTCTCCATCACTTCTAGAAGAATACCTTGACGGGATCACCTTGAGTTCATTCAGAAACACCATCTCCTTATGATCTTCCCCTTTTGATATTAGTAACAAAGCTGGTTCATCACCATAGATCTCTGTCAAATTTGATTCTTGGTCATTTGCTTTTGACTTAGGGCACTCATTAACATAATTACCAAATTGGTCACATCTGAAGCACCTTATTTTTTACTTATCCTTCTTTGGCCTTTGTGATTCCTTTTGGTTCATGTCATTTGTCCCTACATCCTTTCCCTTCTGGAATGCCTTTTGTTTTTCATCACTTCCTACATGTGACTTCTTATTCTTTTCATACTTCCCCTTGTCTTGGCTTCTTTTTGCCTAGATTGCCACTCTGTGTATGTTAATAGCTACTGGTCATCTTTAGTTGTTACAACTTTCTTCTTCATTCATGTTCTCTTTTCAAAAGCTTTAAGCCCGCCTATTATCTCTTGATATAAAGTAGCATCCAGATCTATGAACTGCTCAACGGATGCTACAATGTGTACAAATCTCTCTCGTACACTATCAAGAAGTTTCCTTACCAAGGAAGATTCCTCTGTAAGAGCACCAAGATCAAATGATTTTGTGGCAATTGCAAGCAAACTCATCAATCGTTTCAGTATCTTTCATCCTTAAAGCTTCATACTCACTTTTAAGCATCTGCGGTCTTGCTTTCTTTACCCTGTCAACACCCACATGCCATGTTTTGATGGAATTCCAGATATCCTTCGCTGATTCCAGGTTTGCAACCTGTATAATCAGATCTTCTGGCATCGATTGGAACAAATAGGTGATGGTCGCACTGCTTTTTTTTGCATCTACGACAACACCTTCAGTAGGTTGAACAACTTCCCACAAGCCATGGACGTTGAAGATCGCCTTCATCTTCACTGCCCAAATTGTATAATTAGTCTGATTCAACATCGGACATTGAAAGGGGATTGTGGTGTAATTCTCCTTTGGCTTATTGGCACGGGCAACACCATCCGCCATTGTTGGAGCTCTAGTCCTTCGAGGTGATGATCGCGGAGATCTTAATGGCAAGACCAGTAATCGACGAACTTTAACGAGAGGATCTCCGATCCCTTTTCAAATTGAGCAAAGGAATCGAAATCTCAATCGAATGGGAGCAATAGAGAACTACCTGAGGAGCTCTGATACCAATTGAAACTAGGTACGTAACAAGAGTTAATGGAATCAAAATGAGAGAAAGGGAGAAGTTTTATTAATCGGGAGAAAGAATATATAATGCTAATTCAGCCGCTAACCCATACAGCCATACTTAACAACTAATTTCTCACAAACTTTAATGTTTCACTTCTAGTCCCTGTACTATATACATAATTACAATTACGACTTAAAACTTTCCAACAATGATTTCGATAGAAGAAGAATATAAAGTTTGAGCGAATGTTGATGAGGATGCTATTGATAGTGGAAAGTTTAAAGCTTGGTGTGTATTTCATTGTAATCTTGGTCTATAAACGATTGCACGTAAGTGTAACCTCATTTTTTTCTAGAGTTTGTTTTTATAGTGAGAATTGACGGAAAGTTAAAGTGAGAGCCCTAGTTTCCCATTTTTCACAATTGATATATCTTCTGGTTGTGCCTTTGTTCAATGAGAGTCCTTGGAACAAATAGTTAAAAGTAATCAAAATAATGCTTGATAAATATTAAGGATTATATACAACAAGATGACCTAACAAAAAGTTACACAAATGTTTATAACTAACGAAAGGGTAATCATCTAATTATTCTAGAAGATCACAAAAGATATACATACTAATTCTACACATATAGTTATTCACTAATAAGTATAATAATAAGTGAAAAAAAAGAAAGCGATACGATATTTATTGAAGAATTGGTAGAGTGACTCATAAAGTATAGTCTAATGAAGCCTTTAGTGTCTAATTATTTTTTATACAAGTAAATGTGTACTTTAAATGATTAAGGATTTACGATCATACATGGGTCATGTTATAGAGGAGGTAAAAAAAGTTACACATTTTATTACCGTAGATTGGTCAACTTATTTAAAAGAAGTTATAAGCTGATTAGTATTGATTAGTAGTTATCTAAAAGTTAAATACAAGTATAAATGTATAATTATAAACTAATCATAATTATAATAAATTAGGAAGTGGATATTTTATTTATCTATTAAATAAAAAATTAATATGTTAGCTAACACGAAATAATAAGATTTAATTTTAACGAGATATTTACCCCCGCGCGTTACTACGGGGTTGAATTTGTATACTGAACGAAAGTCAGAAACTTAAGTGGTATAAAATGTAAAACTTTAAAAGTCTCGTGGTGAAAGTATAAAATTATAGACGTATACTAAAAGCGAAAGTAGAAAAGTTAAAAGTTTCGTGGCCAAAGTAGAAGACAAAACCTTAAAACAAAAAAAAAAACTTTAAAAGTTAGAGGGTTAAAAAGTTAAGGAATATAAAACATAAAAGTCTAAAAGTCTCGTGGTGAAAGTATAAAAACTATAAAAATATAAGTCTAAAAGTCTCATGGTGAAAGTATAAAACTATAAAAGTATACTAAAAATGAAAGTAGAAAAGTCAACAAAACTTAAAACAAAAAAAAAACTTTAAAAGTTAGAGCGTAAAAAAGTTAAGGGGTATAAAACGTAAAAGTCTAAAAGTCTTGTAGTGAAAGTATAAAACTATAAAAATATACTAAAAACAAAAGTAGAAAAATAAAATTTTAATGGCCAAAGTAGAAGACAACAAAACTTAAAACAAAAGAAACTTTAAAAGTTAGAAGGTAGAAAACGTAAGAATATGAAACATATATGACTAAACTATGAAAACTAAAACTTTACTATTTCGTTAAAAAAACAAATTTCAAAAGTTTAGAGGTAGAAAAAGTCAAAACACAAAAATCACGTGGCCAAAGTTTAAAAAATAAAAAGTACACTATTCACTTCCCAAATTTCATTGTATATATTAATAATAGCAATAAACTATTAATTAACAGCAATTCTTAATTAAGTTTAAATAAAAATAATTCTAGAGATATATTTTGAAATAAAATATTTTTCTCTATCTCAAATACTCCTCGTTTTCATAATTGTCGACTTTAAAATTGGGACCAAAGATTAACAATGAATTTCAACAACTCACTCTCCCTTCAAATTAAAATATCTCACAATCATTTGATGAATTCAACACTCTAGATTCAAGTCTAAATCGATGATTCAATAACACATGGTTTGGATGAAGTCACAATGTCATAACTTGAGAAAATTATTCTCTCATAATCTCATAAACTTCAAATGTATCGAAATATAAAGGAAAACAAATACTTGATAAACAAGAAAAGAATATCGTAAGGGTCTATTCATAATACTCGCATATGACATGTAAAATGTCGGAGATGCCCTTATATATCGTAAGGGTCAATGGAGGCCCACGACACGTAAGGGTCTATATGTCATCTCTGTACCCAACTTGAGTACCACCCAAGCCATTTACGCTTGGGACTAATAGTAATCGTCATTCTTATTAATCACCAAAGATTACATCCCTATATATATAAATATAAGATACAAAGAGGCCCCTATACAATATACGTATATACATAATAATACAACTAATACGCCCCCACAGTTGGAGCGGTAGGAGAACGAATGCTCAAACTGTCTCTAAAGCTCTGAAACAAAGGGCGAGGTAAGCCTTTGGTGAAGATATCAGCAAACTGGTAAGCAGAAGGCACATGCAAAACGCGAATATGACCCAAACGAACCTTTTCACGAACAAAATGGATGTCGATCTCGACATGTTTGGTTCGTTGGTGCTGAACTGGATTACCCGATAAGTACCCAGCGGAAACATTATCACAATAAACGACCGTAGCCGAGCGAAGAGGAACATGAAGCTCAAGGAGCAGATTGCGCAACCAACTAACCTCAGCAACCGCGTTGGCAACAGCGTGGTACTCAGCTTCAGCACTAGACCTGGAGATAGTAGTCTGACGCTTTGACGACCAAGATAATAAATTATCCCCCATAAAAACACAATATCCAGACGTCGAGCGTCGAGAATCCGGACACCCACCCCAATCCGCATCAGAATAAGCCGTTAGGGACGGGGTCGAGCAAGGAGAAAGCCGGATGCCGTAGTCCAGTGAACCCTGTAGATAGCGCAAGATGCGCTTCATAAACTGAAAGTGAGGCTCTCTAGGTGCGTGCATGAATAGACAAACCTGTTGTACCGCATAGGTAATGTCGGGCCTGGTAAAAGTAAGATACTGTAGAGCACCAGCCAGGCTACGATAAAGGCTGCCATCGGGTAATAAATCGCCATCAGTGGCGCTCAATTTAGAACCAGCATCAACAGGTGTAGCCGAAGGCTTGCATGAACTCATAGACGCCCGTTGAATAATTTCACGAGCATACTGCGACTGATGTAAGAAGAGACCAGATGAGTCACGTGTGACCGTAATGCCCAAAAAATGATGAAGCGAGCCAAGATCAGTCATAGCAAATTCCTGCGACATAGAGGCAATCAAGTGCCTCAGAAAACCATCATCCGAAGCTGTGAGCACAATATCATCAACATATAAAAGCAAATAAGCAGTGTGTATGCCGTGGCGATACACAAATAACGAAGTGTCGCATAGACTACTCTTGAATCCCAGATGCAACAAGTAAGTAGAAAATCGGGTGTACCACGCCCGAGGGGCCTGCTTAAGCCCATACAACGACCGTTTAAGTCGACACACATAATCGGGAGCTCGCTGATCAGTGAAACCTGGTGGTTGATGCATAAAAACAGTCTCTGCCAGATCCCCGTGCAAAAATGCATTTTTAACGTCAAGTTGATGAATTGGCCAATTACGGGAGACCGCAAGAGACAACACTGTACGTATCGTGGCAGGTTTAACCACAGGGCTAAAAGTCTCAGTACAATCAACGCCTACAGTCTGAGACTTGCCATTAACCACCAGCCGCGCTTTGTAGCGCTCGAGAGACCCGTCAGATTTGAACTTGTGACGGAACAACCACATGCACCTAATTACCGGTTGTCCAGTAGGTCTCGGAACCAGTTCCCAAGTATCATTATCCTGCAATGCTTTAAATTCGTTTTCCATGGCTTCACGCCAATAGGGATCGGTTAGGGCTTTGGTGTAGGATGTGGGAACGGGGGAGATAGGCGGGGTGGAGTCGGTATGAAGATTCAGGCGAGTGACGGGTTTAGAGATGCCGGACTTGGCACGAGTGTGCATGGGATGGGTGTTTACGGTTGACGGGGGGGGGGGGGGGAGGTGGAGGCTGTGGGATAGTGGTCGTCGTAGGCTGGGACGACGCTGGGCTGTGGGGCAGGCTCGACGATGGGGGGTGTTGGGCAGAATTGGATGGTGGGCTTGTTTGGGCCGGGGTGGATTGGTGGGCCGTAGTAGGGGATTGGGGGGTTGGTGGGCCGGTGGCATTGGATTGTGAAGGGGGCTGGGATGGGCCGGTTTGAGGAACCGACGAGGGAGAGGGGATGACAACAGGGGTGTCATCGGGCAGTGGTGGGGTGGTTGATAAGAGAAGGTCGGGATATGGAAAGATACGTTCATCGAAGATGACGTGTCGGGAGATGTGGACCCGACCGGTAAGAGGGTCATAACACCGATATCCGCGAAATGTGTTTGGGTACCCGAGAAAAATGCATCTCACCGAACGGGGTTGGAGTTTATTTGTTTGAGTGGCGGAGAGATTGGGGTAACAAACGCAACCAAAAGCTCGTAGGTGATCATAGGTGGGGTGACGACGGTATAAGGCAAACGCCGGGGTAGAAAAGTTCAAGCGTTTGACGGGGAGTATGTTATGGAGATAAGCGGCAGTGTGAAGGGCCTCCACCCAAAAGGGTGGGGGGAGGCGCGCTTGGGTTAAGAGAGCTCGTATGATGTCGTTTAAACGACGAAGCATACGTTCCGCCTTGCCATTTTGGGATGATGTTTGAGGGCACGCAAAGCGGAAAACAAGGCCGTTAGTTTGAGCAAATGAATGAAAGGCCCGATTGTCGAATTCACCACCTAGATCACACTGAAAAGATTTAATGTTGATATTGAATTGCGTTTGTATGAGTTTGTGAAATTTGACAAAAGTGGGGTAGGTTTCGGATTTAAACTTCAATGGGTATACCCAAACATAATTGCTAAAGTTGTCAATTAAGACCATATAGTATTTATAACCGGTTTTACTGAGGACGGGTGACGTCCAAAGATCACAATGTATAATATCAAAAACCGAAAAAGTGGTAGAGACAGAATCATTAAATGGCAAACGTTTACTATTCGAAACTTGGCAAACATGACAAACGTGAGACGATTCGTCTTTATTACATGAAATAAAATTACTAGAAGATAAAAAATTCAAAACTTGAGCTCCAGGGTGCCCAAGACGGTTGTGCCATAATTGATGAGACCGAGTGGAAACAAAAGCAAAAGTGGAGGTGGCAGGGGTGGTGAATGGATAGAGATCCCCGGAGCTATTGTGGCGGGAAAGGTGCTGTCCAGTCTTGAGATCCTTCAAGGTAAAACCAAACGGGTCAAATTCAATAGAAACCTGGTTATCACGAGTAAATTGACGGACATAAAGAAGATTTTTAATAATAGAAGGGGCAAAAAGGACATTTTTGAGGGAATAGGTGTGGTTAGGTAGGTTGTGTAAAGCATTACCCGATCCCTGAATTGGTATTGTGTTACCATTTCCAACAAAAATATCGCGAATTGCAGAACGTGATAAAGGGAACTGAAAAATACCTGGATTTGCAGTGAGGTGGGAGGAGGCGCCGGTGTCCATGTACCAGGTCGGATCAGGTGTATAAAGGTTCGGTGTCGCCATAGCATGACCGATGTCGGTGGGGTTCAACGCATCATAGTTAGTAGGCATGGAGGTGGCGAAATTGGCACTAGGGTGTTGGATTGGGTTATGGGACGGTTGGGCTGGAGGATACGGTTGCTGGGCCGTAGGGTAATAAGGATGTGGGTTGTTGGGCCAAGGGGGAGATGGGCCAAATTGGGTGTATTGTGGGTTTTGGGTGTAGGCCGATGTGGCTGGGGGTGGAGGGTGGTACGGCTGGGAGGGGTAGGGGGTAGGGGGTGGGGTAGGATATGGAGGGGGGTAGTATGTGAATCGACCCCCACGGTTTTGGTTCGAACGACCCCCACGGTTGTTGTAGTTGCGACGCCCCCGTCCCCGATAAGTGTTACGGTTTTGGTATTGAGGTTGGGTGTATTGGTGCGGATTATTTTGGGGAGGAGTAGGGTTCGATTGTGGTTGGGAGGGCGGGTTGGTATTAGCGACAAAAACATTAGTGTTAGTGTTTTGTCGACCCGCGATGCGTTGAACCTCGAGAAGAACCTTGTTGCGCGCCTCATCCCATGACGGAGACGATTGATTGATGAAGGAGGCCACGGTGTCATATTCTGCAGGAAGACCGCGAACAAGTTGCAGGACTTTGCGATCTTCATCAACCGTCCGTCCGATATCATTTAGTTGCTCTGCCAAATCATGAATCTTCTGAAAATAAGCATCCATAGATGCACATGAGGATAAAGTCAGAGTAGTAAATTCTTGTTCAAGAGCAGCAGCACGTGAGCCTTTATTATTAAGAAAAATATTCTGCAATTTAACCCAGACTGCACGAGCAGTAGTATCTAAGACCAAGACCCGGGTGAGATATTCTTCACTAAGGGATCCGTAGATCCATTGCAACACCAAGGAGTCAGTTTCGGACCATATAGGGTAAATCGCATCCGTAGATGTCGGGGGGTCCGTGCCATCGATGTGGTCTAGGACTTTATACGCCTTGGCATGAATGGTAAATAATTTCACCCACATAGAGTACGTAATCTTCGTACCGTCGAGAACCTTAACACGATGTTGTATATTGGTTACCGTGTACGCGTGCGTAAGTTTGTCGGTAGCCTCTTTGAGGGTTGCTTCAGCCATCGTGGAAGATGAGGGGCGAGTGCGATCTTCGGTGTTGGAAGGGGTGATGGGTGATGACGGTAGAGAAGAAGCCAGGATCGCCGCCGGTTGTGGCGGCAGCTGAGAAGGGCCGGCGACGGCACAAGGGTGACGAAAAAAAATTAGGGTTTGGGAGAACTTGGCTGTGATACCATAATAGTAATCGTCATTCTTATTAATCACCAAAGATTACATCCCTATATATATAAATATAAGATACAAAGAGGCCCCTATACAATATACGTATATACATAATAATACAACTAATAGGGACGATATTATGGTTTTCGAAAGGTGATCATGAACGGTATTTATTAGAGAGAGAGTGTTTTTTTTTTCTTTCTTCAATTCATATTAATTAGTTTCCAATTGATTAAGATATGGTGTGAGTTAGGAGAGGGGATCTACACTATGGCAGTTACTAAAAAAATGAAACAAAATATGATTTTAATAAGTTGATGTCTAGATCCCTGATATCAAACACTCACTTACGTGTTTAAAATTTTGATAAATTGAAAATAATAGGTTAATGTAATAATGTAATTTTCATTTCGAATTTGGATTTTTATGGGAAAATATTTAAAACTAGAGAGACAAAGATATCTTCAAATCTAATCCAAACCAATGCAAAAGCATCAAAATTTTGCTTAAAACCCACTTGATTCTTCTTTCTCTTTCTCTCTTACTTTCTCTCTGCCTATTTAACTTCAACTCTAAGTATGATTTTCTTTATCTTTGTTATTTCTTAATTTGTCACAAAACAATTAACTTTTTTGTTATTTTCTTTATTTCTTAAATTTATTATATTGATTTGTCACTTCGAAAAAAGACACAACTTTACATTCTAGATATACATTTTTTATTTAAAAAATTAAAGTCCCATATATATCTCCCTCCCCATTGCTTGTTTATACATTTGTAGTGATAATAACAGCAAGCAACTTGACAACTTCTCCTTTAAACAAACACTCTCATGGGTCGCCATTCTTGTCCTGTGAAACAGAAGCTTAGAAAAGGTTTATGGTCTCCTGAAGAAGATGAAAAACTTCTCCAATACATTTCAAGATTTGGTGTCGGTTGCTGGAGTTCAGTTCCTAAACATGCTGGTCTCTCTCTCTCTCTCTCTCTCTCTCTCTCTATAGTATGTAAATATGGATGGCTAGATATTATAAAGTTTGAGACTTTTTGACTTATTTTTGAATCTTGAATTAAAAGCAGGATTGCAAAGATGTGGTAAGAGTTGTAGGCTTAGATGGATAAATTATTTGAGGCCTGATCTTAAAAGAGGGACATTTTCCCAACAAGAAGAAAGTATTATACTTGATCTTCATCAAGTTCTTGGCAATAGGTAATAGAATTTGACTAAAGAAACATTCAATTATGCAATTAAATGAAATGGGTTTACATTTTTATTGAATTTTTTGCTGAAATTGGTATATATCCAGGTGGGCTCAAATCGCATCTCAGTTGCCAGGAAGAACAGATAACGAGATCAAGAACTTCTGGAACTCGTGTTTAAAGAAGAAACTAATGAAACAAGGGATTGATCCAAACACCCACAAGCCGGTTTCGAATAATGCTTGTGTTCATGGCAAAAAGATGGAAAATTTCGAAAAAGATTTGGATTTTTTTAGTGTCAATAATGGTGGACTAATGTTGTCATCATCATCATCAATGGAAAACGGTTCCACACGCGACGCTTTCTTGAGTAAATCGGTTTGCGACCCATTGTTCTTGGTCGAATACCAATCGGGTATTGATCCAATTGGCTACAACTCAAATCTTTTAGCTCAACATCATGAAACAAACTATGAAACCTCATTACCAAATTTAGCATGTTTGGATCATCAAACCGCCGACTTTTCTGATCATTCCGGCTCGAAAATGACCACAAATTCTTTCATGATTAATGAAGGTAGAGAAAGCTCAAGTACCACCAATAGTTCAAACATGAATACAAGTCTTTCTGCAGGGTTTCAACCCATGACATTTGAAGGGGAAATGTTTCAACTCAGTGGGGTTGATGTCAAATCTGAACAAGGATGTGTAGGTCAATGGCAACATGATATGCATGATGTACAAGTCAATAATGCATCAGATTTTAGTATCTGCCCAATGGGGTCATTGCCTGGAGAATACACTGATCATGTCTTCCATCACATATGATTGATCCATGTAAATTTCAATATACCATTTATTTTGCCATGTCAACAAATAGTAGGTTGATGAATTATATATATCCAAGTATTGATCAAGGGGTACAAAAACTAGTTATATACTCTAAGGCTTGCTCAAAGGTACAATATTTTTTGTTTTTTAATATCTTGTTTTCCACATAGAGATATGATTAAAGTCTTTGTAAAGTTTTCTTGCTTTTTGTTGGATTGTTTAATGGTTGGGTACAACATTTTAAAATGGTTTTTGGCCTTATATAAAACGTGTATTGATTTGTCATCTCAAGTGTGTTAAAGATTCTTGCTTTTTTATTACTTTTGGTTGGAACTAACTTAATTAGACTTTAAAGTTGATATTTACCTTCTAGTTAACTACTAGGACTTGTCCTAATGGTTACCATCTTGGCTCTTAGGGTTTTGGCCATTATGTGACTCGGGTTCTAATCCAAGAGAGACAGTTTTACCTCATGTGGTCCCAGGATGGGGTTTCTGCCAGGAGAAAGCTTCAGAAGAGGGTGTCTTGGTTCTCACGGAGGTCCGAATAATCGACCTTGGACATAGCCCCGCAAAGATAGGTTTACACGTGAGACCAAGATCGCCTGATCGATGCCGTTCATAAAAAAACCTTCTAGTTAACGTGATACATTCGTCTGAAGTTCCACTGGATCCCAAATACTCAAAGTATATGCTTCTCAAAATCTTGATTTGATATGCATGTTGTTGAAAGTTAACTTGATGGCAAAAAGAGTTTCAAGGTATATCATTATCAGTAGGCTCAAAACTTTATTTTCAGTAGGATTGGTTTCGCTATCCAAAAGAGATTTGCGGCGCAGCTTGTTGCCCGGCTACCTCCACTTCTTTGTAATTGCTTTTAGTAATATTTATGAAAAATTTCTTCAAAAATAATATAAAAAACTGGCACATACTCACACCATCCACAATAAAGAATTTTTAGTCGGTTTTGGAGTCATATGATAGGGGTTTTAATCTTTTATGACGGGAAAGTATTTCCATAACTCCCTATACGTACTCTATTACTCTTGATAGTCTCTTCCATATAAGTGTCCTATTATTTTTACTAACTCTTTAAAAACAATGGTATACTCCGAGTGAGTAACTCATCTAACTTTCTAAAACGTTATTTTTAATAACTAAATTTAATTAAAAATAAAAATATAATAAAAAATAACATAATGCGCACATTAAATCACTAAATATATATATGTATGTCGGCTAATAAAATATTAAAATAACAAAAAGCATTAATAATAATAATTAACCGCTGCTTAAAACAATTATATATATATATATAATTAATTAATTAATTAATTAATTAATTAATTAATCATGTTTTGAATAGTAACTATAAAGATATTTTATTCAACTTTTTAATTAAATTAAAATATATTATATAGAATAAAATAGATTATTCATCTTTTATATAGTAACTATAATGATATTATATAAAATAGATTATTTCACATTTTTAAGTAATTATATAATTATTTTATGTTTAATGAATACTTCATTAATATTTTATTTACTTCATTTTATTACTATTTTATTCAATTAAACTCATTTTTTATATTTTTAATTTTTTATGATATTTAATTCATTAAATTTCATATTTTTTTCTAGTGATTTGTAATTATTAAGTTTATAATTTTGTATAATTAATCATGTTTTTTAATAGTAACTATAATGATATTTTATTCACCTTTTCAATAGATTACATAAAACAAAATAGTTTATTCTAAATAGTAACTATAATAATGATATTATATAATATAATGATATTTTATTCACCTTTTCAATAGATTACATAAAACAAAATAGTTTATTCTAAATAGTAACTATAATAATATATTATATACTTTTCAATAGATTACATAAAACAAAATAGTTTATTCTAAATAGTAACTATAATAATGATATTATATAAAATAGACTATTTCACATTTTTAATTTATTATTTTATTATTTTATATTTAATGAATACTTTTATTAATATTTTATTTACTTAACCTTATTATTATTTTATTCGATTAAACTTATTCTTTATGACATTTAATTAGCGATATTTAATTCCTTAAATTTCATGATCTTTTTTATGATTTGTGATTATTAAGTTTATAATTTATTTATTTGTTTAAATGACGATTATGTTTATCTTTTGTTTCAACACTTTTACGAGGGAGTTTTCTCCCTAGTTACCTTTTTGTCCTTTTAATTATTTTAATTTTATGTTTACTTTTTTGGTTAAGAGCAAATCCTTAATAGTAAGATACAAGTATTTAAAGCTTTGAGGTGTAACATGTTAAAGCTACTTTTTATTGTTTTCTCCGATTAACACATGTGTTGATTTAATGATAAATCTCTTTGTTATTGTTTTCTCAATTTAAGACACGTGTTGAGAAATTTGTTGCGCATCTCTACCTAGTTGCTATAATATACAAAGTACAACATTGCGTGTATTAATAGTGATTATAATATTTTTGTTGCACCATGTACCGCCTCTTAATGCATAATTGTTATTTTTATCAGATTATAATGCGCGTAATTGTTATTTTTACCATATTATAATGCGCGTCATGCCAGCATGTATACATCATATATGTGTTATAATATAATACTAAAATATATGTGTGTTAGTGCTAGATACCGCTTTTAAAAATCAATGCTCTAAAAATCACTTTTGTATCAATGGGCCTTTAGCCTAATTGTATCTTGTGTTGGATAAGAGTTAGTATTTACATGTAATGATGGTTCAAACCTTACAGGTGATATCTATTCACAGATGATACTATAATTATATATATATACATATATATATATATATGAGAGAGAGAGATGTCTATTCACAAATTATATATATACTATATATAAAGTTGAAGTGATTAGGAATAGTAATTTTGTATTGTTCGGCCACGAGTCTCTAGCCAATGGTTTGATGCCACATGGCAACATCCATTAGTTAAAGAAATGTTTTTTTAACGTCGTTGTGCAGTCATTTTGTATTTGCATTTTCTTTACGATATATTTTTCTTTAATGTCGTTGCGCAATTATTTTGAATTTTTGATTTTCATTTATGTTGTGTTTTAGCAATATAAAATAATGGTATACCCATATTATCTCTATAGTAACACGCGTACAGTCAATAAAATTTAGTTAAATACAAAAAGTGATTACATGACCATGTTTTAATGTGGTTTTTTTTTCACTTATTTTATTGTGATTGTTTTTGGAGTTTTATATAAAAGGTGTTTTCTAATATCACATATGACTAATTAAGCTGCCAACTTTCATAATTATGTCACTTAAAGTTGATATAAAAAAATATATGCTAATTCACAGTAAACTGATCATAACTTAAATAACTGAACTCAAATTCACCACTTTACAAGATGAAAATCTAAAACTAACACCCATAGAACCATCTCTTGGATCTAACTAAACACCATCCTTAATTAATAAACATATTATTAAAAGACGTACAATCGATAAAGACAAATGGAAGACTGGTATAATATTAAAGCTTAAACGTCTTCATCTCGTGGGGTCGACGAGATGAATAACAAAGGCACACGCAAGATATAGATCTAGCCATAAAAGAAGAAGATAATGACAATCCTAAAACGTGGAAAAAAAATGAAATGTATACATGCATAAAAGGCAAAACTTAACCAAAACAAACTTTCAAATTTGCATCAATAAGTTCACTAGTAAAAGACCCCTACAAGAACCAAAACTTTTGCAATAAGTTGTTGAAAACATAATAGCCAATGTAGCCAAAGTCATCCCTTCATTATTTCTCAACTGTTCCTAAAGTAACAAGACAGCCTAGCTCATAATAATCACTTTAAATTTGCTACTTAATGACATGCATTTATTTAAGATGCTTCACAAAAATAATATCATTCGTTCGACATGTTAAGCGCGCTTGAAATGGATGAGACCTTTTCAAGATGACTGAATATTTGATTGGCCGGTTAACTACTAGGGTGTGTGTTGTCAGTAGTTAGATCGTAAACTTTCATCCCCTTGCATGTTATTGATCGAAAACTAGAGGCGTAGAGTATAGTATTATATTCTTGACATGGTGATAGAGCCCAAACTTATGATGCTAAAAGCATTTTTTGTAGGCTTTTCAAAACAACCTTCAAGGGCCATGCATTGACCAACACCTTAGAGGGCCATTTGCTTTTATGTTGTAGAAAAATGTCTGGTTATATAGTAATTCGTTGGATAACAGTTAGTTTTCACGTTGTTAGAAAATGGGTTCCCTATCTTTAAACGATCATTTGATACTTTGAGGACGACTATTCGTTTTAAGGTTGTTAGAAATACCCCCCCCCCCCCCCCCCACCACCACCACCACCACCACCTTCTTTAAACGGCCATGATACTTCGTAGGTCAGCCAAACATGTTTTAGGGTTGTCAGAAATTAACCCTTACCTTTAATCGACTACTTGTAGATGTACATTTAATTTGACCTAATGAGTAATAAGCCCATTCGATATTCATCATTATAATCTGACTTGGAAATTCAAGAATGGGGCTCACTTGGAATAATAGTTGATAAATCTAAGTCATTTGTGACACATTAAATCACTTAAAATTTGTCACTAATAGTATATTTAAAAGAGGCAATTACAAAAATAAAGAACTCAATTTGATTTGAATGATCTAATTGACGTTGGAATTCAATAATGGATCTCACCTGAATGCATGTGGGGCATGCAATGTATCTGACAAAATCTACAACACTACAACAGGCAACAAAAGAAGTAAAGACAACTTCACTTACCTCTTGTTACCATTTTGGGATTTCCAACAAATCACCATGGGAAAAGATGTCGTTCCACTTATGGGTGTGATCACAAGAAAATTTTCTCAAACTAGTGGAATCTTGATATCTCAAAAAGATAGTGAATCGAATCGAGTCTTTAAATTGAGAGAGAGAGAGAAAGATAGTGAATCGAATCGAGTCTTTTAAAGAGAGAGAGAGATTGGTTTAGTGAAGAACGTCACGTAATATGATCTACAAACAGGCTAAGATTGTAACGTGAAAAGAGTAAGATCAAAAGGAAGGATAACTTCTTGATATTGATATGATGAATATGAAGCTAATAAGAAAGACAATTATTGTACAAGTAATACATTTGAAGATGATGATGATATTGTCACCAAGGTTCTTAATTTACTATACTTTTTTCAATGTTTTTTTGAAGCTATATGTTGCTTAATTCGAATAACAAGCTAGCTTAGACTTATCACTTACCTTTATATTTGTTTGTTAGCTATTATTTTATTTATAGTTTGAATATTATGATGGTTATTCATAATCCATAATAGATATGTGACATGTGCTTTACCACGGAAAATTAAAAACCAAAGCGTAACCCCACAAAGATCACAAAGAGAACAAGTGAAGCTAACAATTCGCTTCAAAACATAAAAGATAAATTAATTACTATTACTATTAGTACTAATATACATTTTACAACCTCTATACCTCATGTGAAGCAATATGTACAATCATCAAGTATTCTGTACATATATCTTTTTATGCTTTTGTACAACTATTTTTTGCACACCACGTTTTGTTGAACTAAATGTATGGTTGAGGGGCGTTTAGTATCATCGACTCCATCTACCATACCTCCCCATCAAGCTCATCTCTCTCTTATCACAGAAGCTCAAAAACACTGCTGCTCTACTTGATTCTTTTCAGAAACATATCAGAAAATTTTAGGGTTTGAGAACTCATAAGCGAACGAACCTTCATATCGTTTCATTCGATCGTCATTTCTCATCAGCGAACCTTCATTAGCCGTTCCTCATCATCGAACCTAATCAACTTGAAATCGATCATCTGGATTCTACTGTTTGGTTCTTATAGAGTTAAAGGCGCTACGCCGGTGGTGGTAGGAGGCGTTGTGGCTGAGGTAATACACTATTTTCTCTTAATTCTTCGGCTTTGGAAGCATCTGAAGCAGATCATACAGGTGTAAAATTACCAAAATCACTCCGCTGATGAACCAAATTATCACTTTTCATCGTTTATAATATATACAACTCTAAAATTATGATTTGTATTCATGTTGCATCGCTTAATACTTGCTAGATCTATATGGAATAGTAAATTTGGGGCATTTTACTGTAGTTATCTGACTTGAATCTTTATGATGTTATTGTAGTTATCCCTACCATATCTATTCAAGAACACACTGGCAATAACAAGTCATGTGTGTGGCATGCTGATGGAGAACTCTAGGAAGAGCTTTTCTGCATCAATTGTTGACAGTAAGTTTACATATATTTAATTGCTTATTATCGGTTCTATAGATTGTTCTGAGCCTTTTATGCAAGCAATCTCTATTGTTTAGTTCTCGATTTTGAAATTCAAGGCAGTTTGATGATATTTGTGATAATGTTTAATCATTCTTATATATTACTTGCAATATATTGATAAGGGTACTCTTTTTAGTTGTTGCTAACAAAGGATTACATCTTAACCAGTTCGAAGTGAAAAGTGCATTCTTACACAGTGAATTATAAGAGGAATTCTATATGGAAGTTCCTCCTGTGTTCAAAGAGGAGCTTAAAGAAGGGGGGGGGGGGGGTGTAAATGATCCTTGTATGGGCTTAACCAGTCCCCTCGGGCTTGGTTTGGGAAATTCACATTAGTCATGAGGAAATGTGGTTTTAAACAAAGTAATTCGTATAGTACCTTGTTTCTCAAACGGAACGGGGATTGGCTAACATGTTTGATTATCTATGTTAATGATATGATTATCACCGGAGACAATAAAGAAGAAATGCTAAAATTGAAAAATAACGTGTTCACAAAATTTGAAATGAATGATCTGGGAAGACTAATTAAATACTTCATTGGGATAGAAGTCCTTAAATCTAAACGAGGCATGTTCATCTGTCAGAATACATCATCGGCTTATTGGGTGAAGCTGGAAAGATAGAATGAAAAACTGTAGAGACCCCTAACATGTTTAACCATAGGCTGTATATGGAAGAATGGGCAGAGTTAGCTGATAAGGTGAATGGTGGCAAAACTAATATGTATTTCTCATACCCGTCTTGACATATCATATGTTATTTAGGTGGCCAGTCAATTCATCCACCACCCTCTGATTACACATATGGAAGCTGTATGGAGAATTAGCAAGTACCTAAAAGGAATAGTTGGGCATGGGGTACTGTTCAAACCAAATGGAAACCTTGACATCCTTGGATACACTGATGCTAACTGTGCAGGAGACAAACGGGATAGGCTATCAACCTCATGTTACTTTATCCTTGTATGTGGAAATTTGGTCACATGGAGGAGCAAGAAATAGATATTAGTCACCTTATCTAGTGCAGAAGCCAAATTTCGAGGAGTTGCACGTGAGTTGGCCGAAATATTGTGCATTCTAAAACTTTTAACAGATATTGGATTTCCTCCAATAAAAACCAGCAATATCATGTGTGAAAATGAACTGCAATCCAAATCTCTGAGAATCATGTCCAACATGAACAAACGTAACATGTGGAGATCGACAGACACTTCATCAAAGAGAAACTTGAGGCAAGTATAAGTGAGCTTCCGTTTATAAAATCAAATTTTGACTAAAGTTGTTAATGGGAAGATATTCAGTGACAGTTTGGTCAAGTTAAGCATTGGAGACTCCACTGCTCAATTTAAAGGGCGGGGGGGGGGGGGGGGGGTTAAAAAAACCTTGAATTAGAGGATTTACAGAGATCGGAAGAACCAGTTCATCACTTCTCAATTTTGACTCAATCACCCCGCTTACAACTATTCTATTTATTGTCTTTCCTTGTAACCATATTGGTTTGCTAATATAAATTGTTGTAGTATAATATTGCAATGATGAAGAAAATATAAACCATTTTTAGCCTCTTTGATTCCATACGAGTTATTAGTACCGTGGGAATTGAAACGTACTACTTTTATTAGGGCATGGGGTATATCCATACTATTTTATATGTTAAAATGTGTCATGTCATTGCTGACTGGACATTTAACACAACATAACATGCATGGGGTGTACTCCATGTTATGTTATGTGGTGTTATTCAATATATATTATTTTTTTTTAATATAAATTGCAATATAAATATTTTAATTCAACAAAATAAAAACTAAGAAATAAAATACATAAAATTGGAAATTTTTAAAAAGAAATACGTAAAACCTAGAATAATTTATTGTGATCGCTGGTAGATATTCTCAATCAAGTCAGCCTTCAGTTGGTTATGGATTTCTCGATCTCATATTTCTTGACGGATAGCCCGTTTTCGATCCTTGTCAATTTCCTCACACGTCGTATCCAACTCCGCCTCGTGGAATTGGCAAATCGCAGCACCCTGATCCTCAAGGATCATATTGTGTAAAATTATACAACCACACATAACGTTAGCTATTTTGTTTCGATGGCACATACGTGCGGGGTTAGCTATGATATGCCACTTTTGCCTTAAATCGCCAAATGTACGTTCAATGTCTTTTCGAGCCGTGCTGTGAGCTTGCTTTTGTGTAGACTTTGCGCCTTTCGCCAGACGAAGCCGTAAACCATTTGACAATTGTGGAATATTTGGGATAAATCTCATCACCTTGATAGTATATGCGCTTGTATGTGGTGCCTCGTAGTTCAAACGAGTAATCGAGCTCACGTCCCTCGATGATATCATCCCAAATTGGTAATCGTTCCAAGACATTGATATCGTTTTTCGACCCAACGACACCAAAATATTGATGCCAAATCCACATGTCGTATGAAGCAACGACTTCAAGCATTATGGTTGGATGGCCATGATCAGCCCGCATAAACTGACAACGCCAAGCGTTAAGACAATTCCTCCACTTCCAATATGTGCAGTCAATGCTACCAAGCATCCCACGAAAACCCCACTTGTTCTCATGAAACTCGTACAACTGTCTAATATCGCTTGCAATAGGTCTTCGTAAATATTTTCTTCGGTACAACTTGTAAAGTCCTAATTTAAAAAAAAAATGTATGAGAATCAAAGAGAATATTTAAAATTGTTTGTCATAAAAAATGATTTAGGGAAAACTAATACATTTACAAAACTTTTGAATGCACGACCTAATGGTCCGATCGGACATCCTCAAATACTCATTGAAGGAATCATCCGTAACACCGTAGGCCATCACTCGAATTGCTGCGGTGCACTTTTGCAGTGGAGTGAAACCAATCCTTCCTCTCGCGTCGGTCCGTTGCGTGAACCGTGGCTCCTCTCGCTCTAAACCGTTCACAATTCTTAAAAATAGTGAATGTTTCATACTAAAAAGTTGTTCAAAAGTTGTCGTCCGGTAGATGCAAGAGTCGTTAAAATAATCTCTAAGAAGACTCGTCTGTCGTCCCATTTGACGGTTCGATTGAGACGAGCTCTTCTAGTAAGTACACGTTCTGCTTGTCTATTAAGCCGGCGTTGATAATAATGAACCATCATTTAAAAAAACATATATCTATGACATCATCGGACGACGAGTCGGAAAAAATCGTTGGAAGAAAGAAAATCCATTAATCTTTTTAAAAGATTTGAGAGAGTTTTAAAGAAAATGAGTGAAGGTATGAAGTATAGATAAAAAAGGAGCTGGTTTAAATAGAGAAAAAAAAGGGAAATTTTTTATTTTAATTTTTTTTTATTGGTCTAACAGTCATTTTTTAGACTGTTCAATGGTCATCACACAAAAGAAAGGGCGCCGAAGATACAACGCAGGCACATGGCGCCGTGCTATGACGCCTAAGGGGGATGGTATCCGTGCCGCCAAACCACCTTAAAGTGGAGTTTGGCGTGGGTTAACGAGGATATACCCCTTGCTCTTACAGTCCCGGAGTTATCAGTGCACGTAGGTACGTGATATTAAAAGATGAATATATAAACGACAATGATGTGTCATTCAATTGATATATTGTTGAGAAGAGATAGATATAAGATCCATCTTGGTAAGAAAATAAAAATAAAAAATTAGCTAGGTAAGAAACTTAATAAACCTTGTCTAGTTTCCTCCGTCCAAACACAATTCATCACATGATCAAATAAGAAAAATATGTGTAAATTTAACAGCCTAGTATTTTTAAAGGACTTTAAAAACTCGCGTCGAACAAACAAGTAAATTATTTTAATTTTCTATTGAAAATATATATGTGTGTAAATTTGGTAGCCTAGTATTTGCCTCTTCGGAAGAGGCTCTTTCTACTCATAACTCAATGATATTTTAAGGGATTTGAAACCCTAAGGTTTTAGGTTCAAAATAGGATGTGAGCAAAAATACTCACCGGATTAAAGACAAGGTTTTCTCGAAAATAACTGGTTTTTTTTTTAAATTGAAGATTGGTTTATGAAAAGACAATGACGCCGAGCCTAAACGTATCGTTAAAAAAAATAAAAAATAAAAAAAACTAGGTTCCATCGGCGTAACATACGTCTTAGTTCCCCATTAATTAGTATTCCATTGGTTGTCCATAAACCTTAAAACAACTATCATTTTCAGGCTCAGAATTTGTAATACATTCTAGTTGCAAAAGAAACCAGTGGCGGTGTGGGAAAAGAACATGACCACACACTGCCATCTCGGTTGCCCTTGACGTTTATTGGTCAAGATATGGTAAAATTTACTATATAATAAACAAAATCATCAATGTCACGTGTTATCATTATATTCATTCTCATCAAAAAAAAAATCTATATTACCTATTAAATCATCAAATGAGTTCTACCGATGGCACCCTTCTTGATAACCAGTGGAGGCCCTGAGCATGTGCGAGAGGTGCGGCGGAACAGGGCCCATCATTTTCAGGGGGCCATATTTTCAATTTTATATAAATATATATATATTATAAACTATAAAGACTTAATCAATCAATTTGTTATAAAAAATGCTAAGAGATCTGCAAGATTTGTCGGTAACTACTTGGAATGTCATTTTAAAACCATAATTTCCTTATGTTTATCGTTATAATTTATTTTTTGCCTTATTTAAGTACTTTTTCTATTTGCAATTTTAATTTCGAATGAGCCCTATTTTTTTAACTCGAACAGGGCCCCTAAATTTTTAGGACCGGCCCTGTTGATAACATCATGGAATACCGTCAACTTGTTGGGGGCCCTGCACAATCTTACTTTCACCATACCAGACATTATTTATGTCGTTCAGCAGGTCTGCATGTACATGCATGCCCCTCGTACCACACACATGGCTGCTCTCAAGCGTATCTTGTATTATACTAGTGGTACGTTATCTTTTGGCCTCATTCTCAGTCGCCCCTCTGCATTGTCTCTTGTTTCTTACACAAATGCTGATTGGACTGGGTGTCTTGACATTCGAAAATCGACATCCGGATATTGTGTTTACTTGGGAGATAATTTATTATCCTGATCGTCCAAAAAACAACCGGCTCTATCCAGATCTAGTGCAAAGGTCGAGTACCGGGCAGTTGCTAATGTCGTTTTTCTGAGACCTGCCGGTTACGCAATCTATTGTGTGAACTTGGCCACCTGGCCTCCTTCCAAAGCTACTTTGGTTATTGTGACAATGTTAGTGTTGTCTATTTATCAACCAATCCCGTCCAGCACCAACGTACAAAGCACATTGAACTCGACATTCACTTCGTCAGGGAAAAAGTAGCTTGCGACCAAGTTCGTGCGTTTCATATTCCTTCTAGATCATAGCCATCTTCATCAAAGGATTACCCAGGATTCTATTGTTCCGGTCTCAACATTTATGATCCCATATTTTGACTACGGGGGTGTATTATTGTAACTTTATGTATATTTGATGATCTGGAATAATACAATCAAATAATATTACACAGAAAACATGGGAACACTAAATGTGCAAACTAGACTAACGTACAACATGAGTGACTAAAGTACTAAACCAAAGTGACATGCAGGATCTTTACTGAATTACTGCGCGGGTCATGGGTCAAGAGGTGTGGTCCATATAATGACAAAGGCAGCAATGATGGTATTAGTGATGGCAATAAAGATGGAGATGGTGATGACAGACTCTAGTAGGTTTTAAAAGAGTGAGTTTTACGCATATAATTTAAGAAAGCTCGAGTATAATTTAAGACGACTAAAGATACATAATTCGTTTTCACTTGTAAAATAATTTGTTACATACCAAATAAAAGAACTTAATCCGAAATACTAGTCTGATGGATGAGAGAGCTCGTTAGACTTTAAAACCCATATCATTTGCTCATACAACTGATATATGACAAGACTCGTACCTTGCACTTATTTCAATCCATAGCATAATCTCTCATGAATTCATGATTGCCACTCTATGTTAATTCACTGAATACCCACATTTTCAATCTACGTAACGGGTATATGCTAATTTCACACTTTTTCTTTAACAAAACTCAATGATAAACGTTTAGAAAAAAAATCATATCAAGAAACGACAGGAGCAAGATAGTAAGAAAACATAATGATTGTTCAGAACATGGAATTCCTTAAAACTTTTTAGACATCTAGAAATCTCTGTGTAAACGGTATGGACAAACCCCCGTCTCTGGTACCGCAATAGAGGGCGGTATTCCCACTTGTTATCACTGCTTCCTTTCTGATCTTTCCGTTCTACGCGACACAAAATTTGTGTTCATTGCGGAGAGTACTTCCGCATGCTCCTAAAATAGAGCCCTTACCTATGCTTTCTTTGCCAATATGGACATCGATCGGGAAAGATTGAACAAGATCCATACCGTTCATCATAGATAGATTTAGTACAATAAATAAAAGGTCTAGAATAACAGGTTAAAATGTCATGAAATCAATACTTGTGGCCATCCCTAGCACCACCAAAACAAATAGTCAAATTGTTACCCAGCCAAAGTCGAATGTTTAAAGTCGTACAAACATTAACATAAGATAAAAAGACAAGAGAAGGTAAATGTTGATTTGGTTGGCGAATGCATTAATCAGAGCTTGGCAATCAGACCATTTGCAACAGACTTGGAGGCAACGGTTTCTTTAGGCTCGGTGTCTTTCACATCCGACTCGCATGCTCCTGGAGGAACGTCAACGGCTGGCGAGCAATTGAAGAACCCATGTGGCTGCACCCGTAAAGAATATTAGTAACTAGAAAACATGAATGTACCACATCTGTTCTGTTTTGTGGCATGGTCAATGAGATGGATGACTGATTTAAGGTAGGTCAAGTGAACTCTAGTCACATGTATATGAACAGAAAGACGCAAGTGCAGCATGAAGAATCATGGCAATTTTTTAAGTACTCTTGATATTGACAAGGGGGGAATATATATTACCTGAAGCATAAAGCCAATGTGCTCCACCGGCATAACGGGCCAATCTTCTAACCTGGGAACATGAGTGATCCCGAATACATACCTGCAAAATTCCAATGTTTAGCCAATATATAAGCTAAATCTTACACATGTATGTGTACTTGACAATTAATGGATACCTTATAATTGAAAAAACAAACAAGTTGAAGAAAAAAGTTTGCTTACCAAAGGACTATATCGGTTTCTTCAAGAGAACGGTTTTGTTTGACCCACGAGGCAAGCCCTTCACCGACACGTGGATTTTGGTTAGGGAATTCACCTCCAGGGAAATTTTCATCAAGTGCATAAGGTGTAACCCAAAGATTATGTTTCAGAAATTCAGCCCTTCTTAAAAACTTGGCCTCTGAACCAGCCAGAGGCAAGCAATTCGAACCTGGTACGAGCTTATAGCCAGTCAGCTGCCCAGTTCTATTCACAGTCCTCGTGTTCCTAATCTGAAGCACATATACATATAATATAATTAAGAAACAGATTAATTTTGTGTCAAATTAGAGTTTATATGTAATATAGGAATCCGGCAAGACTGAATAAAAGATAAAGAATACGGGGCATCTATAGATCCTTTTGTAGGGTAGGAAAGCAATCCAAGAATAATGTTTCTTTCTAGTTCAAAATCATGATCTGTTGAATACTTGAACAAGGATACATGAATTTGACTAAACTTAAGCTTAGGATAAAAAGGAGGAAGACTGCAAACAAAACCAATTACTTTTTGACAGTAGGGGTAGCAATCATGAATTCATGACCTATTCTTCAAAGGAAGGGATGTTGATTCGGGTAAAAGTATTTTGACTATGGGTTCACAGTGGGTATCTGGGTGAACCTATTTTGATAATTTTTCCATAAAACAACTGATTTCTCCTGAGTCCATTTTAGCCAGAATCCATTTTGACCCAAACCAAACTGATACCTTTTATAACGGCTCATTTTAACCCGAACCCCTTATGACCCAACCCGCCCACTTGCCAGGCTTATTTGACAATCTGAATCTCATGCGAAATAAGTGGTCTAGAGGTCTATAATTTTTAGGTGGTCTACAATGAACCTCCGACTAGATACATATACACATATATATGTATATAAGTTTGGGTTATGCTAAAAAGAAATTTTCGCCTAAGAATTGTATGTAAAAAGCAAGTGGTATTTTCAAATTTATGCACGGTGTCCTATGGTGCTTCTTACACTTCTTAGGCGAAATCTTCTTTTTAGCATAACCCAAACCAATACATATACACACATTCATATATTAGAATGACTAACTCACACACCCTCTACTCTTACTCCTAAATCTACACCTCTTGCCCACCATGAGACTTTGAACCAAAACCACTTGGGGAGGGACATCTTTCGTACACACATTGGCACCACAAGGCCAAAGACCCTTTGGTTCATAAAGAGACATATACATAGCAAAATCTCATCTTATGGGTTTGCAAACTCTATTTATGGTACTCGCACAGCAGGAAATATGTATAAAAATTTATTTAAAAGGAAACGTAGAAAGTATGATGCTTACTATCCAATGACGCGCGGATAATTGATTGCAGTCACGCATGGCTTGAGACTCGGTTTTAAGCAATGTTTCCTCAGTGTAGAATGCATTATTGTGAACATTATTTTCCCCAGATTCTTCAATTTTTACATTAACTTCAACTACCTGGAGAAACAAAACAAGAGAGCAGTTGCAACATGTGTGTGAAACTAGTGAAGGGATCAATTAGGGTTATGCTTTATCTCTAACGGGGCAATTACAAAAAAAAATAGCTTATAAAGAAATTAGGTCAAACAACTTAAATCATCGCCCCAAAGTGTATATTAATGAATGAAACCTCCTGAATCATCTTTTGTAAAACTAAATTATACTGAAATAATATAATTTGTTATATACCTGGTTGTATGTTTCTCCAGGCTTGCAATCAACTGCCATGTCCATACGTGCAACAAAAAAATGTTGATGAACCGGTGCATACAAACCAGGGGCTATAGTTGTACCATATTTTCGAACTTCCCCGGGCTGCAATGCTCCTAAGCTGAGAATTCCTGTAAGTTTAACTTCAGCTTCAATCTTTCCATCCTGGAATATATATCACAAAAACAAACATCAAATAAAGTAGGAAAACGATTATAAAAAAACAAATAGGAAAACGATGTCAGAAACTGCATGCTGGCAAACAGCCAAAAGTAATCACGAGACTAGGAAATGTGGCACTTTTGACACGTCTACTTTTTGAATGATCAATTTAAGTTATGCTTTTTCTCTCAAGGGACAAATGGGTCAAAATTAAAAAAGAATAGCTGATAAGAAAACGGGTCAAATGGGTTGAATGCCGCCCAAAGGGTAATTGTAATGCATATAATTTCCTTGCTTGCTTTATTAAAAAAATTAGATTAGCCATATATCAATATAATAGCTGTAATCATGCTTAGCTCGCTGGTTATATATAAAAAGTAAAAAACTATTTGACCTGTTACTCAACCCTCCCATTTTGTCACCTCTAGTAATCACATAATTTCCCAAGTTTGTGTGAATCCTTCTGCAATGTGAACCCAGAGAGAAAGCCTAGTGGTCGACTGGGTCATCAGACAGCTCAGCTGGCCCCGCTCTCCCTCTGGGCCAAAGTTTGCTAATAATGAATTAACAAAGTATATATTGATGCCATGAAGAAAAGAAGTTTTCATCATGGCACCATTCAAATTTAGAAAAAAGTTATATTGAAGCAGTTGGGGACTCAGTTCATCAATAACTAGAAAGTAATTAAATAAATCATGAAGAAATAAGCAAATAGAACATTCTTTGACAAACTCGTAGGTGATGCATCATATTCTTAACAAGCAAAAACAGACACAAAAGATAAGGATGCACCAGAATGGATTTGTATAGTATCAATCTCAAAAAGAGAAGAGAAGGAAGAAAAATAATGTCAACTCCACACGAATAAACATTTACCTTCAAACACTTTGTGTTGGCAGCTTCAAGGTTCCATGTATTCAGGATGGTAAAAATAATAACAGATTATACATGGAATTAGATATTCAACAGAAGATGATCACATAACGAGATTCAGAGCTCCAAAGAAGACCAAGAATTTGCTCATTTGCATAAACCATAAACAATTGTTCGCTAAAACAGAACTCAACACGTTTTATGAAGCACGGAGATCAATATACTGGCACATCTAAGGATGCACAGAATGGGATTGCATGCTGAATCATAAACATACTTTTCTGTTAATAAAAGGCTGTTACTGCATGCCATTACATACACTGCACCCTTAATGGCTGGAGTATTGAGTTACCAAAGTTCAAAGGTAACTTCTCAATAATGTGTTCTAACTAATAGGAAAAAGCAAGGTTCAGTGCAAAAGTATGTATAGCTGTATACAATTAACTCACCTGGTAAAAGTGCCAATAGAAACCATATTCATAGTTAGCCACGGTACATATGAAAGACACTGTAAGTCGCCGAGATCTTCTAACTTCAGCTAAACCAGTTCGCCAGTCTTGGTGCTTCCAAAGGATTCCATGGTCCTCCTCATGCATACATACACAATTTTCTATGGTTTCAACGCCCCCGGTGAAGTTTGTAAAATGTGCATCAAAGTACTTGATATCACCCAAGCAATCACATCCCTGAGAAGATAAATATCATGAGTATAAACACATTATATACCTCGGGTTGACCAACCATCTTTAAGAGAATGAGTACACACAGACCTTTTTAAGAGAATGAGCATTTTTCCCAAGGCCATCTTCGCCTGCATCAAATGCATTCTTTCTGTAATGAGGATCATTTGGATCACCATAGGGCACAACCATCTCAACAAAGCTCAGTCTATGAGCTATGGGTCTTCGGCCTCGGCTACCATCAACATAAGCAACAGAATGAATTACTAAACCCTCCCTTGGAGTGAACCCAATACGAAAGTTCCACTGTCAAAAAAATACACAAGAGTTTAAAGACCTGTTTTAACACACCGATTTTACTAGACTAGAAATTTATTATCATTTAACTGAAAAGTTAACTACCTTTTGCCACTCAACGTATTGTCCATTGACACGGAAGCTTGGTCCATCAGGCTGAAGAATTTGTAGGGGCTTTACATCACTTCGGTCAACACCACCTCGAGTATGAGCAGGAGTATAGTTTCTCAATGGGTCAGCAGGTGGTAGGGGAACAAGTTTGCGGTCTTCAAATTCAAGTACTACCATATTTTGCATATCAACTAGAATATAGATGCCTTCAACCGGACGTGCATATCCATTTTCCATTGGACTGTCACTTTCTGTCCTACAGAATATAAGTGGTTTTGCTAATCTGCGGCTAGGAGCATCAGCTTCACTATGATAACCAACACACCTGAATGGTATTTCAAGAAAATACAGCATGCAATAAGGTCCGTTGTAAGAAATGCATAACTTAATAAGTTCTCACAAGTGAGTTTTAAGTTTTTAACTAACCAAGCATCAACCATCACTAGATCCATATCTTCAATGCCTCTCTTCTTCATAGCCTCTTGAAAGAGAGGGTAATCTTTCACAACCGCTTCACATTCAGCATATTCCACAGCATCCTGTAATAGATAAGAATGTAGACACCAATAATGTAAATATAATTTGAGAACATACAAAAGAACTCACTCGAAAAGCGAGAATCTGAACTATAAGGCTGTTCTTTATCTGCGAGGGATGCTTAATGGCTTTAAACTTGTTTTCTCAAATATCTCTCACACTAGTTTTTTAATGCAAAAAAGGGAAGGCAAGAGTGTATCAAACATTTATAGATCCCTTAGCTCACTGTTTAGACCTAGCATGAACAGCTTGTAGCTACAACATGATATCTTATTCTAGAGGAATTAGAGGAATTATTCTGTTGAACACTACAGCTCCTAAAGTGAGAAAGAAAACCTTATTTTCTTTATTCTGTGCTGCAGGCCACTAGTAATTATCAAATGTAATCGTAATTCCCTACAAAATTTCATAGAGATGACCACTACTGCTTCCGTTTCAGGACCAACTTCTACCAGATATTCTAGAAAGATAAAAATGAAAAACTCTGGCTTAAGCTATATATATTCTTTTCCACCAAATAAATATACTCAGATATGGAAGTACTTCCCATGTAGTTTCTGAAAACCAAAAAAGTTCTAACCGTATGATAATGTAACAAACAAGAGCCATTAAAATATAACACGCAATACAAATTAACCCTACCATGGGAGGCTGAACATCTCGAATAGCTCGTGATGAAACGACTTTTCCTCTATGATGTCCACCTCGAGTGGCGGCATGTACCTCGGACAGTTCAACAATCCATATGCTTGTCTCATTTGACTTTTTGTTGTAAACAACAAGCCTAGCTCGCCTTGGAGGAAGCTTACTAGGTATTACAGCTCCACCTTTGCTTCGGGGTAATAAAGAAGGTTGGAAAGGTGGAAAAAAGTAAGCATCTGCAAGTGCAACAACATTTTTATCTGGTTCTGACAGAACCACTTCGACAAACCGCATGCCATCTCTGACCTGAAAAGATAAAAAGTTCAGGAATCGAATCACAATTAGTACTCCAATCACCAAAAGTTAAAACCTTTGAATATGACATTATAATCCAACAAATACCTCAGGGGTTGCTCCAGCTGCCCTTACAGTTGCCACAGCAACTTTGATTTCAGCAGCTGATAGCGGATCCAAAGGATGGCTAGTTTGAGCCCTTGTGAGGATTTGGATTCCTACAAGAATAGAGCATAACTTTGTCAACTGAAAATGACCAAAGATATTACAGCCAAATACAATAAAAGACCATCTCATTTACACCTTTCCCACCTATTTCAAAGCAGGATTCAGAATGATTTTGCTCAAAACCTTACATAACCATGTAGTATGCAAGTTGCTTAGAATTTATCCCATTCAGTAAATCCAGTCATGTTATGTACTGGATCATCTTTCCACAAACCAATTTGCAGGCAAAGATATCTCTCATGTTACTATTTGGACATAGAATATAAATTTTAAGGGTAGATTCTTATTCTTGGTACAAGAAAAAAAGAAAGAAAAAACAGAACTTTTTGAAGCGGCATATGCCATGATAGTAGACCTCTAATACATATGCACATAGTTATGATCCTTACATACCTGTGTGGTGATGATCAGGTAAGTATGATTAAAACACTAAAATTCAAAAAAAAAACATCATGCAACCGTGTGGTGGTGGTGAATTCTGTGGGAGTGAAAAGGTCAAGGAGTTAAAAGACATTTCTCCACATGCATTTGAGGGCACAAGGAGTTTTAGATTTACCACACCTATCAAATCTCACATGATATTGTCTAAATCATACTCGCATTTCAATACATCTATCGCAAAAATACACCTGCTTACAGAAAAACTAAATCTGCATATATATACTGCAAAAGTATCCCTGTAAATAGATGTATCCGTATAAATAGAAGAGAAATCCCTAAATATGTGGACTATATATGAACAAGCATATAAAACTGTATGGAAACAAACAAATAGAGACAGAATACCTTTAGCGGAGGGATCAGTCAAGGAAACGATTGAAGGATTATTGATCGGCGTCTTCTGATCACTGTTACGCCAGTTCTCGACAACCACGACGTCGGCGGAAACCGCGCGACGGTGGATCGGAAGTGAATCGTCGGCAGAATGCGGCGCCTTTTGCGAAGTTGAGGCCATTGTAGGGGGTTAGCAAGCTCACCAAATCCACCGTAGTAATTGCAGTGCGTACAATCTACTGACATACAGAAGCAATTCTCTCTCGGTATAGTAGCTGCACCACTCTATTCCCCCACAGTAGCTCGCCTATTACACTCGATTAGTGGAATCGAAACCTGCAAGAAAATGAGAGATTATGGCGGAAGTAGGAGGAGAGAATATGGCGGAAGTAGGGCTTCTGGTTAATTTGTTAGAAGTAGAGAGATTTTTGGGGGATATATGGAGGAGATGAAGACGGAGACTGCTGACCTCACGTGACAACTGTGATTAAAAAAAAAATTAACATATATTATATTATTAGTATTATTATATTATTATATTATTATTATTATATGAGTTCTATCTTATTGTATGGATTATATTTGTAGGGCAAAGTTCTTGTGAGAACCAATAATTATTGTAGGAACTTACAAACCATTTAAAATAGGGTCAAATAAGTAATTTTATCCATCTTTTACATTAGCCGCTTATCCCCTTCATTATAAACCCTAGCGCGACCTGCGATCTCTCGTCCATCCCGTCCGCCGGCGACTGTAGCGCCATCACCGGTGTTCATCCCGTCCGGCGACTGTAGCGGCGGTCGTTCCATCCGGCGTTCTCTCCGTTAGCCATAGTTTCGTCCGTCCCTGCTTCCCCATATATAAACGTCTGTATCACAATCAGCAACACCCAGTCCCTAATCGACCTCAATCCTTTGTATATATCAACAGGTAATTTTGCGAATTCCGACCTTAATCCTTTGTTTCCTTCAAATATATGTGTGATTTCATTATTCCATACCAATTAATTTCTACAGCGATGTCTTCTAATGAGGGTTCTTCTGCCATTGATCAATCAAATGCAATTGTACCTTACGCTAGTTCTAAACAAATCACCAATTCAGTTTGCAACTTTGGAGAATCAGTTCAAGAATTCTCTGTTGATGAAATCAATATCAACGATATTGACAATGGAGGTAATCTATGTCATTGTGATTCATATATGCACCATTACGTATCATGTATGCATAATCATTAGGCTGAAATCAACTACTGCAATCATAATCTTAATTATCATCCAACTTTTTTTACTGAAACTGAATATGTCACTCTTGATATAATTTCAGCTTGTGTGATTGTTGATGTACGATCATCTGTTGCTTTATCACACACGAGTTTGTTGGATGGAAATGAAACTAATGACTCGGTTATAGAGCCGGACATTACCGAAGTTCATGTGTTAACAGATTCTAATGTTCAAAGTAGCTCCGGCACTACTAGTCATTTTGATAATACACCAGGGGCCCGTTTAATTGATGTCGAAGAACGTGGTAAACCCCGCACCCATTGTTTCCAAATTTAAATTTTACTTTATGTTACATATATGTTATGTTTCAATCTGTCGATGCATATTTATTTGTAGGACATATCACGAGCCATGTATATGCGACATCAAGTGGAACTATGCTATGGATGCCAGAAATTTCTGAAAGTTCCAAACCCATCAAGGGTACTATTTATAACACTTGGTCTGATGCGGTTAAAGCGTATGATCTTTATGCGGAAAAGGCCGGTTTTACCACACGTATTGGTACAAAAAAATTGCACCCGAAGACTAAGGTTATCACACATAGATACATATTGTGCCATAGAGCTAGTACACAATCATCACGCAAACTTAGGTCATGTACATCACCATCTATTCTGTCTAAGCGTGTTCGTCAAAGTAAGATTAAAGTAACAAATTGTGAAGCATGTATTAGATTGAAACCTATAGCAGACACTACAAAATACATTGTTTATGAGTTTGTAGAGGCGCATAATCATTGCCTTATTGATAGAGACAATATAGATTTCTCACGTAAACGCAGAAAAATGGGTTTTGATGAGTACCAATTTGTTCACAAGATGGCATTAAACAAAATTGGTGCTACTAAAGCGTATAAATTGCGGTGTGCTATTAAAGGAGGGGTACACAATGTTAAAGGTACTTCGACTGAATTTAAGAATTTTGCTAGAGACGTTAGGGTGTTTCTAAATAACGTTGATGCGCAACTTGTTGTTGACACTCTGTCAAGCCGTATGTCGACTATGGACAATTTTTTCTTTTACCATGTGGCTGTTGATGATGAATTACGATTCATTTTTTGGGCTGACGGCATATCAAGACTGAATTATGAATCTTTTGGAGATGTGTTAGCGTTTGATGCGACTTATAAAACCAATCAGTAAGTTTGTTTTGTTTTATAACTTATGCATCATAATTATATATACATATATTTTTTTAATATTATTTTTTTTATTGTTTAGGTATGGTATGATCTTTGTGCCATTTACTGGTGTCGACCATCATAAACGCTGCGTTACTTTTGGAGCTGCCCTATTATGTGATGAGACGACTGAATCCTACGTGTTACTCCTTGAGACTTTCCTTCGTGCTCACAAGAAACAACCTTTGCTTGTATTAACTGACCAGGATTCTGCAATGAAGGGTGCAATTAAACGTGTTTTTACAGAATCTGTGCATCGACTATGTATGTGGCACATCATGGATAAACTTCCTGCGAAGGTAATAAATGATGCATATGTGCATTATTATTAATATGCTACATATATGCATCACAAAAAATGAAGCAACAATACTCTGTAAAATTGATACGTATATGCATCATTATTTTCAAATATGATACATAATGCATCACAAATATGATGCATATGTATATTATATCCTTGATACACTTATTCATCGTTCATTATTAATACTGTCTCTGTTTATATATATATATATTTTTTTATATGCAGATTTCAGCTGAAACTGATGCGACGTTGGATACAACATCTATACGTGCATCCATTCATAAGCTAGTATGGAACTTAATCATCCCACCTGAAACATTTGAAGAAAAATGGCAAGAGCTTATAAATACTTATAATTTGCGTAACCATACGTGGTTAACTAAAATGTATGACATTAGGGATGAATGGATCCCGTCATATTTCCAAGATTTGCCGATGTGTTGCCTAATGAAAACGACATCGAGGTGTGAGAGTACCAATGCAATGTTCAAAGTAAATTCTAGTGCATCGAACACTCTTGTCCAGTTTCTGTTATGCTTCGACACGGCTATTGATTGGCAACGATACCACCAACGTGATGCGGAATTCGCAAGTGAAACAACATATTATCGTTTTAAAACTGAACTTCCAATTGAAAGACATGCGGCGTTATTATACACCAACAACGTGTTCTTAGAAGTTCAAAAGGAAATAGACCGATCTCATAATCGGGTTCTACCATCCTTTGATGGGGAGGTTGATGGTATCTTAAAATACACCGTTGCACAATATAATGCAAAACGTAACCGTGTGGCTGATTATCAGGTATTTCTTAGTGGATTTATATTCTTTTCATTGATATTAATAATATATTAAATAATGATGGTTGCGCATATGAACACATCTCGATTTAGTATTATAATTCATATATGCACCATATGTGTAATGCATATAGAACTATGGGCCCCATAGAACTATACTGTTACATATATGCATCATAACATTTTTTTGTACTTTAATATGTACAGGTTAAGTTCAAACCAGAAGATAATTCAGCATCTTGTACTTGTTTGTGTTTCACACGTATTGGGTATTTGTGTCGACATATTTTTGTTGTGTTCAGTTACAATCAAGTTGACAAGATTCCTGACCGTTACATTTGTAAACGTTGGAGACGTGACGCTCTCCCAAAACATGTTTACAGACTTGAACATCGATACTCGGCTGACAACAGTGAAGAGTCCAAGCTTAGGAATGAAATTATTGATGTTGTTACACAATGTGCTGATCGTCTAAGATCAAATCCCCAAAGACTTACCATGCTACGCGATGATTTGCTCACTATCAAAGATCGGGTTTTTTCTGATGTTCCAGAAGAGCCTGCTTGTAACAACAAAGATGCTGTTATCAGTTATATTTTTGGACGAACCGATTCTGGATCTGATGGCCATGTACTTGTTGCACCAGAAGCTGTGAAACATAAAGGCAGACATAGTGATGCACGTATTGTTGGTGACCGTGAACAAGCTATTGAAAAGCATAAAAAAGGAAAGCGGAAATGTCATTCATGTGGTCAATTTGGTCACAACTCTCGCAGCTGTGCAAAACATACCGCTGCCATTGCCGCTGCCGCTACTGCTGCTGCTGCCGCTTCCACTACTGCTGCCGCTTCCGCTGCCGCTACTGCTTCTGCCACCACTACTGCTGCCGCTGCTACTTCTGTTTTTTCTGATTATTAAATTTATTATGTCCTGATTATTTTTATTATTATTATTTTTACATTTTGGCTTATTTCGCGTATGAACAAGTCTTAAATTTTATGTGATGTCATTATTTTTACATTTTATGCATTGAATATTTACACATAAATGTTACGTCTCGCGGGTATGCAAGATAAATACATGTTGCATACACGCAACATTTAAATTATATATGTTGCATATATGCATCATGTTGCATACACGCAACATTTAAATTATATATGTTGCATATATTCATCATGATGCTTTTTTTATTTGTTGCCATGTGCATTATAAATGTCAATGGCCCTGTAACTGTCATTTGTTACATGGACGACCTTTGTTACATATATGAAACTTTTAAAATATGTTGTATGTTTTACGTATGTTCTGTAATAATGCATATATGCACTATTTTTTCCATATAAAGGGCGTGTGCTGACATTACCTGATATGTATATACCACACCACTGTTTCATGTAAACAACTTTGTAAATAACCTGTTCACAATACTTATGTGATACTATGAGACATCAAACCTGTCTGCCAAAACTTTATAGTTGTGATAATATAGTTTTCATAACCAAACCATAATATTCAGTTGCACATATGCAACATTGTTAAACAGTATTGTTTCAACCAAAAAAAAAAAAAATCATTCCAACATAGACATGTTTGAAACCATAGCCAACAAAACATAACAAACTGATATGACTGATTATATGATGTTACTTTGCCATTTCCTGCTCATGTTCTTCAACCTCCTTCAACCTCTTCTTGTGTTCCTCCAAATTCTTTGTTATCTCATCAAACGTTTTTGTCCCTCTGAGCTTTGCATCGTACTCCATTGCTTCCTTCATCACTCTATCCTTGTAAATATTATTTCCAGCTGACATTATTGCCACAACGTATTTCATCCTCAGATTTGTAACTTGTGTTGCCAGATGTTCCTCCTTTAGCACAAATCCACATCCTAACATCTGTGATCCCCCTGTATACACCTCCATATGGCGCATCAAGAAAACCCCGCAATCAGTAGTATCACTTCTTGTCGCCCAAGGTACGCGGGTTCTCACAATACTGGCCTTCTTCATGGCCTCAGCTTTGGGGTGTTTCACATCCTTCAGGTAACTCGTAATAATGGACTTCTGTTATATTACAAATCATTTATACAATAATCAGTTATCGAATAGTTAAATAATAAATATTAAAAAAAAAAAACATGTTGCATATATGCAACATAATTATGTTGCATATACACATCATTATTTTATGATGCGTATGTGAATTACTAAAACTGTGATAAGAATACACATTACATGTTGATTTTATAATCTCTACCAGATACTGTTCATATATGCATCATATACATGTTGCGTGTATGTGGCTTCAAACTAAATCATAACTTGGGTGCACATCATAACTTACCTTGAACCATATATATACAACACAATCATGATGATGCATATGCAATTAATCATACAACTTGCTATGTAATACTTACCACTTTACAAGGCATCGTCTTCTTCACGAACTTGTTATCATCATTAATTATTATCTTTGATGGTTGTACGTTGTCTACCATGCACGTTGTTTCACTCTTCAGATCAAAACAAACCATATAAAAATGGTTGTTTTCGAAAACCGGGGCAACCAACACATCGTACGCATCAAAACCATCATTCGCTTTACATCCTTCAATCACAATCAACATATTTTTTTTGAATTTCTCCATTATTTCTTTTGTTGCCCCCTTCTTCATTTCCTTGTAGGGCTGTTAAATATTCAAACAGTATACATTTAATCATTATATATATATATATATTTATAAAATTATATTTTTTTTTTCAATTACAACACTTACAATTGTAGATGAATACAGAATCAGTCTTCGTGGTAAACCGGCAGCTTTCATACTTTCTTTATGATTTAATATTGCAGCCCAGCAGTCAATAACTTCTTCACACACCTGTGATCCCGGCAACAAACTTTTGATAGCGAGTGCTTTCACGTCCTTTCCGTTTTTCTTAGAGTAAAAATTCCGCCTACACATGTCATTATATACGTGTGTTAAGTAATCAACATTTGTAATATATACACAGCTATCAATCTATGTATTTGTCATATGTTTATGTACGTGTTCATGTAATATGATTATGTTGCATATATGCAACATATTTGTGATGCATATATGCAACATATTTGTGATGCATATATGCAACATATTTGTGATGCATATATGTACCATAATCATTAATTCATTTTGACTAAACTTACATGAAAGTTCTCTCAAGTGACGCCATATCCCTTTCTTCCTGACTTGATTTTTTACTTTCTATCTTTCTTTTCTCATCCACGACTGCTAAGAAATACCTCCATAACCTTTCCTCATCCTCGTTTAGATATTCATTAATATTAACTGCCACAACCATCGTCTTGAATGCCTTTTTCAACATCTTTGGTCTGCTTTTCAATGGGGTATCGCCTTTCTGTGTTGCTTTTGCTGCATGCACGCTTCCATCAACTACATCTCCCGTCTGATCATTGTCCCCCAGATTTATGATATTCTCACCATCTTCAGTTTCCTCCGTGTCCGATAAAAGTTTAAAGCTCGGCTCTGATTCATCCTTCTTCTTCCGATTTTCTTTTACCTTTCCCTTTCTCCTCTTCAGTTCTGCATCCAAAGACCTTTCAACTTCTTCAATATTCGTTTCTATAAACTGTGTCCATTGTTCTTGTGTTACATTCTTTTCCACATCAGCTGTGAAAAGTTTCATATACTG